>CM031244.1:237116799-237716799 GCA_018340775.1 Taxus wallichiana var. yunnanensis
ATCCAATCTATTTCAGTTTTGTAGATCTTGTTACAACAAAAATTCCATCATTCAACGCCCATATTAAGCATCAAACATCCAGGTAACATAAACCCTCCATCATTTCTAAGTTTCTAGTTTCTTTAGTAATTATTGCATTCACTTTCATTATGAATGAGAAATTTGGACAACATTCTGGCATGCATCTGATGGGGACCACCCTTTAGGTGGTTTCTTTCTTTTCTATATCTTTCTTTTTCTTGTTTTCCACTAACACTGCAACGTGAGGCCTTACTTTATTGCTTGTTTGGTTCATGGCTTGGATCGCTCATCATTTGAGAAGTGAAGAAAAATAGGAAAATCATTACTCAGGTATTCTTCTTTTCCTTATTTTCTCCTTTTTTATTGTATCTTCCTTCTTGTTTTTACTCATCGAACACCACATTTTGTTTTAGGCTTAAAAATAACCTTCCTTTTGCATCATGCTTGCTCACATAGTCTAAATAGGGGTTTAATACTTTGCATTTCACATCTTATTACACATAGCCTAAAACTTCAAAATCAATTAACACATCAAAACATTCCTTTCACTTGGTTCACTGATTGGGATTTGATCACCCAACAGAGAGACCATTTTAGACATTTCCTAGCCATAACTTACCTAAACCAAACATAGTTTTCCATCTTCTAGGTCCATTCATATCCATCCTCTTCACACTTTCTTAATCAAAACATAAAAAGGAATTGTTTGTTTGCTTGCTTGTTTAAAAATAATCCAAAATTTTCCTCAAGCAATTCTCAATAGTCTTCATGACCCCATCCAACTATCGCTTGCTTCTAGATTTCCTCTAGCCTTATCTACGAATATCTTTCTTTGATCTCTATCTCTCTCACCATATCGATTTGTAGACCATGCTTCACCTCATTTCCTTATACCCCATCACCCTTATCTCCATCACCTTATACCCCATGTCTCGTATCTCATCACCTTTTTCCCCATCACCCTTATCCTCACCTATTTCTCCTTTACCACATTTATCCCCATTACCTCATGATCTTTTGGGGTCATTCCACATCACCATACCCACATCTCTTATGGATATTCCTCATGAGAACCCCATCCATGATTTCCTTCTCCATAGGTATCAGTCAATAGATCCTACTCCATCTTATGACATCTCTCCTCATGTCTCACCAAGAGATACCCCTGATGAGACTGCCATATTAGATCTCCCAATTTTTTCCCCATTTCAATCATCTCATTATGATCCCATTCATCACCATACTCCTAAATCCTCCCAATATACCCCATCTTCATCACATGACATCTTTAGGCATCCATTTCCCAATCCCCACCATCAAGTTCAACTACTACATCACATCAATTTAACCCCTTCTCAATCAACACCATACATCAAACACCTCTTTCCACATCAGTCTCACCCATTACCTCATCTACTTCCATCCTAAATATTGTTCCCTTGGCCCCTTATAACATTATTCCTACATCTATCACATCTACAGTCACCTTTCCTACCTCCCTTACTTCTACCGCTTCTCTTACAACCACATCTAGTCCTACTCTTACCACATCTACATCAGCCTTAACTGCACCTACCTCTATATCTACACCTATCACCACACTTACATTGACATCCTTATCACACATTTATTTTCCTCTTCCCACATCACCTCATACTATGTCTACCCCGACATCCCTACCACCTATCTCGTCACTTATGACCACCCCACTTAGCTCATCTTCCACATCCACATCTATTGCCACACCTGTCACACCTCCCCAATCCACTCATGTGCCTTCTGACACTTATACCTCTTCCATCTCTATCTTAGCTTGTCCACCATCTTCCCCATCTCACATAGATATCATTAATCATCATCCAGATGCCTCTCATCATCACCACACACCTATTGCAGATCCCACACCTACATCTATTTTATCTACTTCAGCTGATTTTGCACCTCCATCCTCATCTACTCTAGTAGATCTTATTCCTCTATACACATCTATTCCACCCTTACCTATCCTACCTTCTATAGATTCAGTACTGGTCCCTCTTTCCGTACTTCTACCTACACCTACCACATCGACCATTATCACCATATCCCCATTATCCCCTCTTCCTCCACACTACCTTCATCATTCAGCAATATTGGAGAGCCCTTCAAGCTGAAGCCATTATAGGTGACCCTCTTATTTCATCCACTCAACCAGACATTCCCACATCTAGCCAATCTTTACCCTCCTTAGAATCCATCATGCAGAAGCTACTTCTACCATCAACCACCATGCCATCACCAGATCCCCAGTAGAGATTATTGTCATCCCCAAGGGTAATCCTCAAAAATCCAAACCTAAAGACCTTGGCATCCTTCCACAATGGTCCCTTGAGAATCCTCACAAGAAGATCAACATCCCTCTAATCAAGACCAAATCTACATCTTCCATCCTGGGGCCTCATCCTTTAGTCTTAGGACTCCTCCTCCATCACGACCAATCAACCCATCCAAATCCAAACAATCTATTCTCTCTTAGGGTTAGCCCCTTCATCAAAACACCTCTAATTATCAAGTCATCCAGGCCTAAACCATCCACCACATCTTCTTCTTCCAGACCACCTAGACCTCGACCCAATCCACCTTTATCTTCACCATCCACACCATCCTACAAGAATTTTCCTGGTGCCCATATCGAATCATATGTGGAGGTCCTCCAACATTTTCTTCAAACTTCTACCATCACGCTTCCACCTATCAGAGCCTTCGACCCAAACCATCCAAAGCCCTCATGGTTCAATTCATCACATTTGTTCTTATCATCACACCCCAGCCATGACACCAAGCATTGTAAGGCCCTCTATAGATGGTATCATCCATGATCTTATTGAGTGAGAGGACCTCCTCAAAAATTCCACTTCACCATCTACTTCTTCATCCATAGCACATCCGATCCCTTTCACCACATCTCCATCCGATCAACCTCTTGATGAGGGCCTCCCTTGTTCATCAATATCATTTGCCTTGATACACCATCTTCCTGACATCCATATCCTTTGACATTCACTATCTTATCTACATCCCTTTCATTGGGGAACATATTCCCCTCACATTTTTGATATTTTAACATCCTTCTTCTCTCTCCATCGATTTGTCCTTTCCGTGCTAGGGGAGTTTTTTAGGACTTGTCTGTTCACGGACTAGTTCCTTTCCATATTCGGCATCATCCTATCTCATCTACCTCAGTTTATTTGATCATACTTTCATCCCCTCTCCCTACAACCACCTTTATGGCCATATTTGTGCTTCCCTTTGGAAACACCATGGCTTTGAACCCACCATTCCGATGCCTATTTCATAAGTCTTTATCTAACTCATCTCATCTGATCCTGATTTATCCTATCCCTCTAGGGGGACCATTTGTTCATCTTAAGATGCATGTCATTCCATTTTCCTAATAAGTTTTGCTCTCTCTTATTTTTCATCTCATCCCATCCTCTAAAACACGATGTCAACATTATTCGAACATCACTACTCTAGAAAGGAGCCAACACAAAAATTTTTACCTTGTGGATTGGACCATACATGATCATTTCAAGAGCCTATCATCTATCCTCCATAGATGGTAAACCGAAGTGGGAACCACTTAACGCATTACACTTGTGACCATTATATTACTAGCACATTTACCAATGTGCCCTTAGTCATGATTCTTTAGATCATTCCTCCATCTCATCCATTTCCATTTCTCATCATGATGATTTGGAACTATGTGGTCTTTTGTCACTTTCTAGATGTGACCTTAAATATGGGCACCATGGCTCTACCCATAAATATTTCCTTATGGATAGGTTCTCCCTTTTGGTGATATGTCACGATCATCACATCCATCTTCCTCTTATTCACTTATTGGAACCATGCATAAAGGGTCTAGTGGTGTCTCTTATACACTCTTCATCCCCTCCTAAGTGGTCTACTTAGATAGTTCCATCTCTCCCCATGCAAAATCAAAAATCATGGATGCTCAAATCAAAGTCTAAGTATCAAAAATAAAACAAACAAACTGATCCCTCGAAGGACAACTATTCATGCAAAAAATGAAATAAAAAGAAGAAGCATGAAATCAAAATCAAAATCAAAAAAAATCAAATAAATAGATTGATCCCTCAAAGGATGGCTATCATTTATTCTTGCCACTTATATATTGTAAAAATAGACCATATCCTCAAAGGATGGCTACTTATTATGGCATTTGAAGGCTTATCGCATTGATCAACCTTTTATTTTATCAACATCCTAAGAAATATTCCCACATTGATCAAATTTCTCTTTCCCTTCTCCAGAGCTAGGGCATACTTTTAGGAACACCACTTTTGGAGAACCCTCTTTCCTCTGTACAAGTACATCTCAAACCCCTTTTTCATGTCAACATTAGATCTATGAGATCATCTCATCCATTTCTTCCTTATGATCTATGAAATGGCTAACTATCATTGGTTATTTTCTAACATCTACTTTGGTTGCATGCACCTTACATTACTGGATCCATTTTTGTTTACCTCCAATGTGGTTGGGGCATATTTTCTCATTATGACGTAGTGTAATTCACACCTATAGGTTTCTACCATTGTGAGATATCTTGTTTTATAAATCCTATCACATCTATTTTCAAGCACATATTTCTTCATCTTACTCATCTATATGTCATATATCCATCTTACAACACATTCATTCTTACATGCATTCAACATTAATCACATCCATTTTCAATCTATTTTCATCACATCTTAACCATACATGTTAATCAACATAATCAAAATTTAAATTTAAAACATGTGACCACATCACACATTCATATCATCATCTATACACATTTCGATTAATCCTATATCTGCATTATCATCATCATCAAATCTAAATAACATGGAGCATTTAGTCCTAACATCACACATTTATATCCATATTCACATTTGAATCTAAAGTAATCATCTAATCATACATGTATTTCACCATCATGATCAAATTTAAATACAAAACATGTGATCCTAATCACCACATCACACACCTATATCATTGTTTTATTCATACACATATCAATAATCATCTAATCATACATTTATCCCACCATCATCATCAAATATCAAACAAACAAGTAATCTAAAATCACCACCACATCTAATCTAGAAGCCATCATCATAACATATAATATATGATCATCACCACATCAAGATTAAAATCATCACATCATACAATAAACACATGGAAAAATATAACACATAATGATCCATGAATCAAAATCATATATCATATATCATGTATCAAAAATGAGTGTCAATACATCATGGCCCTCTAGGGGCTCCTTTAGAGCCAAAATACTATCAAAATCAGTAAACTACATGTCTAATACTCTCATAGACCCTTTCCTCCAGGGGAAAGTTATAACACCTAAACCTACACATGTCTCTCGCCACCCTCGTGGCCTCCCTCTACTCATTGTGGCTATGACACATCATTGTACTCCTCGATGGCTAACCAACCTACCTCCTACCTCTAAAGATGCTCCAAGATCTCGACATCCAGGTAGCTTGTGGATCACAATATCCTCATAATATTTGGCCTCGATTTCTGCCAACACTAAGTACTTATCCATCCATCCCATCATGTAAGGGAGCCATTTGTCCTGACCCTGCGGCACTTCCCTAAATGCCACTAGATGACTCGGAGTCACTACAATGGTAGCCGAGATCTCCCAAATGGGCCCTGTAGGCCTCCCTTGCCTTGTGGTAGTGATCTCTCTCATAAACCACTTGGTCTCTCTCTTGTGTGACCACATCCCATTATTTTAGAGAGATGTGTCTCACTCTATCCTCATTTATCCATCTCGATGCAAATGTGCCATCTCGGTGGACTCTCCTACTCCTCATCATCTCCACCTCCTCTAGGATCCATCTCAACATCTACCTCCATCTCCTCCATCTCCTCCTCTCCCCTCCTCAGCTCCCCAAATTTACCCATGTTGTTGTATGCCAATCGGAATACCTACTCTAATTCCAACATCGTCATCATCATCCCATGGTTCCACCCTCCTCTAATGGATCAATGATGGTAGGGCTCGATAAATCCCTATCTAAATCCTCTCTCCTATACAAAATGAGATCACACGACACTGACTGAATGACCCCAAACTATTGTCTCACTCACAAACTGAATGGCCTTGATCATCTCAGGCCTCCATCCCTAGACCCAACATGTCCGTCTCATACCCTGTAACTCCACACTTGCTCTTGGCTATGTAGGGAAATCCATACGATCTCCATCTAATCTGATCAACATCAAGCTCTACCAATATATCAACATACCAATCTATTCCTCTCTCTCCCCTGTCTCAAAGGCTTGGTTGGCCCTCCACCTCAAGAATCCAACCTCTAGCTGAATATGGTCCCCATGACCCATGGAAGCCTTGGTGGCCTAATCACTACTATATGCTCATAAGCCCAATAATGTAGTAAAATATAATATCCAATCTTGATCTCCTACCAATCCTATATCCGGATAGCTCATGATAAACTTGAGCTAATAAGGCAGTCCCAAATGAGAATATTGTTTGGTGCTCAACAATATCAGGTACTACACCAATCAACTCCCATGGAAATCGAGCTCCTCCTAAGTCGGAAAATTATAGTAACAAGACACTTCCATCATCACCATGAAAATCAATCGGTTGTGTGCCACACCAACTTCTATATCTCTTTTCATAAATAAAATACCCCTGAAGAAAATCTAATAAGGGGTGCATCGGCTCCAAATAAGCCATGTCAAAACTACCAATCTATCATCACTAGTCATGGGAACTATCTTCTCCCCTGTATCGGTAGCTTGAGGATCTAATACACATCCTCCAAAGGGTGATAGTCATCTCCTCCCTATCCTAAACCAAATGTACAAGTCTCCTGTCCCATCCATCTCTCTACTAAGAGCAATCATAAGCCCCACATCTCCATGGGATCCTCTGATAATGTCTAAATCTACCTAATCTAACTACAAATAGAGGGTCCCACTCAACATCTGTAATGTCTCTTGATCTTCTTGTATAAAGAGAGGCACTTGATCTCTGAGATATAAGGTCTCTCGGCCTGCGAACCATAAAAAAATGTACCTATATAAGACCTCCTCGATCAAAAAAATTCATTTAAAATGCATCAAATTTTAATCCAAATCAAATATAACACTTAATTTATCAAATCCTACCCCAATCGATGTTGACCTAGGTTAGGTTGATGCATCCATGGTCAAATTGACGTGCCCTAGGGTCTAATCGATGTCGACCCATCCGGTCACCACCACCAACTTCCTTGGTGTCATCAAATTTTTACAAAAAAATGTAAAAATTAAATAAAACATTAAATTAAATTAAAAACAAGTGTGGGTTTTGTTACTCACCATCCTCCGCACCTCTGGCATTTCCTCGCAACTTCGAAAGCCTCCATCTCTCAATTTTTCTTTTCTCACTTTGTTCTCTCTTATCAAGTTTTCACATGAAAATGAGCATCGTCGGTGACCCTTGGGCTTATATAGCCCACCAACCCAAATCACCGTCGACTACTTTGGGTCACCTTTGATTGGACTTAATCACCATCGGATAGCCTTTATAATTCTAATTTTGGGCTTTTCCCTTCATCCTTTGCACTCTTCCTTTTGGGAATTCTTCACAAAGTCCACTATTGTGGCCATAATTATTTCCCTTCTAGGCATTCTAATACAAATGTAAAGTCCACTATTGTGGCCATATTTATCTACCTTTCCTTTAGGCATATTTATTCTTCCAAAGTCCACCTTTGTGTCCATTTACCTATCCCTCTCTCGGGCATACTTTATTTTTCCAAAGTCCACCTTTGTGGCCATTTACCTATCCCTCTCTTGGGTATACTTTTTTTTTTTTTGAAATCCACCTTTGTGGTCACATATATTTTTTCATGTGGGCATGTTAATCATATTTATTCCATAATCTCTCCCCTACTGGGAATTTTATTTCACGATAATCTATTTAATCTCTACTCGAAGTCCTCCTTTGAGGCCATATTCATCTTTCCCTTTGGGCATTACATTTATTATATCAAGTATACTCTTGTGGCCATATTTTTTCCTTTCATATAGGCACCATTGTTTTTCATCAAAGTCCACCTTTGTGGCCATATTATTCCCATCCCGGGACATGATTTTACCCTTTTTTAATTTTATTTTTCCTTTATGGTCATACCTTTTCCCCACTTAGGGCATATTTACTTTTTCAATTTTTCCTTTGTGGCCATACTTTCCCTACTTGGGGCATATTATCTCTTCATCCATTTTTTCAAATTTCTTGGCCTTTTCGTGTCCCATTGGGCACCATGATTTTTCATCCTCGTTCATTTGACGCATGAAATTTTCATTCGATTCCTCGTGTATGAAGGATTTCATATAATTTTCACATATAGTTGTGCATATTTTGATGACTTTCCCATGACCCATTGGTCATCCCAACCTGCATCCATACTACAATGATCTTCACCCACTCACTGGTCCATAGAACATTGTTGTCCATCTCCATTGAGACTACAATTGTCCCTACCTAATGTGTGATATTGGAGTCACTACCATAGTTTTCATCATTATTGCAATCCTTCTTGTTTGGGGCAATCTTTCCTTGGTTATGCTTTCACCCATTTTTCATCACCCACCCACCCTTCATCATCTACCTTTTTCAAATGCACCATTGATTTCCCTTGGTATCATTGATTCCTCGTTTGAGGGGGAACTTATCATCAATCTTTATCCTCATCTAACCCTTTTTATTTTTGTCTTGTGGCTTGCTACCACAAACCACTCAACAAAAAGGGAAAAATGTAGACACCTAAAATAAATATCTATGCCCTCATTCACCCGTGCACATATTTTAATTCAATCACCCCCTATTCAATGAAATGCCCATATTAATCCTTTAAGTAATTAATTAATTAATCATTTAATATTTTACATGCCCAACTATCCCATCCACATTAATTCCTATTAATTAATTAATTCTTATTAGTTAATTAATCCCTCACCCATTTCCCCAACCAAATTTCTAATTAGGATGCTTTATCCTATATATGAATCACATTGTTTTTCTAGCTTTCATCCCATCTATTTTTATGTCCCAACTGTTGTTGTAAATCAGCAAAGACCCACGGATGTTGATCAAATTTCTAGTTTGGTCATCCTAAACATCCAGTGTGATTGCACAACATTGAATCTTTTCCCCAAGTGTGGGACTTGTAAAATGGGAAAGGAATCTCTAGATTAGAGGCTGGTTCCTCAACTCCTCTGATCAGATTTATCACTTACAAGTTGCAGAGGTTTATATTCCTAATCTTACTCTAAATTTCAAAGGGGAAAAGATAGAGGATGCAAAAAACTAAAACTAATGCTAATAAGGTGATGCACCAAAGGAGTGGTGAGCATTTTTTACTTCTACAGATTGACACAAATCATGGAAATGCAACAAAACATCATGCAAAAACTGATGACATGTAATGAAAGATCAGAAAGGAAGCAAACAACATAAGCAGAGGATTGAAACTCATTCACAGAGCTTGCATTGTCATTTTAATATCAAAATACATGCATTACAACACCTGAGAGGCAAAAAATAGGTTGCAGTTCTTAGAATTTTTGGGTGCCACCTGGACATGTGGCGAGATTCTATTGGCTCACATCTTGGGGGTGGGCTTTTGCCTTTTAAATTTCCTTTGTTTTCCTGTGGGAAAATTTCCCAAATTCTCCCCACCCCCACCGGTTTGAGACACGTGGCGGTATTTCATTGGTTACGGGCCATCCAAAAA
Source organism: Taxus wallichiana var. yunnanensis (assembly GCA_018340775.1). Classification (NCBI taxonomy): domain Eukaryota; kingdom Viridiplantae; phylum Streptophyta; class Pinopsida; order Cupressales; family Taxaceae; genus Taxus; species Taxus wallichiana. The sequence goes on from CM031244.1 coordinate 237,126,657, forward strand.
CACTTTTACTTTTGTGCGCAAACTTTGGGGAAAAATTCCAATTTCCTCCCGCGCTCCGCCTTTCCGGGCTCCGGTGACACGTGGTGAGATATGATTGATTGGCGGGGGCAGCGGGCCAAAACTCCTTCTTTGAAATTTGGTGAAACACTTCACCAAAAATATAACTTCTCCCCTACCCTCCGAACTCCCACACCATAGGACACGTGGGGCAATCGATTGGGTGCGGACCTTTCCTTCAAAATTTTTCATGCGCAACACTTAGCCAAATTTTTCAAATTTCTCTCTGGACACGTGGCCTCATCTGATTCGTCGGCGGGCCTATGGGAAAAAATATTCCTTTTGAAATTTCACCAAAGCACTTGGTAAAAACTAGGTTCTCCTCGACCCCTGCCGCTTCCTTGGACACGTGGCGGCATCGATTGGTCATTTTGCGGGCCTTTCGGGGAAAATTTCCCACAAAAAATCTGTGAGCCATAACTTCAAAACTACATGGAGTTAGGAGGAAAACTTTATCTTTCTGGAAAGATGAGAGAGAGCTCTATCCAATGGTGTCATTTCCAAAAAGTTTTGAGTGCCTGAAAAGCAAAAAATTATGTCTGAGGCACAAGAGAGGGAAGAATGAAAGGAGTTAGCCACAAAATGAGCGGGGGGCACATTTTGGATAACAATTTTGGTGACTCAGAGGGGTCATCTGCCTGTTGGATGAAATTACCAGTTGCCTGAAGCAATCCATTGGGCATGGAGTCATTGAATTCTCTGTTTGATACCCCAACTGACTAGAACACTGCAAGGAGGAAGATGGAATATCATCTGATGGAGCAAGGCCTACAAACACATCTCCAGGAATAGCAAGCTTGTGCCAAAGCACTTAGGGAAAACAAACAAACCTACAAAAAAAATGTGCACAAGCACTTAGAGGAATGGAAACCTAAGCTAATATATACAAGGTGGAGAATTTCCCTTTAATAACAATGCTTTAGATGGATTCCATTGACTGGAATCTGCAGTTCTTCACCATCCAATGAAGACAATTGGAAAGAATTGTTGTCCTTACACTTTGTGACCATGTATGGGCCACTCCAAATGGCATCAAATTTTGAATGCCTTCCCGGTTTTGCTCTCTGTCTGCATCCCATTTTAACACTAGATCTCCAACTTGGAAGGATCTATTCTTGGCCTTTCTATCAAAGGTCTTCTTTATCAAAGCCTAATCCTTCTCCATTTCTTGGGATGCCTAATTTCTAATTTCTTGGAGCTCCATCAATTCTACATATCTAACTTCCATGGGCTCAAACTCCAACAACTCCAACTGTTTCATGAGTTCCAATGTTGGCAACTCAAGTGACATGGGAAAAATTTCCTCTCTCCCATAAACAAGCTTAAACGGAGAGTTACCTGTAGATCTCTTGGGAGTTATCCTATCAGCCCATAAGGCTAATTTCAACTTAGTATGCCAAGACCTTTGATTTTCATCAAGAGTCCTCCTAATGATCCTCAACAAGTTCTTGTTTGTAGACTCGACTTGCCATTCCCGGGGTAATAGTTCGATGAAGTACTTAGGTAGATCCCATTCTTGATAGCCCATTCAGTCACCTTGGACCCAATGAATGCCAATGCATTATTTGATATTATTATAGCAGGTATGCCGAATTTGGTTGCTACTCCCTCATAGAAATCTAGGATACTAGATTCATTTGCTTCCTTGAGTGCTACCGCTTGATCCGGTTGGTGAAATAATCTGTTCTTTATTAGAATCCATTTGTGCCCTTGGCTTGAATTGGGATTAATGACTCAATGAAGTCTAAACCCCATTGCATGAATGGGTGGTCAACTGAAATTGGATGCAATGGAAGGGCAGCTAGCCTCTATTTACCTCGTGAAGAATGCACAATTATTGCACCTCTTGATCCATGCATAACAATCACTTTGAAAACCTTGGGCCAATAATAGCCACCCTCATGATCTTTAGAGCTGTCACTCTTGGTGCAAAATGACCACCAATTTGGTCCACTATGGAACTCTTCCAACACCCTATGAATCTGATTTGTACCAATGCATCTCGAAGTACTCCATTCAAATCCCTTTTGAACAAAACACCATCAACAAGGGCATATGGGACAACCTGCAATCTGAAGTGTCTTCTTTGGGTCTTGTTCATCTTGGGAGGGCATAGGCCTGTGCTTAGGAAGTGCATTATACCTTGGGTCCAACAAGGAGTGGGGGCACCATTATTTTCCTCTTGAGTGCTTCCTTACTCATGGCTGTCTTGCAACGCCAAAACAACCTCCTTCTCATTGCATGCTTCCTTTTGTTTGCTCAAAATCAGATGCTCACACAATCCTTTTCCTCTGACCAACTTGGTGAATTTGATCTCTATGTCATACTCCATGACACGAGTAATCCAACCTGCCCTTTTTTCATTCAAGTCTTTGTTGAGGAGGAAGTCCTTAACTCCCACATGAGAAACCAACAATTGGACCTTATTGTTTGAAACTAAATGCTTGAATTTCTTCAAGCTTCTGATTACTACAAGAACGTGCTTCTCAATGAAAGAATATCTCACCTCATAGTCCTCCAGGATTTGGCTGAAGAAAGCAATTGGCTACTCATCATTGTCTTTGTTCTGCTGTACCAAAATTGCAGAGATAGTATCATCACCCCCAAACGCATAGAGGGTGAAATCCTTGGAGAAATCTGGGTTGATGAGAGTTGGGGCTTGAGAGATGGCTTCTTTGATTGCTTCAAAACTTTCCTTACCTTCTGCTATCCATTTGAAAGCCATGCTTTTCTTTAACATCTTGGTGATAGGTTTGACAAGGGCTGCAAAATTTGGGACAAACCTCCAAACAAAATTAATTCTCCCTAAGAAACTTTCAAGGGCCTTCTTGTGGCTTGGCAATAGTAGTGCTCTTATGGCTTCAACTCTTTCTGGGTCAATTGCTAATCCTTCTTTGGAGACAATGTGGCCAAGGAGTTTTCCTTCATGGGCTAGAAAAATACACTTTTTAGGATTTAAGGATACTCCAAATCTTTTACACCTTTGGAACACTTGTCTCAAATGAAAGAGGTGGTCTGCTGTATTTTTTGAAAAAATAGTGATATCATCAAGATATATTAGTACAATGTTGTTAATCAAACCTTTGAATGCCATGTCCATTGCTCTTTGGAAAGTAGCTCCAGCATTGGACAACCCAAATGGCATTTTCTTGTATGCATAAGTTCCCCATTTGGTTATAAAGGCTGTCTTGAACTGATCTTCTTCCTTCACCATAATCTGATTATACCCTGAATAGCCATCAAGTAATGAAAACCTCTCGAGCTAGCAACAACTTACAAAATTTGCTCCATAGAAGGAAGTGGATAATGATCCTTGAGAGATGCTCTATTCAAATCTCTGAAGTCAACACACAATCTGATTTCCCCACTCTTCTTTCTTACTGGAACCAAGTTGGCTACCCAACTAGAATGCTTGATAGGGAATATGATTCTTGATTCTATCAACTTATTCAATTCTTTTCTCATGAGAGGCTCCATGTGGGGGTTGACTGGCCTTTGTTTTTGCCTGATGGGTTTAGTACTTGGATCCAATTCAATGGTATGTTGAGCTAACTTGGGATTGAAACCTTTCAAATCTTCATAGCTCCAAGCAAACACATTAGGGAATTCTTGACAAAGCTATATGAACTCATACCTTTCTTGCTCAGTTGTCATCTTACCAATTTGGAGTGATTTGCCTCCTTCTACCGAGATGGGCACTGAATCTCCTCCCTTGACTTGGATGTTTGCTTTCTCCTTCCTAAACTGATCATTAGGATTGAAAATGGACTCCAAAGTAATAAGTCCCTTTGGTAGCTTGTTGGTTCTCAGCTGCACCACTTGGTCACCATACTGCTGCTCCAACTTTCCCTAATGTTTAGTTGAGAATTCAGCCTCTTCTTGCAAGAAATGGATGATTTGCTGATCATTTTCAAACACTTGCCAACTTACATTGTTGTCTGGCACTGAAGGCCTCACAATCACATGGATGTTTGGCTATACCTTGTCTTTTTGAATGCTTTCAATAACGTCGAAGTCTACCCCAACTGCTGCAAGCTTCATAGTAGCTTGGTTCTCTTTTCTAGGAATGAATTTTATGCCAAAACCCTCAAAATATTCAATGAGGTCCCACACCCTGTTCTTGTAGCATTTGAGAAAATCATTCTTGATGGCATGCTGCCCCTTAACTTGGTTGAAAATCAACTCACAATCACCAAAGACTTGCAAGTTCTTTATTCCTTTCTTGATTGACCAATGCAATCCTTGTATCAAGGCTTCATACTCAGCAGTGTTATTAGAGCATGCAAACTGAAATCTAAAAGCTGAATAATACTTCACTCCTTGAGGTGAAACAAGCATAGCTCCCCCTCCTACACCTTGTCTACTCCTTGACCCATCAAAAAACAACTGCCATACCTCATTGTCATCCTTGTGGTCTGGCTTGGTGATGCTAGGAATAGGCTGATTTTCTTCATGCATGCAATAGACTCCTAGCTCAGATTCTTCTATTTCTTGATAAGGGTCAAAAGCATGCACCTTGTTTGCCCATTCATCAAGAGTTAGATCTGGGATGCTTCCTACCTTGGTGTCAGCTTCATCAGTGCTTGGATAATCCTCTTGATCAAATGTTAAACAATTGGTATTGATTTGGCTTGGAGCGTAAGGCTCAATGTGAAAGTTTGCAATAGGCTCAGATCTGATTGTGGCTTTAGTTCCATATCTTGCCACTTTTTGAACAACATGTGTGACCAATCGCGGATAAGTAACCTCCAATCTTGGTCAGAAATCCTTGACAGACATAGGGCAAAGAGTGGAGGAAGGTCTATTACCGAGACATCTTGAAAAACAACAACATTGGGACATGCATGCAAAGTAAGACTTAAGTTTTTAATCACTCCAACTATTGTTACTACTGTCCCATCCAATTGCACTACCCCTTTGGATACGAATTCATACTTGAATTCCCAATGATCGCTATTTTCTTGGGCATTATCAAACTACTTGCCCCGGAATCAATCATGCGGTTGTGTACTAATTGATTCCCAATGATCAATGAAACATAGAATGAAGGGGGCTTCAACATCTTACCTTGCTTGTCCTCCATGAATCCCCTCGGTGGGTAGCATTTGTGAGCACCTTCTCTTGCATTTGGACTCGCTTGATTTGAAGTTGACCAGTCCTTCATGGCAGCTTTGTAGCAAGTCTCTTTGGCCTCGGGATAGATAGTGATTCCCACATTGATATGTTTACATTTGTCTTCTTCATCTAATTAATGATATTGAATGGAGATGAAGCATCTCTTTGCTGTCCCTTTTCCCCGCACATTCATTCCTTGCACATGGGCACCAAAGAATCGCATTTGGGTTGGCTTAGGAGATGTTTTGGGCAGTCCTTGCATGTTTGGGATTGAATTTTATTTGCCAATAGTTTGTGGGGTGATAGAAGATTGAGAATTTCTTGGGGCTAATGGCTGTTCTTCACCAAAATTTCTCCTCTTTGACCTTGTGTTGGATGCAACACTTTGGGAAACCATTTGATTGATGCCACAAAAATCTTCGCCTACCAGTTTTACAAGTGTGGTATCTCACCCTCCACTCCACACTGGTTGTTGTCACCATTAATGCTTGATTCAAGGCACTGTTGAAGCACATGGATTGGTTATGAGGTTCATTGCATGGGAAACACCAATCATACTCTTGAGCTATATTGTTTTGAATTGGCACTAATGATTTAGAGGCAGATGTAGCATTGGGATTATAGGGCTGAAATGGTCTATTGGCAGGAGGCCTTGCTTGATTTAGATTTGCAGCTAGATTGGGTGGCCTTTGGGGTTGATATGGCTGCCTGTTAGGCTAAGCTTGAGGCTGGAAGGAAGGTCTAAAACCTTGGGCTTGCTGCCTTTTGAGTGTAACCAGCTCATTACCTAAATTTTGCAATTGCTTCATGACTTCTTGAAGTTCATTTGAGGCACTAGAAGATGAAGTAGAAGCTTCACTTAAATTCTAATTTCTAGGAGTGGGGATAGGAGCTAAATTAGGCATTTGATTAGTGTTTGGGCTCTCTAAACTTGGAAACAATGGCATTGGAGGCCTAGGAGCTAGCTTGCCAGCTTGAATCAAACAATTTTCAGCTCTAATAGCAATGCTATAAGCAATGGGGATAGTTGTGCCTCCCATGGATTGAATTAACATAGAAATATAAGAATTTAAAGCTTTAAGGTAATAAAGGAAAGCACCTTCTACTATTGGCCGACTACCACTGGAATTCTCTCCCAAGTCCTTTGAAATCTGAAATTAAAATCAATCAACTACTCATTGGGAGCTCTTTTGATGGTTGTCACAATTTGCTCCAAAAGGGACAAGTTGGCTCCCTTTTCTCAAATCGCTCATGGAGGGCTATACATAGCCGAGTCCCGCTTTTGAATAGAGCTCGAGAGGCAAGACTCCTGAACCATTGCAAAGCTTTCCCTTTGAATGAAGATGCCAACAGTTTGACAACAACTTGCATCTCATTGATCTCATGGATTGCACAAATGTTAGCAATATCCTTAACATGATCACCAGGAGTGGTCTGATTCTCTCCAGTAAAGTATGGGATGTTCTTCAATGCTACAACTGGAATTAGATTTTGTGCATTGAGAGAAAGTGGGCTGCCAGTGAAATTGACATAGGGGTTGTTTTGTGCCATTCTGATTGGCCTTAGAACCCTTGTTGATTGAATGAAAGGCCTACCAGGTGGAGGAGTTGAAAGAGTTCTGTTTGGTGGAGATGGAGACCTCTGAATTCTCCTCCCTCTTTGCCTTCTTCTTAGAGATAACTACGAGATACTCAAACAACACTTCTTCTTCTCCAACTCTTGACCTTGTGGTGATTCTTCTCATGAGTTTTTTTCAGGTCTGTACTGCTAAAAACAACTGATTCTTCTTCCTTGGAGTCGCTAGATGTGTAATTTAGGGCTCTTTTAAGCAAGAAACCTACAACAAATGCACATCAATTTGTTGCAATGAAGATGAATACCTCTAAGTTCCCACATCAAGGCGTGCCAAAAAGCTGTTGTTGCGAATCAGCAGCACCCCGGATGTTGATCGATTTCTAGTTTGGTCATCCTAAACATCCAGTGTGATTGCACACATTGAATCCTTTCCCCAAGTGCGGGACTTGTAAAATGGGAAAAGAATCTCCGTTAGAGGTTGGTTCCTCAACTCCTCGATTAGATTTATCACTTACAAAATTGCGAGAGGTTTATATTCCTAATCGTACTCTAAATTTCAAAGGGGCAAAGATAGAGGATGCAAAAACTAAAACTAATGCTAATAAGGTGATGCACCAAAGGAGTGGTGAGCATTTTTTACTTCTACAGATTGACACAAATCATGGAAATGTAAAAAAACATCATGCACAAACTGATGACATGTAATGAAAGATCAGAAAGGAAGCAAACAACATAAGCAGAGGATTGAAACTCATTCACAGAGCTTGCATTGTCATTTTAATATCAAAATACATGCATTACAACACCTGAGAGGCAAAAAAATAGGTTACAGTTCTTAGAAAAGGTTTGATATTCCACCAAATCACTTCCAAGGTGAAAAAGGGAGCCTGCTATACACAAAAAATGTTCAACCCTTTGAAAATGAGCCAAATCTGGCTTTTACAGTGCAAGGGATGAGCCCAGGAGAGAGAAACATGGGAAAACATGGAAGGGATTCAACCATTGACCAAAATGTGATTAAAATAACATGGGCATCCTTACAGGCCCATGCCCTGACATTTTTAGCCATGCTGGGAGAGAATGCAAGCCATTCTTCATTAAAAACGGTGGTTGAAATGTCATTTCTGTCCATGACCACGTGTCAGAGGAGTTTTTAAATTTTCTCTCTCCAAAATCCATCAAAATGCAAAAAATGACCCTAGAATCTTGTAGAGAATTTCACCAAATTTCCATTGATATCAAGAACGTGAAAACCGAGCTCTGGATCGAAAGATATGGCCATTTGAAAATTTAGGGCAAAACAGGGCCAAATCGGATTGGCGGGCGAAAATTTGAATTTTTTCACCTTTTTTGCATTTGGGAAAATTTCCCAAAAAATCCCCACGCTCCGCCATTCTAGGTGCCACATGGCACGTTTTTATTGGGCGCGGGCCCATCCTGCTCCATTTTCCTTTGTTTTCCCTTTGGAAAATTTTCCAAAAATCCCGTCAGGCCGGTGAGTTGAGGCCACGTGTCGTGCACTGATTAGATGCGGGCTGTCCTTCCTAAATTTTCCGTGGGCCACTTTGACCATTTTCAACCTGGACATGTGGCAGTGTCTCATTGGGTGCGGGCTTGCCCCTCTGAATTTTCCATGTGGGCTTTTCTTGAATTTTTGGGCGCCACCTGGACACGTGGCGAGATTCTATTGGCTCGCATCTTGGGGTGGGCTTTTGCCTTTTAAATTTCCTTTGTTTTTCCCTGTGGGAAAATTTCCCAAATTCTCCCCACCCCGCCAGTCTAAGACATGTGGCAACATTTCATTGGTTGTGGGCCATCCACAAACACTTTTACTTTTGTGCGCAAACTTTGGGAAAAAATCCCAATTTCCTCCTGCGCTCTCGCCTTCCAGGCTCCGGTGACACGTGGTGAGATATGATTGATTGGCGGGGGCAGCGGGCCAAAAATCCTTCTTTGAAATTTGGTGAAACACTTCACCCAAAATCCAACTTCTCCTTGCCCTCCGCAACTCCCACGCCATAGGACACGTGGTGCAATCTGATTGGGCGCGGACCTTTCCTTCAAAATTTTTCATGCGCAACACTTAGCCAAATTTTTCAAATTTCTCTCCTGGACACGTGGCCTCATCTGATTCATCGGTGGGCCTGCAGGAACAAATCTTCCTTTTGAAATTTCACCAAAGCACTTGGTAAAAAACTAGGTTCTCCTCCGACCCCCGCCACTTCCTTGGACACGTGGTGGCATTTGATTGGCACGGGCCTTTCAGGGGAAAATTTCCCACAAAAACTCCGCCAAGCCATAACTTCAAAACTACATGGAGTTAGGAGGAAAAATTTACCTTTCTGGAAAGTTGAGAGAGAGCTCTATCCAATGGTGTCATTTCTAGAAAGTTTTGAGTGCCTGAAAAGAAAAAAATTATGTCTGAGGCACAAGAGAGGGAAGAATGAAAGGAGTTAGCCACAAAATGAGCGGGGGGCACATTTTGGATAACACTAACTACCTTGGATTCATCCCCAAGTCATCTAATCTTGCCAATAGGATTTGAAGAATTCACCAACTCTTTAAAATCATAAAATCTTGCCTTAAATTAAAAAAAAGCAAGCATGCAAGGGAAACTTTCCCCGTAATCGGTGGCAACCCTGCTTGTTCACCGTCAACCTTATAAGTATATTGATGTTTTCCCATTCCATAGACAATCATAAGCAATCACTCGAAATCAATCAATTAGACAACAATTAGAACTTCTTTGTGACTTCCGAGCCTCCTGCACAGTCACATGCATCCCATCCATTATCTAATGTGTTCTGCATCACTCACAATCTTCCTTCATGAGTTTTCTTACTTTTATATTTATTTTATCAAACTATATATCATATTATCTTTTTTTCTTACAAATTAACCTTTTCAGTCTAGACCAACATCCAACCATCACCCATCCACATCTAGTTCTAGTTCTAGTGCTTGCAGGATGTTATATCCAACTATCTTATCTCACCCTCATCCCAAACCAGCTACGGTTTACGCCAATCCCCGGTCATCATCAACAAGGGCCTTGTACATCCAATAACCTATATAAATCCTCAATTTTCTCATCTATCCTATCTCCTAGTCCTTGATTCTCTTTTATAGATCCTCATATAGTAGTTACAGGTCCTCATCACCTTACATATTATATCATAACTTTGCAGGTCAACATATTTTGTCTACAACTCTAGATTCATCTTCCCAGTCACTTTGTCGACTCCTGCTCACAGGCATTCTCGGGTCACCGTTGACCTAGACCAGGTAACCTTTATTTTACATTTATTGTCATCTAACTAGCTTTAGAATAGTTTCTACCATTTCTAGATTCATGACATTTCTTTCTCGCATTCTTTTGCTTTCACATCCTTTTATCTAACATACGGAGGTTGACATCCACTAAGGAATTAAAATCTTCTTAGAGCCGCTCACGTGCAACCCCGCATTTATCTATCTAATATAATCTATTTCAATTTTTTAGATCTTGTTGCAACAACAATCCATCATTTAACACCCGTATTCAACGTCAAGCATCCGAGGTAACATAAACACTCCAACATTTCTAAGTTTTTAGTTTCTTTAGTAACTATTGCATTCACTTTCATTATGAATGAGAAATTTGGACAACTCGAAAGTGATAGCAAGTAGAATTATAGAGGAATATGATATGAGATAGAAGATGTGTATAAGTGAATCATTAATGTAGATGTTTGAGTAATCGAATCAAATAATAAGAAGTATTTTCAAGCTATAGAAAATAGTGAGGTAGTGTGTTTTAGCTTTGTTTGTGCATGAAATCCATGACTAATGGATATATATGAAATCAATGTTACCAAACACCTAATTACCAAATTTATATGTCTACAATTAACCTATTAAGGGGTTGTCACTCATTCCTTTTTTGTTGAAGTAGACATCTCTAGTTTATACCTTACTAAATGGAGAAATTGTTGAAAATTCCATCATTTATATTATATTTCAAATGAAAGACTATATTGTACCCGTTCTTCACAAATAACAATAATTACATAAATAGAACAAAAATATTTATCAAACTTAAACTAAAATATTTTGGGTTGTATGATAATTTTATTTATAATGGATGAAAGGTTCTTTTTTGTTAAATAATTTAATGTGTGATATTTCTACTCGTGTGAGAAAATATTAATCAAACTTAAGCTAAAATATAGTTTAGATTTTAAGTATTGTTAAAAAAGTTGTAAGTGGTTATCAAATTCAAACACTACGATTCCACCGATTAAGAATATGAAGAAAAAAATTCTTAGCTTACTCTCTTCACTTTATTAATTATACAACTTTAAATTCTCTTTTTCAAATAGATAAAATCAATTAATAAAGGATTCATAATTTCACAATGGAAATTATTTTATATATATTCATTCAAGATTATAGTAAATACAATATCCACTATGTTTCAAAATAAAATGTGTTCTATAATATAATCAAGATATATAATTTCCTAAAACATGGCGATGTAGGAGAAAATGAATTTATATATGAGGAATGGTTAATTCCTTTTACTTAATTCAATTTTAGATTAGGGTAGAAATAAAATAAATATTCAAATTTATTATTTCAATATTAACATGCATATCAAAATATACCTATATAGCAATGTGTGAGATATACCAATTGAAACGATTGTTAGATGAAACATGACATTAGAAGATATATGTACTTAATTATTTCATTGGTCTAAAATTTGATCTAAGGGTGATAAAATAATGAATCTGGTTGAAATTTTCCTAGATAGAAGCTTCATTTCAAATTATATAAATTCCCAATAATCTAGGCTGAAACCATTACTTGGGTATGGAACTGTTTGACAATTCCATACTTGTTTGGTGGTTCCATACAGAAGGTGTTGGCACTCTGTAACTTTTTATGCTTTTATGATCGGTTGGAATATGCTTCTCTATGAAATCTTAGGTCTCAAAAATGTATAAAAACTTTGTAATAACTTGAAATGATTGTAAACCCAAACCATTGGTAAAACCCTTGTAAACATGTTAGTGTTTGGGTTGAAGTGTAATTTGTACACCGCTTATGATGGGCATAACTTTGAAGAGGTCTCAAATTGTATGTTGTTCTCCACTTAGAGATGTGATATATATATGGAAGAAACTATCTTTTGAAACTTTTTCACTTCAGAATAATTTGTAATGGCTTATTTTATCATGTTTGACTTGGATTTGGAGGTCTTTGGCTTGGGAATATTGAATCTATAACTTGGTTTGCAGAGATTTAAACATGTTTAGGGGTTTATCCTTAGATGTGTTATTGCTTTAGGGATATTTAGGAGATATTTGGGTGATTTTAGAATATATTTACTTGAGGAGATATCTTAAATTCTAATTGAGTGCCATGTAAGTGTTATAAACATTAAAATATGGTAAATTATCCTTTTACAATGCTAAGTTTGACCATATACCCTTACTAAGATGAATGCTCATATTCAAAATTCAATATCCTCATATCACTATCCATTATACAACTTTCTTATCTTTACACTATGCTTTATCATCAATTTTGGGAATATTATTTCATCAAAGCAATATTAAACATATGGTATTCATGACACAACCTTATGTTCTCGGTGTTTATCTCTTCGGTCTAAAAATGTATGGAAGGGTTGAGATCTAGGGTCTGTTCTTGGCCAACCTATATAGTTCCACCCCTTCATAATCAATGAATCTAATTTCAATTTAAAATCATTCTTTGGGTCATTACATCTTTCCTAAGGTCGACCTTATTCTAATATATTGCCTAAGGAAGGTTATATCAACAAGTCAATATCACTTTATAATTCACATGACATTATTACAATTTATTATCACAAATATCATTCCAAGAGTAATCAATTGGTTCCTAAATATTCCTAAATCAGTTGCACTTCATTTAGATCAGTCCCTCCTATAAGCATGCAACACTCAACTAGTTCAAATACTCTAGCTTCATCCATATAAAAACATAAAAAATCATAGAGCCATGCATTTACAAGTCAATCTAAGCATTACATAAGGGTTTCATTCAATAAGAGGGTTATGCCACATAGTAGATGCACATCACATCTCATTATTACCAAATTGGGTACGTTATATACTACATAGTTATCCCACTATTTTGGTGTTAAGAGACACGAGGGAACACTAGGGGATTGGCTAGCTATACATACTTACATAAGCACTTATGAGAACTATACGAGGCTTGATTTTTGTAATAAGAACATGTAGTGCAACACTTGGATTTGTTCAACAACTCAAAGTTTGATCACCAAGGGTAGTATAGCTTGAAGTACATGCACATGTTTTTCTCATTTTGTTTGCTAATGCTCTAATGAAGGGTTTTAAAAGTTTTGTAGGTTTATAATTTGTTGCGGGTTACTTCAGGTCATCCCAAAGTTGTGCAAGTAAGAGCAACATACAATAAGAATCATTTCCAAACACATAAATTAAATAGAAAGTTACAGACGAGAAAGACTATATTAAGGTCCAAAATTGTAGATTTTGAGGTTTTAACCATACATATCGTTCCTAAACCATGCATATTATGTATGATCCCAAACTTGCTTAGTTTTTAGTTCCATAACTTCCAGATTCAAAATCCATAGTTCTAGATATTTTTGTTCCACTACCTTGCACATCTAGATCATTCTCGATTCATCATGAATAAATAAGTTTACCTCTCCTCTTGAGTATTTAAACTAGTCATTTATTATTTATGGATTGTCTCTGTCATTTAAAGTTTGAATGCATTATATTGGTCATATATACTTGATGTTGGAAGTTAATTAGATCATAATAGTATACTTATTTCTAGCTTTACATCCTTTTTATTATCATAAAATGTAGTTCCCTACCCCATCACTCATGGTTGGTAAATGTAAGAGATCACCTTAACAAGTTGATTTACCATCGTCAAATAATTTTCTTGCCTTAGAGACATGAAATCAATTACAAGAACCTATTCGTATATCAAGACAAGTTTTGGTGTCTACTCACATCTCAATTTTTAGTACATGATAACTAAGTGGTAAATCCCTCACTAGTCAAGGGTTTCTTAGGTGTTGTATTGTGCATTTGGGTACAAGAATATTGAAATATTGTTAAAACCATTTCACAAGGAAATAATAATAAAATATGATTAATGATGACTTGAGGTTATCATTTGGGATGGGTTCCTCTATTCGATCTACTACTAAGATTTTTGAGAAACTTGATTTAGTTATAAGTTTTTCCCTAATGCGTCACATATTTTTACTTATTGCATTGAAAGTTGTTTATTTTGGCATTATGAAATAATAATAATGAATTGAAAATGATTAAAATAATAAAAAAGGAGATATTAAAATAACAAAATAAAATTAAACTTTTAATTGTGTATAAAATTTGGGTAGTGTGAGAGTAGGTGGGAGTTTGTAAGTGGTGGATGTGGAAGTAATGGATTACGGTGGTAAAGAAAGTAAAATGAAATATGAGTGGTGTGAATAAAGGCCCTTTTCCAAGATCTTATTTTGGAACAAATTTCATTCTTGAAAATGTAGGTCTATAATGGTTTAAGTTGCTTTGAAAAAAGAATAGAAGGTGGATGACATAGAAATTATTTTGGATTTGAAGAGGCCTTGGAGTTCTTAAGCTAATGTAATATATAGGAATGTATAATAGTTTCCATAATATTTCCATCTCCTCTCGCCATGCCAAATTAGTGTAATAAAGTGTTTTTAACCATAAACCTGTAGATTTTCTCATGGGCACCAAGTTTACCAGATCTAGTCATTACAATTCTTTTATTTAGTAATTTTGGTCAATAATATGTAGTTTTCCTTGCCATGGTTTCAAGTCTAAAACCAAATCCCTAAAATTTGGTCCCCAACCTACGCCAAATTAGGGTTTTGTGGAAACACGTGAGAAAATTATCAAAATGCCTCACAAAGATGTTATCTCATGGAATGCAATGGAAAAATAATGAATAAAAGGATTGTTTTGTTAAAAAATATTAGAAAGTGGGTTTCCTTGTCCTATTGTTCATGCCAAAAAGCGAGAGGAGATAATTTACTCAATGCCTCAAAGTAAATGTTTTCTCTTAGCTTACACAAACCTCTATTTTTTTATCCATGCTTTCAAATCAATAGGATTTTGTCTTAGGGGATACAATGATTGCATAATATTTTTAATGAAATGTGGGATCTTACACAAGGAGTGTGAATTGTATGAAATTATGTTTGAAAAATATATTGGAGCGCCATGATTTCAATATTCTCACAAATGGATCTTGTTGAAATAACTCCTTCCAAATAAATTCAAATGGTTGTTTTTCCATCAACACATTCTATTACATTGGTTCAACCATTATTGGTTATGGATTAATATATATATATATATATATATATATATATATATATATATATATATAGAGATATATAGTCTCACGAGATATATTAATTTTTTTTGGAGTTTTCACAAAATTGTTGATGGAAGAGCCTTGAAACAATTTTTGCCAATGTAAGAGCTCAATCAAGGCACTTGGACTATTGGAAAAAATCCTCGGTGAAATGTGGTCTCGTGGAACCTCTACCCAACCAATGAATGTCATTGTGTACTTCAAAAACATGGTTATATTATCTTATCTAGCATGATTCCCACATTTGTAGTTTTCCTTCATGATTGGATTGAAATTTAAAATTAGGTGACAAAGTTGTGTTGTTAAATAAATCAACTTATGTTTCTTTAACATGTTAAAATTTAATTTATATCTGCATAATGAGAATGACTATTTTGGAGTGTTTGATGAGCCCAAAAAATGGCTCATTTTATACAAGATTTGACATTCTTTTTCCTTGTATATATTTCATAAAGTGGATCTAAGTGTAATATCTAAAATTATGGTTATTTAGGATAAAATAGAGACTATATATCATAGTTATTTATTTAGAATTCATTGTTATATTTTTGTTAGCTATTTATAATGATTATTGGGAAAAATATGTCAATTTATGCATATGTAGTCCATACTTTTCTATAATTGTTGAATAAGGTATTTTGAGCACTAAGCACCAACTACAACCAACCTTGGAGGATCTTCAAGATATCTCATATTATCTCCAGAGATTGTTATTTTAGAACTGCACTAGCTCTGGAGGTTCCCTCACCAACTCTGGAGGTTCCTTCACTAGCTTCAAAGTTAAACATTAGAGATTTGAAGTTGAACATTAGAGATTCAAATTTGAACATCAGATCTTTGGAGTTGAACATTAGAGCTTCAGAGTTAAACATTAGATATTTGGAGTTAAACATTAGAGCTTCAAAGTTTAACATTAGAGCACCAAAATGGCTATTAACTATTCGAGATGAATACTATAGATATAGAGATGAGCATGCTCCAAGGTTGGTTTGAAAAACATTACTATCTATTTTTAGAAATGATTTTAAAAATAGATATTTCCATAAGTGTTTTATCATTTATAAAATAAATAAGAATCAATATTCATTTTGATTCTCAACAATAAAATAAGAGAGTTAGATTGTTAGTTAGAGTTAGATAATCTCTCTCCATATTTTGTGGAGATTGATGCTTTATGGATAGATTGAAATCTTATTTGATAAGATTTGACTCATATATACACCTTAAAATAAGGACTGGGTTGGAAGCATGGAATTATAAAGGTAACCTCCCACACTAAAGAATGTAACCTACGTTATTTTTATTAATTCATTTTTAGGTTACATTGCATCTAATCTATAAATAAGTCTTGATTAAAATCCTATTTCAAGGAATGAGTTGGTCACTCATTCCAAGGAAGATGGATCTATGTGTTTATGTTTTTTTCTTCGTTCAATAATTATATTATTATTGTCTTTTTCTTTATACCATGTAATTATTCCTTTGGTGTACAATTTTTGTGAACATGCAAGTGTTATTTGTGTTTATTATTTCTTTTAAATTCAACATTTTCCTTTCCTACAAGTGTGAAATTTGATTACATGCACGTTTGTTTTAATTTCATCCAAGTGTGTTTCAATTTATGCAAGTGTGCTTTTACATTTCAAAGTAAGCGTGCTTTTATATTTTTGTAAGCACACTTTTACATTCTTGCAAGTGTGGATTTTGGGGTAGAGGGGACCATTACCAAATATCTCTTTCTCCTATTGCATATTTCCTTTAGAAACCAACCTTAGATTTGTATTATTTAATGAAGAGGATTGATGACCCTCACCAATTGAACTTTATCATAGGACGTGACTTGTGATTCATTGATAACTTAGATAAAAAATTGGAAAATGTA
The DNA here is from genome assembly GCA_018340775.1 of Taxus wallichiana var. yunnanensis. Classification (NCBI taxonomy): domain Eukaryota; kingdom Viridiplantae; phylum Streptophyta; class Pinopsida; order Cupressales; family Taxaceae; genus Taxus; species Taxus wallichiana. The sequence goes on from CM031244.1 coordinate 237,143,728, forward strand.
ACCACAAGTTGTGATTTGAACATAATTTTTTATACAAACACTCTACCTTAAACATCTTACAAAATTTAATAAAGATGCTGTAAAATGTTGTCCAAAAATCCTCTCTAACACTTGAAGTAGAGATGTCAACATTTGACTGTGTTTCCTAATGACACAGAATGTCAAATCAACCCTTAAAACCAATTTGATTGATCATTCAATCATTTAATGACATGCATTTTTGAACCTTGCTAGTTGTTTTACAATATGGGACAAGCTGTCAAAAAGTTAGAAATTTGTTTTGGTTTTGGCTCATGTTTTAGGGATTCATGTTGGGAAATAAATATCTACCACATACCACTGGAGTTTCATTATGGAAATTGTAATCAAATTTTAGTTTTGAGAAAACTACTTTGAGAGCTAGTTTTGCAAGTGGGTTTTATAGGCCACTTGTCATTTTGCAACAAGAACGAACTAGTGCATTTATGATAATCATCTCCAAAAAGGTAGTCATAGATTAAAAACTAGTTGTGGAAAAAGAGTTCCCTCAATTTTTATGGTTTCTATACATATAGGGGAGTGAATGGGAATTTACATAATGTGAGTTCAAGTCTTGGATATTGTTTTCAAACTCGAATTCATAACCACTCTAGATAAATTGGTCCCTTTTGTGAATTCACAACTAAACTAGAAAAATGCAGTGGGACCCCATTTAAGCATAATAAAAATTGAGAGACTTTAGGAAACCTTCATATGACTGTATGGAACCTCTATTAGTTACTTACTTTAATAATTTTACTTATGGGAAACATTTTATTTTTCTCTCTCTTCTCTCTCTCTCTCTAAAGTTGAAAATGCAATTAAATTGAATATGTATTCCTTACCCTCTCTAATTGCATGTAAAGTGTATATAGTTGTGAATGTAAATTATGCATATGTAGAACAAGTTGGATCGCAGGAGATTACCATGCCAACTTATTTGGCTAACCATGCTTTTGGTTGTAGGTACCTTGGACAAAAGGATTCAATAACATTATTTTTGTTTTTGTAGTAACATGTAATCTTGGAATGTAATGTAATTGAAAAGGATAAATATTTGTTATTGTTATAAATGGAAATGTAATTATTGATTCTTGTAAAGAGTATGAAAATGTTATTATATTGGGATGTTATGAAATGGGTACTTGACATGGGTGTAATTCCAATTATGGGTTATATGTATTTGTTAACAGAAGATGAAATGTAATTTTATAGCTTATTCATGTGTGGAATGATGATGGTGTTCATTTTGTGATTTACTAAACATTAGAGAACCAGGAAGGAAAGAACTTAATTGAAAGGAATGAGTTAAAGGTAATTTTCTTGTGTGGATTTCCCATACGTGTAATCATATTTATAATATAGAGGACATAAGTTGTAAAGATGACCTTAGTATAGATGTACATTTTAGTATCAACTAACATAGATAAAATAACAATGTGAGAAAGAATATGACCTTGAGAATGTACAAATAAATGGAAAAAATAAAAAAACCCCTTATCGGGAATCATAAATGGTTAACCCAATTAGGATGGAATCTACCCTCACATACATTCCTAGAAGCTAAGTAGTAGGTATTTGTATGTGTGTAAGTATGTATGGCATAAATATCAAATGGTATATTCTTTCTTTTAAAAAATGATGAGTGAAAGTGTCAAAAACATTACATTTTCTTGCCATTTGGAAAACTTTTATGAAGGTGGTAATGTGGGTTAGAAAACACTACGAGTAGGTTGCAGTATATCTGATAAAGTGAGGTGGAACCCTCATGTTAGTACACCAATGAGAGATCCTTATTTGAATCAAAAGAAATCTAAATTAAACATGTTATACATGAAAAATGAAGGGGTGTGGTACTTGTTTATTTATATTTAATTGTAATGTGAAAGTGTTAAATTAATATCGAAATCTTCACCCTACAATGACATTGAACAAGGGAAGCCACTAATACCATAACATCATGGTAAACCTAACCCTTATAGGATGAGATGAATGTAGACATTGTTAAAAGAGGGAAGTGGGTGATTTTTACCATCTCTAATTGTAGTTTGAGGTAAGTTTCTTCATTAGAGCCACCATATGAATGGCATTGTCACATGAAATGATTGAATGAAATTTTAACCCTATGTTAGATCTTATCCTTAAGTGCTAAAAAAACTATGTTGGTAGTATAACCATAGAGTATAACATGAAAAGAGGAATACTAGGGAGTGACATATGCCATTTAGGATTGCTCTAGGAATGTACATGTTAAACTTACGGAAAACTATTTCATGAGTGATTCATGAATTGAGTGACTTATGTGGAAAATAATCCTTGAGCTATGAAACATATAACATTGGATACGAGAATAATGGGGAAGTATCTAAAGAGACCAATGGGGTTGGTAAACAATATTATATGCTTAATTCCACTTATACTTGCCTTGTAAATTGGTTAGAGAGAAAACTTAATCAATAAAGTATTATTACATCATTGAAAAATTAAAAATCATAACTAATGTAAGACTTGATATGATTCATTCATAGTGAAAAACCTAACTATTGGGGCTAATGCAATAAGTACCTATCACTTCATCATCTTCTTGTGTAAGAACCTAAACTTTTGTATGGCATAAGAAGCTCTTAATGAGTGCAATGGATAGAGTACGGTTTGGATCACCCTCTAGAGTCACGTATTTCAAACTAACTCTTTGATAAGGAACAAAAATGAAATTAATTTTAAATAATAATTGAGAAATAGGGTTTAATCTAGTGTTTTGGCCAAATATAGTTTTGAAAAGGATTCGTATATAAAATTTCAGTATTAGGTGTTTTGGTGACGTTAGTTATGCTTCCATGATCTAAATTTTCTTAAGTAATGAAATATAATCCATATGAAAGTAAACATGTAAGTTAAATGTTTTTTTGGTTAATGAAAACTATAAGTGTTAGTGTACATGTGGGCCAAGTGATATGTGTCTTGTGATCGTGTAACAATAGTAAGTGTTTTTTCAAACAACAACATTTTTTTCTAGTTTTACTATTGTATTTTGGGTTGTGAATTATGGGGCGTTACATATAGTAACAATGACTAGACTTTAATTAGGTTATGTATGCCTAGATTTGGATCACCTGCAAGATGGATTAGTTGATATGAAATATCCAAATCAATGCTACTTAAAACATAATGGGCTTATGCTGCCATTGTGAAGAGAAGGACAATTATGGGTTCTTTTATTGAATAAAGTGGGAAAAATATCTTCCATATCTGAATCTAAACCTACACACAAACACATTTAAAAATTTTAGTTATTTTTGGTGGTTAGGGGACCTACCTTGGTCGATACCTAACCCTTTAAGGAGATAAAAGACATTTTATTAATTAAAATGATAAAACAATAAATGAAAATGAAAAATATACGACTCGAGATCATATGACAATCACAATTGTAATTCATTGAAAATCACACAAAGATTGCAAGCCAATCATAGTTGCGTTTCTCACCCGTGTTGGAATTTTATCGAAATAGTGCCACATCAAGTTGTATCTATCCTTTATGCTTCACTTTAACTTCTTTAAGGTCTACAAGACCGAGATATATGAACATGAGAGAAAGAAAACTCAAGTATAGTCTTAGTGCACAAAGATTTAGGGGTTGGAATGATGGGGAAAGTGGTGTTATATATATTCGAGTGTATAGAGGAGTGGAACACATATATGTGGCATGTGTATATGTGGGTGAGTGATTTAAAAAACATTGAATTTTTTTAAAACCATAATTGTAGAGTCACACGTGATAAATAAAACATTGAAGTACATATTTGACCTAATTAATAAGCTAGATAAAAATGAACCCCTAGGTACAAGAGAGGGAATAGAAGACTTAGCTAATTTAATAATAAATCATGAAATGTTTTGAACTGAAAAACATATGAATAGTAGGAGGAAACCTGCATGAACCACACTTAGAAGATTACGAACTATTAGAATAATCTAGACTGGAGCTCTGGACTAGGTTAGGGGCATCTAGAAACTAGAGACTGATTCTAGGTTCCTATGTCTACAAAAATGGCCGAAACTAATTCTTCTTATGTCACACCAATATTGCTAACCTTCACTTTGTTGGTTGCGTGTATGTCACACCATGTCTCAGTAGAATTCACTTGTAACTTGAAAAACAAATAATCTCTTGCAAAACCCTAAAACACATCAAATCCTAAAAAGAAAAATATGCAAATGGGGAGCTAGACTAACCTTGAAGGTCATCGGACATAGTGTAGTTCTGTGTGCATGTGTGTAGAATCATGCCCTAGGTGGCTCTTGTGTAAGATGCAATTGATAATGAGTAATAGTTAGATGTAACAATGTAAATAGATGAGTGAATGTCAAAATGAACTTCCCCTCCTATGCATGTATGTAAAAATGTGGTCATTTGTCCCTTGAATGATAGCTAGATGGATGCTTTGATGCTCTTAGAATTCCTTTGGATGTAACCTTAGGTGATGATAATAGATGCTTAGAGCTTGGTCCTTTATTATGGTCACATAGCTTTGTATTTATATGATTCCCTTGTTTGAATTTTGTAATTGACAACTAAAAGGCTGACCCATAAGAAAACAAGATGCCTAAAAGAGGCGAGTAAGATACAAAGAGGTCGGGGGCACCCAAAGGGGATGAGGGAGCTTGAGAGCTTGTGTCCTAGATGGGAAATAGTGTCCGAGTCAAGAAAGATAAAGAAATGAATATAATACTAGGATGTGGGGTGTGTAAGACCAAAGAGGAAACTAGAAAGACAAAAAAGAGGCCAAAGATAGATGTCAATTACTAGTTTTCTCGCTTAGGAATCATATGAATAGTAGTATGTGATTAAGACCTAGAAATTTACCCAAGTGCATGATTTAGTGTCTACATTTTCCCCACTTTATGTTGTTGAGTGAATACTTGATAACATAAAGTAGATAAAATATGCGTACTTGATAACCATGTATATTGATAGTGAAAGCATAATGAAGAGATAAGAAAAAGCGTGGAAGCTAAAGGGGAGGAAGCTACTCTAGGGGTGAAGTGTATGTGTCATACCACCATCTTATACCTGTTTTCATTGTGGCTTTGTGCTTGATGATGTGGGGATGCTTCTTGTTGCGTATTAAGGACAAAACTGCAAAAGAAGAGAAAAGAGTAGTCGAATATGTGTATATGAAAAAATCGATCCAAATATGTAAAAGTGTGTAAAAATGTGAAAACTTAGTAAAAGGAACATGTGCACCTGATCTATGATGAGTGAAAAGGATATAAATGAACCTAAAAATGTCAGAAGAATGAGTTTTTGGGCGATCTCACTTCGAAACAAGGTTTTAGGTGATCTCATGCCAAAAATGAGTTTTTGGGAAATCTTACTCAAGAGCAAGTTTTTGGGTGATCTCATGCCAAATGTGAGTTTTTGGGTGATCTTGTGCCATGGTAGAAGAAGTGTTGGGGAGAAAGGTCTAGTGTTATTATCCATCCTTGACTGCTTCCCAATATTTATACACCACTTGTAGATGGTGTGATCCTTCTTTGTTCTAGTTTGATCCATTTCAATCTAAGTAGAAAATGAAGGTAGAATGAATTTTGATTGCTTTAGAGGATCGTGCTTGCAGTGAGAAAACTGCTATGTGAAATGCTAAAAAATGTGCTTGATATGAGAAAGTGATTGTAACTACCCACTGGTCATAGGCACCTAGGAAGGGATAGGAGTGCCCAAGTGCTCATGTTTGTATCTGGGAGCCTGGTGTATGCATCTTTGAACCGAGGACCTAAGTTAGATTTTAGGCCATATGTGTAATCAAGACTGCTATGTTATTATACTATATAGGTATGCATTATGACTATGTACTGCTAAATGGGGCGATTGATTCACCCAATGTATTGCACCCTCATCTTGGGTGCATGCGACGTCACTATGAGTATACGAGAACAAATGAAAATATCGAAACTAAGTTGAAAATGATACCTTGTAGGGGAGGGAATGTGCTTAGTAAAAATTAAGGCATACTCAAACAAATTGGAATGTTGTGAGACAATTAGGGATGAAGAGGCCAAAGACATATAAGAAATGAACAAGCAAGACATAGGGTATGGCCCGTAAACAATGACATATAATATAAGACAATAGTAAACAATATCAATAAAAGTAATAGAAAACCATGGTAGAAAATGGTTCCCGTAAGAAAAATTCTACACATGACACACCCGTTAGTATGTTAGAAAGATAAAAAGTATGTCAAAGCATGTATAAATTAATAAATGAGCATGCTAGTAAAAATACGTAGTAGTATAAAATGAAACAATAACACACGGAGTGTGTTTGAAAGTAGATTCCCCCAGAGCCTCGGTGGGACCGATAAGGGGTACAGGTGATAAGCATCCATGTTGAATGTAAGGATTTGTAGAAAGCTTGCATTCACAACTAGAGAACAAGTGAACATGTATGTGTATATAGAAAATATAATGACATACAAAGTATTTGTCTAGCATGTGGAACAAAGTGTACATGTAACAAGTGTTGGTCCTCAATTATACACACATCCTAGTGGCACAAAAACATTTTCTTATGAAGGGGGAATTCTTGGATGGTGGTAGACTAGGTAGTATGTCATTTTGTAGATGGGGAGGGGTCTAACACTTCATTGGGATAAGGATTTGAGGTGATTGAGGGGAATGTATAGAGGGGATGGCATCATCTTGCTACTTTTGGTCCTACCTTAAACTAGGGTGAGAGAACCCGTCGTGTAACCTGAAATGAAAAGGGGAGATGAATTATTTGTTCCTCTTGATACATATTAATGATGGATGAATCTGGGATAAACATGGGCATGAATACAATACTCACTCTCATGAGTTACCACAAAAATGTTGCATATAATTAATGCACCGACACACAAATTACTATAGATAATAAAGTTCGGTTGCTCTTGCATTCTCTTAATAGTAGAATTAAGGCTAGAAGGCACCTTTAGTGATATTTAGAGCAACAAAGTAGTAAATGGAAAAATGGAAGTTAATATGAGGTGGGATCAATTATGGTAATTTTAACTTCACAAAGGGGGAATTTATATGATGAGATATTCCTTGTATCAAAGCATTTAACACTTAGAGAAACCTACAATTCTAGAAAGTAAAAAAATTGGATTAAGTAGTGATAGTTTCTACAAAGAAAGATTTGCATTCATTGATAGCCAACATATGCAAAGTTTCAACACAATATCTAAAATACTTGACACAAAAGCTTGTGCAAGCATTATAATAAAGTATTTACTGCTTCTACTCTAGTATGCCCAAGATAAACTCAAAGGATAACAAACATCACTTCAACAAAATGGTTAGAGTTAGGATTTTTACAATAAATTCCAATATTGCAGAGTAAATGCTCACAACATAGTATTGAACTAATCACCAAAGCACAACCATTGACGATTGATCTAGTGTACTACACAGATAAGTAATGAACACAAGACTGTAGCAGAAAGTATAACTCATCAATCAAAAATTTGAAATACGAACATAAAAATTAAACTCGAAGCATACATATTCCATTCAGATATTGAATTTCTTAACAAGGGAACATAAAGTAAATGCTCTCAATGTTTGTCAATGGCTGTACATTATAACCACCTTGACACAAATTTTTGGGAAACTGAAATCCATATGCATTTCACAAAGGAAACATGCAATATTCACAATAATATCTCTCGATATTTTCAGAAATAGAAAAATTTAACCCCCTTTGATCAAAATAGCAAAAATAATATGAGGACAAGCCACATATTTATACAATTTTGATGAATTCTTACAATTCAATTCCCCCAAAATAACAAGTGAATCACCACCTTGTTCATAAAGAAATATCTTTAATCAAAATGGGAATGTACATTTTCTAACTGAAAATATCTAATTTTTGTTAGTATTTAGGGATTTATTTCATGCCTTCACTACCACATGCATAAAATAATTAGTTGACACTGACAAGTGTAGTTATGTTCCTTTTTCCTCTTTTTCTCCCAAAAACACCATCAATTTTTGAATCAAGTGATGCAAAATTGAAGATCTCAAGGATACATTTCCAATGAGACCAATTTTGTGTGATTTGGAGCTCTGGAGTAAAAGTTATGTCCATTTGAAATTTTACATGTTAGGATGAACATGAGAGTGACACATGATATCTTTTGATTGGATTCTAGAATTAGCTTTGCCTACGTGTCGATTTCTTTACCTTTTCGTATTTATGTGGCTTTGCACGCAGATATGTTCCATTATGAAATGTGATCCAATAAGAAAATTCCACACACCTTCGCCTTCTCGGACTATTCTTTTACTTGTACTCCCCCTGCGAGACGTGAGCCAATGAGAAATCTCCACGCTCCTCACAATGTTAGTCTGTTTAATAACCTTGAATGACCATCAAAAAACATGAGCCAATAAGGAAGCTCCACAGCTTACTTCGTAATTCAATTTGATTTAAATAAACCTTGTTAGAGTGTGAAGCAAAACAAAAGAGAAAGATCCACGTCACTTTGGAAATGTCAGTCTTGTCAGAGTGTGAAGCATAAACCAATGAGAAAGCTCCATGCACCTTTGTGGTTTCACAATGTCAAGTTATCTTGCTTTCATGTTCACCTTTCATTGGTTGCGGGTCATGCTTTCACATTGTGACTTCTATTGATGGCTTCATAGGAATGTTACCACATATCCACCTTAACTTGCTAGACCACTCGGACTCCAAAGCCTTATGAAACTTAGTTCATTCCATGGAATTAAGGTCCACCGGAGCCCATTTTCTCACCTTGCATTGAAATGGTGATGTGAGTCCATCGTTTTCCATTGATATTGAGCTATCTTGATATTCCCTAACTTTTTCATGTTTATTTTTGATCTATGCTTGACTTTGTCTACCTTGCTTTATGGACTCAAAACGCATGAATTTGGTTTATTCTGCAAGCTTGAAGTCCGTGAAACCTGAATGGATTAGAGAGGCCCAAAATATTTCCATGTTTCCTCTCCTTCACGAGCATTTGAATTACTTGGCGGTGCATATATTTTATGGCCATTTGAAAGTCCTAGAATTTTTTTTTAACTACTAAGCATTTTAAATTTTCCATTTGGTGGTGATTGCATGCTTTTGACCTTTGCAAAAGTCAAACATATCTTGATCACTGCAAGTTCAAAGATTTTATACTTCGATGAAATATTCCATTAACCATTCTTCAAGGAATTCTTATGGTGCCAGTCAAAGAAACAAGGCTTAAAAATATCGTGGGTTTCGTGCTCAAGATTCACAGTAGAAGATTTGATATTAAAAAGAGTTTGAATTCATCTTAAAGTCTCAAATTTTGGTCCCATAGAATATTTAGTCTCGTGGATGTCATTAAAATATATCATTTCATTTCCTTTCATTCCTCCAACATTTATGCCAAATCCTTTCTTTTTATTTTGACAAGGCACAATATTTCTTACAAATTGACAAGTCTCTTTTACTCAGACTAAAATTTGAAGCAAGGAGAACAATATGAAGCATACATAACAGTTACATTTATGGAGATTCTAGGAAAATACCAATTTAATCCAAGGGATTGGATTGAACACCAAAAATGTCTCCTGATCAAGGATGGGTACCCCCTGTGGGTTCTATAAGAACAAATACCGGATGCCTAATCTATTACGTAAGGAGTCCTGGGAGAGAAAACACACAAGGCCTTTTTGAAAATATACATAACATTCATAAAAAAATAATGACATATCTTGAAACCTAGTCACTTTAGTCCAGAGAAAAAAAGGTAAACAACAACACAAATAGAGAAAACATAAAAACAACACAAAACAATTATGCACCTTTGTACAATGATCATACCCGACCCTCTGGATTAGTCCAAGAAGTGTTTGAAATGCTCGCCATTGAAGATAAACTTCAATAAATTTCCATCCAAGTATTTTATAAATAAATTATGTTCTCTAATCCTGATATCAATAAAATAGGGTCCCATCCATAGGGCATCAAAATTTCCATGTTTTCCCTTGTCTTCATGTTCTTGTCCCATAACAGGACTAGGTCTCCAAAATTAAAAACTCTTGGAGTGACCTTCTTGTCAAATATATTCTTGAGTTTTTCTCTAAAATTGACATATTTTTGATGAGACTCTCTTCTTTCCTCATCTAATTCCATAATTTGATTGATCCTTGTTTCATATGGACTCACCTCTTCCCCATCTTCAAATTGCTTTATGAACTGATAGGTGGAAAGTTGTAAGTGTAGGGGAAAAAGGGATTGAAATCCATAGAATAACTCAAATGGGCTCTTTCCAGTAGACCTCTTGGTAGTAACTCTGTCTACCCATAATGAAAACTTGAGTTGCTCACCCCATTTATTTTTATTTATCTCTAATGTTCTTATGAGGATTTTAAGTAGATTCTTATTGCTTGATTCTACTTGGCCATTTCCTTGAGGATTCTAATTTGATGTATAACACAAAGTAAGACAATAATCATGGGACATTATTGCCAATGGTTTAGATCTGAAGCTCATGAAATTGTCCACAACTATCTTGGCAAGCACCCCAAATCTACATATTATGTTATTGAGAATAAAATCCATGACTACTTGATGAGTTTCCTTCTGGTGGGAATGGATTCAACCCATTTGGTAAAGTAATCAGTGGCTACCAATATCCACTTATGACTAGTGCTAGAAGAGTTTGATATTTCACCAATAAAATATAATCCCCATTGTTTGAATGGAGCTTCTATTGATATAGGATGCAAGGGTTGGGCCCCATAATTTTTCGAGTCTTGCGAAAAATGTAGACAACTTTCACACTTTTGAACCAACAAGGCAACATCTTTGAATAATGAAGGCCACCAATATCTTGCCCTTAAAATTTTGTGAGCAGTAACTCTTCTAACAAAATGGCCTCCACATAGCCCCCATGAAAATTTTCAATTATTTTAAGTGCCTCTTCTTCAATTATACATATTAGCAAAAATCCTTCTGGATTCTTCCAAGCCAGTCCATGATCATTCAAAATATAATTTTGGGAAACTAGTTTGAGTGTCCTCCTTTGATTCTTATCTAAGTGCATAGGAAAATTCAAGTTCATCAAGTAATATACTATATTTTTCTACCAAACTGAAGTTATCACCTTTTCATGAAGGTATGGCCCACCTTCTTTAACATTGTGTATCTCCACCACCTAAAATTTCTCTATGCCATCAACCTTGCCAAACCTAATCGTCGAACTAGTTTTGTGGTTTTAATCTCCATGTCATATTCTTACAACTTATTGACCCAATGACATCTTTTACTGAGCATTTCCATTCGAGACAAAATATCCTTTACCATTGTGTGGGGTACATAAGCTATAACTTTAGAGCTTAGAATGTAGGGTCTAAAAATTTTAGTGGCCTTTACCAAGGAAAAGGATTGTTTCTCCATGATGGAATATTTTAGCTCAGAGCCCTACAAGGATTTTCTAAAGAAGGAAATGGGTTTCTCATGCCCCTCTTCATCCTTCTGCAATAACATAAAATCAATTATATTCTCCAAGGAAAAGGAAAACATATGAAATTCTTTATTATAATTAGAACTAGTTAAGATGGGGGTAATCTTGAGTGCCTCTATTATTCTTGTACATTCTTGAACACCACCTTCTTCCCACTTGATGACTTGATCCTTTTTCAAAATACTTGTGATGGGAATAGTAATCTTAACAAAGTTGGAGATGAACCTTCTTACAAAATTTACTGTTCAAAAAGGATTAGATACCCTTTTTAGACACAGGGAGATGGAATTTATCAACTACCCCTACCCTTTTAGAATCTATAATCACTCCTTGTGACACTATATGTCCTAAAAATATTGCCTTCTACACCTTGAAGTGACACTTATTTGGGTTCAATGAAATCCCATACTCTCTACATCTGATCAATATCTTTTCAAGGTGCCCCAAATGGTCACCCTTGTGTCTAGAGAAGACAATTATATCATCTTGATAAACTGCTATGAAATCATTGATGAAACTAGAAAATGCCACATCCATAGCTCTTTGAAAGGTTACACCAACATTCATTAGTCCAAAAGGAATTCTAACATAGACATATGTTCCCCATGGGGTAGTGAAATCAGTTTTGAACTATTCTGATTGTTTCACCACAACTTGGTTATACCCTGAGAATCCATCCAATGTAGATAGTAACTCAAATCCTGTTACCTTTTGTAGCATATTATCCATATTAGGAAGTGGGTAATTATCCTTAAGAGATGCTTTATTTAGATTCCTAAAATCCACACAAAGCCTTATATCCCCATTTTTATTTCTGATTGGCACTAAGTTGGCCACCCATGAAGAGTATCTAGTGGGTTGAATTATCCCACCATCTCATAGTTTAGTCAATTCCTCTTGCATTTTGGTTGCAATAAGGGGATTGATTGGCCTTTGCTTCTATCTAAAGGGATTGGAGTGAGGCTCTAATGGTATCTCATGTTGAAACATGTCTTCTTTGTAAGCTTTCGATTTCCTGGAATAAGACCATCTCGGATAATCCTGGTATTTCTTCAACAACTTGGTATAAGATTGTTTTTCTTCTTTGCTTATGTTACATCCCAACAAAACCTTTATGGAATTATGAGAAGTTCCCAATCTACATTCTTCAACATCCCTAGATGCATAAACAATCTTGTTCATAATTTGGTCTGCACTATCAAAATTTGATTCTAGGTTGAAAAGTAATCTAGGAATAATATTTGTTTTCAATTGAATTATATATTTTCCAAAGAGGCTCTCCTTTCCTTTACATAACACCACCATGAGTTCTAAGTTAATGAGTTAATTTGTGAACTCATATTTTTAATTTAAGAATCTTTGAAACTAGGCATCATCCTAAAAAACCTACTAATTATCGTGAACTAAAGGTCTCACTCAAAATTCTACTTCTTATTTGTAGTAAGGGAACACTATCTCATTATCATACTAAGAGGATAAGATAGCCAATTTTCAACTTCCGCATTATGAGTTCTCTCATTATAAAGGTTAAATTAAAATAATCAAACAATTATGTGAGATCCCAAACTACATGCTTATATTGTCTTAGCCTCTAGTTTTTAGTTGCATATAATTTCTTGACTTTCTTTACAACTAATTCAGAATATCCTTTGACAATAATGTTCTTAATCCCATGCCTCCATGAAAATCTCAAACCAAGGAGCAATTCCTCATATTCAACAATGTTATTAGTACATTCAAATTTCAATTTGAAAGAGAAATTAAATGACCTTGATTTGGAGAAGTTAGAACCACCCAACTCCATTTCCAACATTAGAACATGATCCATCAAAATTCATGGTCCATGGGACATTGACATATTCAAGGTGTGCATTAATATCCATGTAATGATCTTGAATCTGCACAACCTATGAATTTACCCAAATATGTATCAATAAACAATACCTCATAAGAAACATTCATAGGATGCTCAATAAGATGGATCATTTTCTTTTCTCCATGCAATTTGACTTTTTTTCCCTTCCAATTCAATAGAGAAAAATGACACATCCATCTGAACAATACCTCCCACACTAGCAACCCATTTTATTGATAGCAACATACCCCCTTTAGCAGGGTAATTAACTATAGCCATATTCATAGTTATGTTAGAGATTTAAGGCACTGAGAGAGGGGGTGAATCAGTGTTGATAAAACTTACAATCAATTTCTTTTTTCGTATCTATTGTTAACTATTATTGATTGTCACAAGCATGCAATATTAACCATGAGATTATAGAAATAAGAATCATACTCACACATTCACATGAGGAGACCAGATATAATGTGGGAAACCCTTTCAGGACAAAACCCCACTAAAACCATTGCTTATATTACTCAAAGCAAGGACTTGTAAGAATATTACACATCCTACAAGATTTGTTTAGTGAGGCTCCAACCCCATAAGGAGCACCAACCCCTTACACATTTTCTGATATTACACACAACAAATAACTCAAGTGAATATAATGCATCACAAGAGATTTGTTTAGTGAGGCACCAACCCCACAAGGAGTACCAACCCCTAATTTAATCATCTACAACTGATCTTCTGCAGGCACTGACCCAAAAGGAGGCTACAACCCCTTGGAAATGCTAAGATAAAACTTAGACTTGTTGTTTACACAAATTTTGATCATCTAGTTTCCATGTTGCACATACAATAGATTATGATCACCTTGATTTTTCATTCATTTACAATCACTCTTCACAGTTAGATATGTAATGTTTTCTTTACCTCTTTCTAGTCTCTCTTCTCATTTGACTTATCAGACTTTATGATTTTCTCTACACATCAGTTCTTCATCTGATAATGTTGTCTCCTTCTGCACATAACTCTTCTCTTTCTCTCTGCACTAGATCTTTATTATTCTTCCTGTCTCCTTTCTTCCTCTCTGTAATGACTTTGTTCTTAGCTTCTCCTTTCTCTTCTCTTTAGCATATCCACATCATGCAACTAACTCTTCTTTCCTTACACAAATCTCTGGTCATCTCTTCTTCATTATCATTGGATGTTCAATAATGGTTCTGAGTCATTTCTTTCTCTGAAAATATCCTTGGCTCGACTGCACTTTCTCTCTCTTTTCTCTACTCTTCATATCTTCAACTCTTCATCTCATGAGAGTTCTCCTACTAATTGCATCAATCTGTAATGCATCTGATCAGATCTAAAAATTCATCCCTCATTCTTGCATTACTCCTTCACCCTCTCTCTTCTTCTGTTGCTCCTTTAGCTCTAATGCATCATTTTCTCACTCGAGAAACTCTCTCAAATGTGTCTAATTTTCTCTATATAAACAATCAACCCAATCCACCACTTCATCTTTCATGTCATGAAATCTCTCTTGCTTTGTCACCTGAAAATTTGGACTATTAAATACATGCCGCTAACTCCAGAATTTTCTCCTTCTATATTTGACTTGATTACACCTTCTTCTATGCATCTGCCATAAATTATTTATGATCCAAATCCTAAAAATAGATTTCTTGTATTTTTAGGATTTCCTCATGATCAGGAATAAACGAGCCCCTTTCTTCTCCAATATTTAATTTACACATTGGAATTAGGAATCTTCATGGAGAGTGTAACTAAATTACTATGAATTTAAAAGGCATTAAATTCTCAAGCATGGAATAGTGGACTTCATCATTCTTTGTGGAGTTCTAGTTGTACACGCAACCACTATTATCTGCCAATTAAATCACCAATGATTTTGAAGAACAAAATCTCACTACTTCTAATTTGAATTCATTTGATTGTCTTTGAGCCATCTCCAGTTCATATTTTCTTGATCCATAACTTCCATTTACTTCTTTGACATGTTACTTTGTATCGCAGAATCTCCCTTTAGTTTGTGACATATATCCTTATTTGGAATCTTTTTAGCTATCCACAATATTTCTATGCTTTGTGTGGCTTCTACAATGTCTCACGGCTATACTCCTTGTCCTTCACCTTTTTGAGGCTTGTTCCTTATATGTGGATCTCGTTGCGTTCTCTAGAAATTTTTTTCCACGTCCACGAATCCATCCTTTTATCTGCATTTTTTTTATTTCCATGACTTTCTTCCTTATTAAATTTTCTTGTTCTCCATGGCTTTTCCAATTGTTGGCAGATTTTCTACTTATCCATGGAATTAATCTTGACTTCCTTTACTCAATTACTTCTCAGTAAAACTTTCTAGTTCCCTCGGCTTTTCCTTCAAGATATTCTTACTTATGTAGCTCTTCCTTCACATTCACGGCCTTACCTTTCTCTCATGCAACTTGTCATTTGGATCCTTTTACTTCAGCGGCTTCATTCCTTTTAACACAACACTTGTTAAGCTTCCGCAACTTCACTTTGTATGTCTAGAGCTTATTTCTTGAATCATTGCATATTGGCGACATCATTCCTTTATCCATGACACTCAATTACCTTCCATGGTTTCTTCTAGAGATCTAAAGGTTTTTGCAAACTTTGGAGGCTACTCCAAGTCTTTGGTGGCTATCTCTAGACTTTGGCGATATCTTCTTCTCTCTGCAGCTTTTCCCAAAACCGACTAAGTCCCTTAGAACTTATCCTTGATCATCTCGAACCTCGTGAGTTGACACTACCAATCAAACTTCATCATTTTAATTTGCTCACTTTACCAATTCACTCCTTTTTCCATAAATGCCACTTATTTCATCTTCTTTAGTTTTGACATCAATGACATCACATATCATAATGAAAAATGTTCAACAAGTTAAATATTTTCTAGGATAAGAAGAAAGTTGTACTACTAAACCTCAAACATACCAAAGAAGAGGTACTTCTCTTGAATCCATGACATAAAATTTCCTAAAAGCTGTTGTTATTTTGATGTCTAATTCATTCATGACCTCTAAAGGCATGATATTACATGAAGCTCCTGAATAAAACATACAATTGTGAAGAAGTATTTCATTGACAATCGGAGTGGTAAAGAAAGGATCCATATCCAATTGTGATTCAACCAAGGAAGTACCTCAATATACTTCTGGGGGTTATTACATTTTTCTGGGTCTTCCTTTATCTCAAATTCATTAACACTCCAAGGATTTACTACATTATTTGTACCCCTTTATTTGATAACCATATCATCATTCAGACCAAAGTATTCAAATGCTCTTTTACGTGTTATGGAATTCTAAGTAATTCCTCAATTCAGACAACGATCTTTATCTAACTTATAAGTTGAGCCAAATCACATATACCATACTTTGGTAGGGCTGTATTAGAGGCAAGGGTGACAATATTTTCTAATGGGATGTTATCCCTTGTTACTTTAAGCGAAAGAATAAGTGCTTGGCTTTGAAGAGATAAAGGGACATTTTTCGAGACATATTTTATCGGGAGCATCCTTAGGGATATTTGTCAAGAGAATCATTTTTGTTTTAGGATCAGGGACAGATCATTTGACTTGTCTATTGTAAAGGTTATAGTCTCTTTCTTGAGAAAAAAACATTCATTAATAACTGACTATCCTCTTTAGAAGGGATTCCATCATTATACTTTTTAATCATTAAATCTCTTAAATAATCAAAGTCATGATTTTGAAGCTCAAATTATTGAGCCATATCTATATCAACATTAACTATAGAAGGGAGGGAGAATACCTAATTTGTGCAAGCCCAAAATTCCTCCACAATTTTAGCATATAATAGATTAGTTGAAGTGGCTCCTTACATTGAATATTTTGGACACTCCATCATACATATATCATGAAAACCATATTCACCAAGAACACCATCATATATGATAATATGGTCACAAAAGGGACATGTTAACAAACATTTATCACACCATTCAATGATGTGGTATTCCTCTACCAATGATACCCTTATTTTCAATGGATCTGGGACTATTTTATTATCTCTGAAAGCTTGTTGCTTATTTCCGAACCCATAGGTCCTTTTCCTCTATCATCAACCCAGTGATCTCCTTTGGGATGATTCCCAAATCTATTTTGTCCTTGGGCATGGTGCTTTGAGTTTGAGGATTTGAAACCAATCCTTTCTTTGCTCTAAAAAGCTTATATGAAATCTCTTTGATTGCTCCAGCCAAAGTTTTAACCACCTCTTCCAAGTCTATAGCCTTGATTTCTTGAGTATTTTTGGATTAATTAAATTGAAACCTTCCCTCTTTAGAGGTTTTCTGAGCTGCTTTAATATTGTTCTCAATCTGGACAACCATAGAGAAATCCTGCCTCAAAGTTCTAGGATTTTTGTCCCCAGATAATAAGTTACTTTCTTATCAAAGGCATTTGAGTATTTTATTAGGCAAGAATCATCATCAAGACTTATATTAGTATGCAATCTAGTCAAATTTTTATTGAACCTAGTGTTAAAATCTTGCATGCACTCATTAGGATTTTTATCAATATTTTAAAACTATGATAAAAGAAACCTAGGGTCAGATCTTATCACCATATTGGAGTCTAAATGCATTCTTCATTTCTACCCAAGAATCAATTGAATTTGTATGCGAAAAAAATTACCATTCCATGACATCTTCTTCTAATGTATGTATGAATAATTTAACATAAACATCTTCATGCTCTACTTCATAGTCATCTATAACATTCTAAAAAAATATAAGATGATGATCCCCAATTATGGCATTATTCCCTTGAAATCTAGTTAACCTTCTTCTAATTTCATTTGGCACTTCATTAAGATAGCCAACCATTCCAATGAACCTTATTGGTCTATAGGTGGTGACTATAAAAGGATCCCTAAGTAGAGGTTATTCCATATTATTTTATGGAGGAGTTTTGAAAGGAGGGATAAAATGGTGGGAAATTAGAGCTCTCTGGGGTAGATGAGTATGATACACAAAATGGGAATCCTTCAGGGACTCAATCTCACAAAATACTTTATTCTCAAGAGTAAAAAAATAAGGAAGATGAGGAGTACCTTTATTATTTGCAGATGTTGAACCTTCTTGAAACAAATAATGTAAATATGATTGAGGACTACCTAGATATGAGCTATCGGATCTACTAGATTAATCTGCTACCAAAGGTGGATCAAATTCAATAGGTTGAACAATATTTTCTTCTATCTTTTGACAACCCACTGGTTTTCGAGTTACGCTTCCTTTTGATTGTGTACTCCAACTCGGGAGTAACATTCTCTTTGGGATCAAAATTGAAAAATGATCTTCATCCTTCCAGATTTGCAAAGGGGAGAGTTAATCAGAAAGGTGTATAAAAATTTGCACTAGTATAACCCAAATTTTGTTTGAAAGATGGATTCATCACTAAGGCCTTGTACCTTAGATATATATATTAACTCAAAATTCCTTGAAAGGATAGCTTCACAAACTAGGAAGTTACACTTTGTAGATCTTTATGAATTTTCCCATGTTTCTAGTCACCAATCCCTTAGTATACTCACATAAGCTCAAGCTTTATGGAAAGCTTGTTTGTATCTAGAAATTTAAGGATAATAATTTTTAGACTAGTATTCTTGTGGGATTATAATTGAACTCACCCTAATGATGGTTTTAGTACGGGAACCAAAATGTTGGTGCTAATCCTCCCTACATAGCGTATCCAGAAGTTTCATTCTTCATTTAACCTATGATATGAGCCTTAAATCATTAGTCTATATTTTCCTAATTTTGGCAAACCTCTATAAAGGAATGTCTTTTGGTCCCCAACAATGGTGCCAAAAGCTTATTGATATGAATTTGCACTCTAAAATCCAAAATACCTATATACATATATCAATAAATCCTGGAAAATGTCATAGAAGTGAACTGAACTATCTTCATCCCCAACAATGACACCAAAAGCATGTTGATGTGCCTACCCAATATGTAGGAATACTATAAATTCATAAAGACTAAGAAAATTTACCTCAAAATATGATCCAATGAGATAAATATTATATATAGTCCCTAATAACGGTGCCAAAAGCATGTTGGTCCTCAATGATACACCCCCTGGTGGCCTGACAATGTTCTCTTAGGAAGGGAGAATGTTTGGATAGTGGTAGACTGGGTAGTATGTCACTTTATAGATGGGGAGGGTCTAACACTTCTTTGGAATCAAACATTGAGGTGATTAAGGGAAACATATAGAGGGGATGGCCTAATCCTTCTACTTTTGGCCCTACCTTGAACTAGGATGAGAGAACTCATCGCGTAACCTGAAATATAGAGGGGGAGATGATTTTTTTCCTTTTGATACGTTTGATGATGGATAAATCGGATAAGCATTACCATGATTACAACACTTACTCTCATGATTTGTCACAAATAATGTTGCATTTACTCAATGCACTGACATAGGTTACTATAAATAGCAAAGTTCGATTACTCTTGCATTATCTTAATAGAAGAATTAAGGCTAGAAGGAACCTTCAATGATATTTAGAGAAACAAAGTAGTAAATGGACAAATGGAAGTTAATATGAGGTGGGATCAATTATGGTAGTTATAACTTCATAAAGGGGGGATTTATATGATGAGATATTCCTTGTATCAAAACATTTAACAATTAGAGCAACCTGTAATTATAGAAAGTATAGAAAACTAGATTAAGTAGTGACAATTTCTACAAAGAAATATTTGCATTCATTGATAGCCAACAGATGAAAAGTTTCAACACAATCTCTAAAATACTCAACACAAAAGCTCATGCAAGCATTCTAATAAAGTATTTATTGCTTCTACTCTAGTATGCCCAAGATACACTCAAAGGCTAATAAAAATCACTTCAAAAAAATGGTTAGAGTAAGGATTTTACAATTAAGTCCAATATTGCAGAGTAAATGCTCACAACACAATATTGAACTAATGACCAAATAAAAACCATTGAGGACTGATCTAGTGTACTACATAGAGAAACAATGAACAAATAACTATAGCATAAAGTATAACTCATCAATCAATGATTAGACATATTAAACTTATAAGAAAACATATTTCATTCAGATCTTGAATTTCTTAATAGGGGAACATAAAGAAAATTATCTCAATGTTTTTCAATGGCTGTACATTGTAACCACCTTGACACAAAAGTTTGGGAAACTTAAATCCATATGAATTTCATAAAGGAAACATGTAGTATTCACAATTATATCTCTCAACCTTTTCAAAAATAGAAATATTTAACCCCTTTGATCAAAATACCAAAATTAATTCCCTTTAATATGAGGACATGCCCCATATTTATAAAATTTTGATGAGTTATTATAATTTGATTCCCTCATAAAATAGTAAGTGAATCACCACCTTGTTCATAAATAAATATATTTAATCAAAGTGGGAATGTAAATTTGTCTAATTGAAAATATCTGATTTTTTGTTAGTATTTTGGGATTGATTCCATGCCTTCACTACCACATGCAAAAACAATTAGTTGACACTTTGCCAGTGCACTTGTGTTACTTTTAAAAAAATATTTTTCTCTCAAAAACACCATAAATTTTTGAATCAAATGATGCCAAATTGAAGATCTCAAGGATACCTTTCCAACGAGACCAATTTTGCATGATTTGGAGCTCTGGAGTGAAAGTTATGGCCATTTGAATTTTTACATGTCGGGATGAACATGAGAGTGACACATGATAAATTTTGATTGGATTCATGAATTAGCTTTGCCTATGTGTCTTATTTCTTGAATTTTTTTGTGTTTAAGTGGATTTGTGCACAAGTATGTTCCATTATGAAATACGAACCATTAAGAAAATTCCACACACATTCACCTTCTTAGACTATTCTTTTACTTGTATTAGCCCCCGTAAAATGTGAGCCAATGAGAAATCTCCACGCTCCTTGCAATGTTAGTTAGTTTAATAAAATTTACTGACCATCATGAAATGTGAGCCAATAAAGAATCTCCACACTTACTTTACAATTCACTTTCATTTACAAAAACCTTATTAGAGTGAAAAACATAAATGAATAAGAAAGCTCTACACTACCGGTAATGTCGTGTATTATCGAGTGTGAAGCATAAACCATTGAGAAAGCTCCATGCACCTTTGTGGTTTTATAGTATCAAGTTCTCTTGCTTTCATGTTTTCCTTTGATTGGTTGTGGGGTCGGGCCTTTACATAACGACTTCTTTTGTTGGCTTCATAGAAATGTTTCCACGTATCCACTTTGAATTTCTAGACCACCCAGACTCAAAGCCTTATGAAACTCGGTTCATTTTGTGGACTTGAGGTCCATTGGATCCCATCTACTTTCCTTAAACTGGAATGGTGATGCATGTCCACTATTGGCCATTGATCTTGTGTAATCTTGATATCCCTTAACTTCGCCACTTTTCTTTTTGATCACAATGACTTTGTCTTCCCCACTGCAAACCCAAAGCCGTATGAATTTGGTTTATTCTCGCAAACTTTAAGTTTGCAAAACTTGAATGGCTTAAAGTGGTTTGAAATATTGCCACATGTCCTCTCCTTTGCTGGCTTTTTATTTTCTTGGTGATGCAGATCATTAACATCCATTTGAAAGTCTTAAGATTTTTTTAAACGGGTAAGTCCATTTTAAATTTTCCATTCAATGTTGATTACATGTTTTTTACCTTTTCAAAAGTTGTAAACATATCCTGATCACCTACAAGTATGAAGATTTTATAATTTGATCAAACAATCCATTAACCAGCCTCCAAGGAATTCTTACGTGTTAGTCAAACAAACAAGGTTTAAAAATCTCACGGGTTTCATGCTCAAGATTCATAGTAGAATATCTGATATTGAAAAGAGTCTAAATTCATCTTAAAGTCTCAAAGTTAATTCCCATATACTCTTCAGTCTTGTGGACATCATTAAAATATTTAATTTCATTTCCTTTAAGTCCTCCAACATTTCCACTGAATTCTTTCTTTCTATTTTGACAAGGGAAAAATTTCATTCAAATTGATAGGTATCCTTTGCTTAGATTGAAATTTGAAGCAAGGGGAACAATATAACAACTAACAATTACATTACATAACAATTACATTTATGGAGAGTCTAGGAAAATACCAGATTAATCTAGGGGCCTAGATTGAGCACCAATAACAAGTATAAGCAAGAAAGAGTATGTGCAACCAAGATATGCAAAGTATGCCATGAATGTGAGTGGAATTAAATGCAAAGTGAATGTGATATGAGCAATGTGCCCTACGAGCATATATGTATGAATATGTATGAGATGAGGCTCATTTAAAAATGCCCCCTCAACAAACAATGAACCATAACCCAAGAGTGCGTTATTGGGAAATGATTTGATAGTGTATGCTATATATGTATGATTGATGAAACATAGAGCATAAAGAGTGAGTGATTGTGGTGAGGTTCATTTCAGATTTATAACCTCAACAATCAATTATGAACCATGGAACTAGAGTGCATTATCGGGTAGTGTAATGTGTGAGAATGTGATTTTAGAGAGATGTGTCATGAATGTGCTGAGTGTGAAATGTGTCATGTGTATGATGTGAGGTTCATAAATGTAGTATTCCCTCAACAGTCAAGTGTGATAGGGTGTGTCATAGGGTAATGGTAATATAAGTGTATCAAGATGTGTAAGAAAGACTAGATGTGAAGCGTATAGTGGAAAAGTATAAATGTGAGACACATAATAATCAAAAGGGGGGAAGTAAGCATGATTCACCCCAAAGTGTATGATGTGAAGAAGAATAAAATAACATCATCTAAAAGATCATCATTTTCATGGTTGAAGTCAAATGGAGATGCATCAAAGACCTGGTAAGCTATAGTATGAGGTTGATCATATAAAGAGCCATTACAACACAGATTGTACATGCCCATTGCGTATTCTTCATCAATGAAAGGTGGTAGTGGACATCCATGTGCATACAAATGAGTAATATTTTGTGAATATCCAAGAAATGAATCATTACAAATAAAAACATAGCCAAAGGGCATGGGGAATGAAATGTCAATATGATCAGGATCCAAAGTGCCACAAATTTCGTCAAGCCAAGACTTCCCTAGTATAAGTATGGATGTGTGTGCAACAAATACTGATAAATGGAAGATGCGAAGGCCATAAGAAGTAGTGATATAGATATATCCATGATAGAGATGAGGAGAATGAGGTGGAGGGAGGATATCATTGAGTGTGAATCGAGATGAGCCAAGCCATCATATGTGTAAACAATATCAAAACTAGTAGGATCAAATGGAATATGTGGCCAATAAAAATTATTCATGAAAAGAGTGCATGTGAAAGGTGGAAGTGTAGATGCAAGTTTCTCATGAGAATATGAAGAAGGTGGTATACAGTCCAATGCATGGATAGACCCCTAATAAATTATCATAACATTAGTGGAAGGAGGGGGGGATTGAAGTGGAAGGAATGACATCTAAGGAAAAAATAGTTCCTTTGAGTGGAAATTTGTCATAATAGTCCGCGGGGTGTTGATCATCAACGAGATGCACAATAATAGAAGAAGTTGGAGTAGGTAACGCAATGGTTGGATCTAGGTGAAAATATTTGAATGGGTCACGATTAGTGACTATGGTATATTCAAATCCCTCATGTAAGAATTTAACACATCGATGAACTATAGAAGGCACTTTACATAAAGCGTGAAGACATGTCATACCAAGTAAGAAAATATATCGAATCGGGAAATCAATACAAAAAAATACCACATGAATAGTTTTTAGCCCAACTGTGAATGGTAGGAGATAGTGCCTATGCATGACCACACAAAATAATCATACACATAGAGAGAAATAGATGTTGGGTTAACCACAACAAATGGAAGAATGAGGTCATGAAGGAGTGATAGAGTAAAAATATTGAGCTTAGATCCATTACTAGGGATAGTTTTCTTGATACCCCAGTTATGAATGTGATCTGGTATATATAAGGGAGGATCATTGTCATAAACATAAAGATCAAAAGATATATATGGCGGAAAAGTAATTTGTTGAGAAAATCCATCTATGTATATATACTTTGTCTAGATGAGTATCAAAAGGAATGCGAGTATTATCCAAGAGATAGCAAGAAATCATGAATGGAGATATCCATGATGAGATGAGGAAGAAGAGAGTATTTGAAGGATGGGTTCACCAAATGATTTAACAAATATTGAAAATTTATAAAACCCTAATTGTAGAGTCACATATGATAAATAAAACATTGAAGTATAGATCCGACCTAAGCAATAAACTAGATAAATATTAAACCCTAGGTGCAAGAGAGGGGATATAATACTTATCTTATTTCACAATAAATCCTAAAGTGTTCTGAACTGAAAAATACATGAACAAGAGGAGGAAAAGTTTGCAACCGCACTCGGAAAATTGTAGAACTATCAGAATAATTTGTACTAGGGTTCCTGGACTAGGTTAGGGGTGCCTAGGCATTACAGATCGATTCTAGGCACCTATGTTTGCAAAAATGGTCAAAAACTAATTCTTCTTGCATCATTCTAATGTTTCTAACCTTTGCTTGTTGTTTGATTATATGTCGAACTATGTCCACATAATTTTTATGTAACCTGAAAAATAAATGATCTCCTGCAAAACCCCAAAACACATAAAATCCTATAAAGAAGAAGATGCAAATGGGGAGTTGGAATAACCCCCAAGGTCACCCGACAGAGTGAACTTATAACCAAGTGATACACTAAATATCGAATCCATTTAGTTCTACGTGTGTGTGTGTGTAGAATCATGGCTCAGGTGGATCTTGTGTAAGATACACTTGATAATGAGTAATAGATAGATGTAGTAATGCATATAGATGTGTGGATGTCAAAGTGAACTTCCCCTCCTACATGCATGTATGAAAAACTACAATTCCTTGTCCCTTGAATGATATCTAGATGGATGCTTTGATGCTCTTAAAATGCCTTTAGATGAAACCTTAGGTAATGATAGTAGATGCTTAGAGATTGGTCAATTATTATGGTTACATATATTTGTATTTATATGATTCCCTTGTTTAAATTTTGTAATTGACAAATAAAAGGCCAACCGATGAGAAAATAAGATTCAAAAAAGATAAAAGAGGCCCAAAATAGGAGAGTAGGATACAAAGAGGTCGGGGGCACTATAGGGGACAAGGGTGCACAGGCGCTAGTGTCCTAGCTGGGCACCGTGTCTAGAGTCAAGAAAGATAAAGAAATGGATATCAGATTGGGATGTAGGGTGAGTAATACCAAAGAGAAAACCAAAAAGACAAAACAAGGCCAAAGATAAATGTCAAATACTATTTTTCTCTTAGGAATCATATGAATAATGGTATATGATTAAGACCTAAAAATGTACCCAAGTGCATGATTTAGTGTCTACAATGAGAGGATAAGGGTCCATAATGCATTGGAAATGTAATTGGGTAGGTGGCATGAATAGAATTAAATGTGTATGGGAGAGGGTTAGTAAATGAGAGGTGAGGTGTTTTTATCCCCATTTTGTGGGGTTTAATATTTTTATTTTCTTTTGTGTTGTTATTTGATTTTTAGGATTTTGATGCTTTATAACATTTTTGGTATTTTTGAATAAGAGACCTTATTTGCAAGGTGCATTTTCTAGTGTCTAGCGGGTGTAAAAATTTGGTGAACCTGATGTGCGCTTGAATTTTTCACCTTCTTACAAACCCTAGTTGCCCTAGGGTTTCATCACTACATTGTATATTCATATCCAAACCTAATTTTCATCTACCACCTTCCCTAAATATGGTTTTCACCATTTCCCTAGGGTCTTATAGGGTCCTTCCCTTTGGGTCTCTTTTTTAGTGATTCCTAATTGCCAAATAACCTTTTACCACATATATCAAGAATAATGAATCTATTTTAAACATCTTCTATGGTTTTTGTTAATTTTTTATATTTAATGAAAACCTCCTTTTGTTTTTTTGAATTCTTAGCACAATTCTCAAGAATGAAAAAATAATAATTTTAGTAATTAGGGCATAATTATAAAAATATACACTTTTTAAAATTCCGTAAAGGTTATTATTTCTAATGTTAATATCCCTAAATATCTCTCTTTGTTTCATTAGAGGAATTGTCTATTTTTATAAATAACCATTTTATTAATTTAACGATATGCACTTTTCTTTGCGCACATCACTTATGGGTATCCTTTTATTTTGAGACGTATCTAGACATAATGACTCTATTCAAAAATTACTTTGAGGTTTTTCTTATGTTTATATATTTAATGAAAACTATTTTTGTTTTAACATAATTTATAGCACACTTTCCAAAAATTTAAAATTACAATTATTAGTAATTAGGGCATAATTAGAAAAATATACACTCTTTTGTAAATTTCTCGAGAGATTTTTATTCCAAAAAAGAAACTTAAAAATAAATCTTTTCATTTTTCTCAATTAAATATTTAGTTTCATAAATGGTTGTTTTAATAATTCGACAATGAATTTTTTTTTTTGGCTACACATCAGCTTTTGGGTTCTATTATGTTGACCTTCAATTTGCTAATTAAGTACATCATTTAATATTTAATTTGAAGATTTTATTTTATTTTATTTTGTGCTATCATGGTTCCATCCCAAGGCCCTATTGTATATGTTAGAGAATATCTTCACATTCACCCTATCCATTAATAAATTATTTCATAAGTCATATAATCCGAGTAAGTTAATCTTACTATTCCTTAGGAATACATGCTCTTTATGTTCACTGTTGTAGATATTGTTATGGAAACCACATCTTTCTACCTTACAGATCTCCCCTTGCATGACCTTCATAAGGTGGTAAATGCAATTATATATTCCGAGTCTCTTACAATGTCAAAAATGTCATTATCCCTCATGTTGAAATCAATGATGTTGAATGGGATATTGACATGCCCAATGTTGCTACCACTTTCAAACCACCATATACTAATGATCATAACAATGATATTCTTCATAAGGCTGACCTACAATTAATTCAAGCATTACACCATGATTTTTAAGTCCAAATTTAAGCTAACATTACTAAAATCAAATCTCTCAAGGATGAGATAGTACATATAAAGGATCCCTAAAATACCCATGTCAATAATATCTCTACACATAATGATAAATCCATTTCCAAGGATACCAATAAGAAATGTGATACAAAAATTATGCATGATATATGTGCTCATATAAGTGAAGTGAAAGTCCTACATAGAGAAAAAAATGTAATGCGTTCCATAAGATCAATATCAACTACTATTGAAGTCATTTTTACACCCACCAAAGAATAAGGGAATCCCATACACGCCGGCCTATCACCCAAATAGGTACCGGGCACTCACCTAAGGCAAGTGCGGGCGTGGAGTCTCTCTTTTATGTGAGTTGAGTGGGAAAACATCATCTATGATCTAAAATTTAAAGAAAGTGAGTGGGAATGAGACATGTAAACATCATAGATCCCGAATGGCTCTAGTTCATTGCAGGTCATTACAGATGACAGAGATACTTTAATGAGACTTAAAGAACCGAATCAAGACAGAAAGGAAAATGCATAAGGACTCATATTCATCTATTAAACATACATGAAAAATAACTATGAAGAATCATGTATGAATCCAAACCAAGAAAGATCAAATTCAAGTAAGTTGGTAACCCCATTACATTCATTATATTCATTACGTAACATCGCAAAGATGGTAGAACGAAGTCATGCATCATAATGGATCCATATCCTTTAGCTCTCAAAAAGAAATTTCATAACCCCAAACCCTTGATACATCCTTCTCCTATATTTCATCTACCCAACCCAATATGAATCCTCGTGGAATTTATACAGAGCTCTTCCCTCTATCGATCTCTCTCTATATCTTTTCTTTTATGGGCACGTGTATTTATAGGCCACTTGAATTGCCAACTCACCTTTCTGAGGCTTCATATCCATCGCCAAGTGTCCAAATGTGGTCCTCCATGGGAGCATGCTCCTCTAGGATTGAGCTCTCCACTCCTTGCCATGATGGTCTTCTAGAAGCTTCCATCATAGGGCATATTCCTTCCTAGGACAACCTGTCACCAGGATGACACCTTATCCACTCATAATGTGCAGTGGGTCATGATTTTCTCATGTTCTACCTGAGACGCCAAATACGGATAAGTCCCAAGACCTTGTTTTCCGGGGTGCGTAACACGACCCTTCTAAAACCCTCCTAGAACCATACCTTGCGCACCTCCTTCTTGTGCGCCCATCCTTCAAGCTAGGACTTGCGTGCCCATGCACATTTGTGTACTTAGCCAATATTTTAGGGTCTCAACATCACCCCACACTTTACCTATTCTCCGCATGGGAACACTTCTTTAAAGAAAGAATTACAATAGGCTTAACACCTTAGAAAAAGAATAAGGGAATGAAAAATTGGGAAAAATATGAAATAATGGAGGAGTGTTGTCATTATTGCAACAAGATAGGAAAATTTCTTTGTAAGTCACCTCCAACTTGTTCTAGGCATCGACTTCATTTTGCGCTCTTTAGTAGAGGTCGTTGACAAGGGTGCTTACTTCCCAAAACCCAATCCATTTCCACGAGTGTTCAATGTCTCAACCATTCCTTCCAGCTTCCTTGCCCACATCCCAAGGTTCATTTTAAGAGACCTCTTAGAAATTTATGGTGGAAACTACCTGGAGAATATCCTCGGAAGGTTTCAATAGGAAGGTGAATTTTTCTGGGGTCTCGGCCAAGATTTTCACCTTATTTTTAAGTGGTGTCCAAAGGTTCTTCTACGATAGATATTTGATGTCACATGTCAACCTCGTGGTTGTTGCATGCTCAACAAATATTCTATCACGCATCTCGTAGCCTTCACTATGGGTAGTGATTTTCACATCAGACAACAAAATCTCTATGTCACGCGTCAACAAACTCTCTGCCATGCATTTACTTCCTCCGCACTTCTATCGCATGTCAACAAAATCTCCCTATTGTGCATCAATAAACTCTCTCATGCATCTGACAACCTCCGCCTCCTTTCACGTGTTTACCGAACTCAAGATAATACATATGACCCTGGTGGTATGAGTGATCTAGTAGTGTTGGCATTCGTGAATAATCTAGGATTATATAGGGAATAGTTTCAAGGGTAGGAGAAGCCGACCCCTAAAAAAAATTAAACTTCACTTTTAGGTGAACAAAGTTCACCGACTTGTGCAAGAAAATTCACCTTTTCAAATTTCTCAAAAATGGAATATTCACCATATTACGAATATTCGCCACTAAAATTATCCCCGCACATCCTCAAGTGCATCCATCCTTCTTATAATATATGGGTAAAAATCCTTCACCGGTTTTTAATTGAACCTTTAAGGTTTCAATAGCTTATAACTTCTTTTGAACCTCGGCCAGATCCTTTCCCTCTTTGATTTGTTTCCTTTTTTCTTTTCTTGGATTTCCTTGAGCTCTACCTCGAGTGGTGACCAATGCTTGCAAATTTATCTCTATCTCGCGTGCAATTGTCATACATCGGCCTCAACAATATGAATAGTGATTCTCACATCAGCAAGAACATTTCTATACTCGACAATGATTTCTATAACCTTTAATTTTTCCTCCTTTTCTAGGCACACTACTACTTCTTCCATGGATTCTAAGGCCAGATGTTTCCTTTCCATGGTGAGGATGTGTGTTAAGTCTTTAAGGAACTCAAGGGAAGATCCATACTTTTTGCTAGGTGGTGGTGCTAGGTCCAAATGCTTCAAAACAATGACATCTGTGATGGATTCTACCTTCTTATATGCCTCGTGCACCCTTTCCTTTTCTTCCCTAAGTTCACTCTTTAGCTATGTGCTAATTAATTCCTCTTGCTTTAAGTTCTTGGTTCTCTCTTCTATCTCTTCTTCCTTCTTTTCTAGCTCTACCTCTAGAAATTTTGCCTTGTCATTCCTTCTGAATAAATTGGCTTCCATATCAACCGAGACCTTATTTAAAGCATTGCATAGAATTGTTCATCCTCTTTGCTACTAAGCACTTACCAAGGGGTTATCTCCTTTTGACTCAGGAATCTTCATTAGTTCTCCTTGCTTACCTCAAAACTTTGGCTCATTGATGTGGGACTCAATTTCCCAAGAAAGCATTTTCCTCATCCGAGGGTATGTACCTTCTTCATCAAACAACTTCATTACCAAGAGTTGATTTGTTGGGAATGTGCTTTGGAAGTGCTTGCACAACACCTTGCTATGATCATCAATGTAGTCCATTCTTGGTCTTTGCATCTCCATGTGCTTTCCACCTATGCACGTGCCTTTAGGAATAGTTACTTACTAGGCTAGGGCCTCCTGCGCTGCCTTGATCTTTCCCTACGCTTTCTTCCTTATCTTCCTTCATCACTATATCAACGTTGCACTCCAATTCTTGTTCTACCAAGGCTTCAATGATTTTCATCACTTCTCTTTCTCCACCTTGTTTACTTCATCCTTATGTGAGGTTTGGAGTCCTCTGACTCTTTGTTCTAACCTCTTCACCTCCTTCCATGTCCTAGGTGCCCTCCTCCTCCTGGCTGCCCTTCCTTCACACAAAGAGATAGTCATTCTTCTCCTCTTTGCCTTCTTCTTCCAAATCATGCACGCTGAAAAAAAGTGGTCCTTGGTCCCTTTCAGGATCATCTTCTTCATCATCATCCCTCTCACCTATGTATTTCTCCAAGCTCTCTGTTTCCTCCGAGTCAGCTTCCTCCATCACCTTCTGTTTCTTCCTAACTAGGGATTCCAGATAGAGATTCTAATTTCTTTTCCTCCTCTCTTGGTGATTTATCCTCTGAGATAATCTTTCCTTTCTCTCGCACCTCCTCTCTCCGACCGGAGACCTCTTCTCATGCGCATATAAGTATTGTTCTAGTGCTTGTTCCTCCTGGGCACCCACCACTTGAGTATCTTGGACACTAGGTGCCTTCTTCTTTATTTCTTGTCTCCTTTTTCTTAGGCGTGGTCTTCTTCCTACCTGTTAGGTCCTCAGGTATAGTTATCTCATTTTCAAGATAAGTTCCCTTCTCAAACTTGGGCCTTATGTGAAGGTATACACATATCAAATGGAACCCCCTACAATAGGAAGAGTCATGGGTTTTATCATCTAAACTTCATGTGATACATACTTTTCCACGTACACACACTTGTTGGGGTAGACCAACGTCCTGCATCTCCCTGTGGTCCCGATCCAAACTTCCAAGGTCAAACTTCAGTTTCTTGGATTCCTTGAATCTATTTACCCCCACCTAGAAGTACTGAGTAGTGAAAGAAAATGGAAGTTTACACCAAGGGCTCATGTTTTCATCCACCAACTTAAATCTACCAATGCAAAAGTGTTGGTATACTAAGAATTCAGCTTCTCCTTTTATGAACTTTGGTGGTTGTTCTGGGATCCTCCACACTACCCCATGAATGCATTCCTCAAGTGTATATACCATTTCTCAAGACACGCCTTATGAATGGCCATCATGCTATCACAAGTATATTTCTCAAAATATCTTTGTGGGTAGGGGTCTTCCTCTGGGTATTCCCACATGAACTTATCTTCCCCATCCGGCTACTCCATCTCTGAAAATACACAATAGTCAAGAGGACATTGCCGAAAAGTATCCTATCACCCTCTCACACGCTGCTGATGATCTCATCCACAATGTACGTAGACAAGTTGTAGATGGCGCCCTCCAATATCCTTCTCAAACATTTGAGCCATGACTTGTTTACTTTCGTCCACCTCTCTTGGTCATTAAGTTTGGTTACCAGGCACACGAGCCATTCTCATCACTGGGTCTTGGATATCTGCAATATCAAAGTACCTTGACCCTTTCTTGTATGCATAAGTGGCGATGGTTTCTTTGATGGATTCTTTGTCACATAGGTCATCCTCTATACTATCTCCTTCACATATGAGACCTGTGAATCTTGAAATCAGCTGAGGGGTTATGTGCATCTTGCATCCTATGAAGTGAAAGTGATCTTCATGTACATGCGTGACATCATCCACTGATAGAGGCGCTCAGGCTTCCCAAAGTAGGGAAACTCATAGAGTTGTGAATAATCCTACCTTCTCCAACTTCACTTTTACTTCATCACTATAAATGGGCAACCCTTCTGGTGTCCTTTTTTTTTCGGGTGCACTAACTCCAGTGCCATTTCTTTTTTAGTCGTGTTTGTGCGATGGTTTTAATCACTTACTGTCATGTTTCTTAAATGGGACTCCCACTCCTTTCCTAATAAAACCCCATCTGGGTACTACATTTCTACATACCATTCTTCATTGGTACTTATGGTGGTTTCTTGTTGTTTTTCCTTTCCCTTGCCCTTCTTAGGTGTTATAACTGGTTTCTTGGGTGCCATTGTGTAGGTTATCTTTGCACTTCAACTTCTCTTGCTCTACTTTTCTATACTTTCCAAGTTCAGATCTCAAACTTGTGAAGAAACTCCTTTCCAACCCATGCCCTAGCTACCAAACCCTCACTGAATATCCCCTTCACAAGATGACACTTCTCCACAACTTTCTCCACACCCGTGAACTATTCCCCTCCTAGTTTATAGATCCAAACTAGTCACTCACTGGTTAAATTCCTCCAATTTTTCTTCACATGGATCAACTCTAAACCCTAGTTCACAAAATCTCTTCCTTCTTCGTATTCACAATGTAAATAATGAAGTGTCCAACCTTCTATTTATAGTTTTTCCCACTTTTTAACATTAAATGCCACCTTACCTACCACCATACTTCAACACTTAATGTGGATTTTTCAACAAAGTCTGACTTTAGCACTTTCACTCATGTGCCCAATCCTACGCATAATTCCCCAACCTTCTAGCACACAACCAATCCATCTTGACAGAGACTCTTGTGTGCGCACATCACCAACGTAAAGGTACTTCCATCATGATTTTTTCTCTCACCTACCTCGTGTTTATTTTTGCACTTCTTCCTCTCTTGTACGTGGATCCATAATGTAGCCTTATCCTAACACCAACCATCCTTTTTCACCTTCCTCTCATGCATTTCCTTTCCTAGGGCCATCCAACCAGGGATTTCCAACGCAATCCTTCTTAGCGCTTCACACTTTGCAATTTCTTCCACCTTACTCCACCCCACACTAAAATGATGTGCGGTCCTCTGCGCTGCAGTTACAACCTTCAAAAAGTAATGAGATTACCGCACCCAAGGCACAACACAAAAACAACAACGAGAAAGGGAAACACAAGAAAAGAAAAATGCATTAAGGGAAATCCTAAACTAACTGGAAATACTACCTTATTTACAAACACCAAGAAGACTTATTTATAGTAGGGCTTCAACCTACTCCCATTGAAGTGTCCTAGTAATCTCATCCCATCCAAGCGCTTGTAACTAGCATGCACCTGAATCAAGGATGTATGAGATGATGTAGGGACCCAACCAATGGACTTTTAACTTCCCAGATGGCACATAAAAACTTTGAATCATATAGTAAGACCATCTTCCCAACCTCAAACTTCTTGTTCTTAATGTGACGATCATGCCATGCCTTTTGTTTTGACTTTTTCAGTTGTCTGCTCCACCTAGTGAGTGATCATCTTTCATCCAATTGCATTAACTTGTCAATTCTTTCCTTCCAATGCTTGTTCATCATCCAATCCTCCTGCGCGCTATACGTAGAGAAGGTAACATGAATTCAACTAGGTAGGATAAACCTCCACACCAAAACACCAATTGAAATGGTGTGGCCTTATTCAACCTCTTATAGGTTGTCCTATATGCCCAAAGAATGGTGATACTTTTTCATCCCAATCCTGTCTACCAACATCACAAATCTTAGTCAATGTGTGACTAAGTATTTTGTTAAATGCCTCAATAGTTCCATTTGCTTAGGGTGATAGGGGTAGTTTTGTGATGGGCCACCATGAATTCTAATAACAGAATCCTAGACCATTTCATTGAGGAAGTGCATACCTCTATCACTTGTCAAACTCAATGGGCATCCATACCTGTTGATTATGTTTTCCCATAAAAATCTAGTAGTGGTAGCCATGTACAATCCTTTTAGGCACTTACCTCTTCCCACCTTGTCAAATAATCAATGTAAGTGAGGATATACCGTGAACTAGTCCTTCGCACCACTTGGTGAGATTGGTCCAAAAAATTTGATAGCCCACTTCTCAAATGGTTCCACGTTGGCTATTGGTCACAAGGGCATTTCATCCCTTTTTCTAGGTTTTCCAAGGTGTTGGCAATGGTCACAGGCCTTGCAAAACTCAATGTAATCTTGATAAATGGTCTCCCACCAAAGCCCTACAAGTAGAATCTTCCACGTGGTTACATTTCCCACATAGTGTCCTCCTGCAATCCCACCATGCACCTCTTCCATAATTGCAATGCGCTCATGTTCTAGCACACAACGATGTACAAAACCTCATCACGACCCATTTTGTACAGATCTCCACTAATTAGCATGTAGGGTGTGACATGTATGGCCAACTTCTTCCTCTCTAAGGCCTTCATTCCAACTGGCACCACACCTATTTTAAGGAATACCGTAATGTCCTCCAAATCCGAGGGCATGCCATGCAACCTAAATAGTTGTGCATCTAAATGGTATCCTCAATGCTTTGTGTCCTCCCCTAAATCAATTCTAGACAAATGATCAGTCCGAATTACTTTTTCCTAGTTTGACAACCACCGTGAACTTGAATTCTTGGAAATAATAGTACCCACCAACATATGCACCCTTGTAGAATGGGCTTGTTCACCAAGTATTTCAATGCCATATGGTCAGTGTAAAATATAAAAGGGGTTGCCAAAAAATATTATGTCTAAACTTGTGAAGCGCGTAGATCATTGAAAATGCCTCATGCTCGGTAGTGTAATTAATTCTCTCTCATCTGGTGTCAATTTCCTACTTGCAAAGCACAAAGGATGATCAACAATCCCTTCACTAGGCTATGTGCAAGTACTACTCCAATGGTGGTCCCTGAGGCATCCACATGAACATGGAAAGGCTTATCCCAAGAAGGGAAATGTAGGATGGGCGCGGTGACAAGCCTATCCTTCAAAGTGTCAAATGCCTTCTACTGTGCCTCTCCCCAATGAAAGGCACTTTTATGTCTAAGAAACTCTTCTAAAGGCATGGTGATCTTGGCATATCCCTTGATGAACTTTCTTGTAGTACCCCGTATGCCCAAGAAATCCATGCACTACGCTTTGACTAGTAGGCTCCTCAATCCCACAATTACTACAAACTTTTGTGGGATCTACTAGTAGGCCCTCCTTACATATGATGTGCCCCAATAATGTTCCAAATGGGGTAGCAAAGACACATTTCTTAATGTTGAGGGATATCCTCAACTACCGACACCTTTCAAACATCAACCTTAAGTTGTCACAATGGTCCTTCACTAACCCATATACTGTCCAATCATCTAGGTAGACTTGAAGAAATTTATGGATGAAGTCCTGGAAAGCTTGTACCACAATGCATGAGAACACAATAGGTGCATTCTTCAACCCAAATGACATGACTATATAGGAAAAAATTCCCCACTCAATGTGGCGAAAAGTTCATCTTCCTTTGGTCCTCCTTTGCGATCCTTACCTAGTGATAGCCCGAGAATCCATCTGTGAAAGAATAGACCTCGCCTTACCACTCCCTCTAAGATTTCTTCAATGAATGGGGTTGGGAAAGGATCAATGATACACACTACATTCAAGTCCCTGTAATCAACACATATCCTTATCCTTCCATCCTTCTTGATGCTAATTACCATTGGACTTATCCATTCTGACTCTTCAACAACTTCAATAATGCCCGATGCTATCATCTTATCTATTTCTCCTTAACCTTCACATGCAAGTTAGGATTCATTCGGTATGGTCTCTTCCAGACTCAGGTGCACACCCTCCTTCAACTTAATTCTCATTTCCCCCAAGGAATGGTGAATGCCTTTTAGTTCATGATACCCATGGGAATAAATCCTCAAACTCACGTAAAAGATCAATGATCTTAGAGACTTCTTTCTCCGACCAATAGTCTCGATGATAGCCTCTTTAGGTTCTTCTTCTGAGCCAATGTTAACCTTCTTTGTCTTTAAAGGTTCATGATAGGTGTGCCACCCCATTCATCAAAACTGTCTAACACCTCGCACATCCCTACAAAATGGTCAACATCCAAGTTTTCCACTTCTTCACCATCAATAACATACACCATCTTTCCTTTTTCTTTTTCCAAACATGCACGCTCAAGTTGTATCTCTTTTGTTTCTTCTTTCTCAAAGTGCACCTCTAAGCCAGTTCACCTAGCAACTCTAGTAGCCTATCTTCTGCCATGGCACTATCCCCAATGGTAAGGCACTTGACAACCTATAATGCCTTATCCACCAAGGGTTTTGTACTCCGATACTCAAATGTTTGAATGAGATCAGCCACTAACTCTTGCCAATTCCTATTTGGTGGCATGTGTCTCAAAATGAATGTACCATGCACGCGCACAACCTTGTAGGGTGGAATACAACTTGTGAACCCATAATGAAGGTGGCAATGCTTCTACGCTTCCCATCTAGGTTGTCTCACATGCTTGGATATGGAAGGAAGTGGTCTCTTTACCATGGTAGTCTTTTATAGCCGTGGGTGCATGCATTGCTCCTACAAAACCTTACAGAGAAGGAAATTCTCACCTCACACCATTCCAAGAGATTATCCCGATGTGTTTCCCACCAACGCACAACAGTTCCAGTAGGACGTAACTTAACATCCCTCTTCGTTCATTTTCCTCCTTCCACTGAGCTTCCATCTCCTGTAAAAAGACCTCAGGGAAGGCTCCTCCTGAGTACTTAGGTAGCTCCTTTCCTCCTAGGCACCGGACCGTATGCACCTTTGTCACCTTTGTCACCGATCCTCTCAAATGTCATCCGATTAACTCATAGGTTCCATGCACCCAATTATCACATGCTATACTGGTGGTGTCACTTAGGGACTGAGCATCCTCAAACTAGATAACTCCTCTATGGGATGAATTATCTCTAGATCCCTGATTGAGCACACATATATTCTATCCAGGACCTCTTCTCCCAAAGGTTCAATATAGGGTGTTGATTTTCCATCAGCCAAGGGTATGATGACCCATTCCTCCTCATTTTCAAAGCTTATGTATCCCTTGTTGAACCAAAGATCCACATTGTTCTTATAGCACCATGGGCACCCAAGTAGTGCTGGGAAATTATCTGCCTTAGCGAGTGCCAAGACTTCAAAGTCCCCAGTAAACTTAGCCCCTTGAATGGTGATAGTTGCATCCTTTAAGACACCGATGGGCATTGCCTTCATTTTTTTTGCCATATACAACACATTCAAGATGGTTGTAATGCAGTCTTCCCATCTGATGCCATGCATCCAAGGTGAGAACATTGACCTCCATGCCTATGTCAATGAGGATATTACTAAGGAGCCATCCATCCACGACCACATTTAACGTGATCTCCTATCATAGTCAAGGCTGAGGGGGAAGGTTTACATGCAAGACCTACCTCTCACACTCTTCTTCGGTGCATGTGGTACCTTCTCTCTCAACCATGCTCCTAAAGAAGGGAATAATATTCTCTTGCCTTAGCATTTTACATACTTCCTTGACCTCATCCAGGTCATCCTTTGGTGCCTCGACCTTCCTTCTTTCCTCCCTCCTGGACTACTCCTTTAGACATTGGATTTCTCCTTGTAAACTCCAAATGACATCCATGGTTTCTTGATATACCTCCTTTTGATGCATGGGTCTGGTACTTCCCATGTACCACTTCTTCCCTTGAAACCAGGTTCTTCTACCATGGCATTTCCTTTGCACACATGGCCTCTGCTCTTGTTTGTTACCATAACAGTTCCAAGCCTACATCACGTGTCACCCATGGCATCCATTGTGTGTCATCCTTCTTAATGCTTACCATTACAAGTGCCCTTGTCTTTCCGGTGTCTGTTGATTCATATGCTCAAACAACTCAGGGCACTCCTCATACTTGTGCTTCTTCCCGCACCATGAGCACTGCAACAAATCTAGGGCACTCACGCTTGTAGTGGTCTGTAGACCCACAATTAAAATAGGTTCCACATGGGAACTCACTTCTTCCTCCTCCATGGTTACCACGACCATGAAATCCTCCATGAAATCCCCTTCCACACGTGCCTCCATCTACGTGCTCCTCCTCATAACGGTGATCATCACCCTTAGAACTACTGCAATGCTGGTCTAGGTGCACACCATGATCAATGGCCTCATGGATCTGGTCAATAAGCCTACAATCCTTAGTATCATGGGTTATAGAGGTGCAAATATTATAGTAGTAAGATACATTCTTCCAAATTGTGCGTTGTAACAAGGGACATCTACTCACATCATGGTCCCCATGAAAAATCTCACAGTCTACTACTACGATGCGTACTATCTTCCGGGGGAAACTATCCTTGACATGCCCCTCTACTTCACAATCTGTACACCATATACCACTATGAGTCTCATGAGCTGAGTTCACAGATAAATTTTCCAGTTTCTTAGCCATAATAGTAATTTGAGCTTCAGAATGGGTTAACACTAGTATCAACACTTCCAATAGCTTCAACACGCAGAGAAACTTCTAACGCCTCACACAGGTCTATGAAAGTCTTATGAGATAAAGCTCTTCTAAATGGTGTTATCAACCCTCCAAAAACCATTGAGCATGTTGAAGGGTGAATGTCATATGAAAATTTTGACAGGAGAGTCTTAAACCACATCATACTCCCACACACTCTCCGCCATTCCCTATTGAATCTCCTTAAGGGCGTTGATGCTCTTTGTTTAAAACTCGTGGGATGTGGAATTCTACTAGGAAAGGCATTTTTCAAAGTAGTAATCTACCACCACCATTTGATGAGGGGTCATATTTCCTATACCAGCTATATGTGCGCGCCCTTATAACATCATTGTAAATTTGTTTGCCTTCCACTCTGGGGTTGTGATCCCCTTTACATGCCATAAAGAATCACACTTGTGGACATGCTCCACAACATCTTCAATACCTCTGTAATCTGGAAAATGTAAAGACATCTCAAAGAAGACTTGAGGAGGTGGTTAGGGCCCTTGTCCTCTTGATCTAGTTCCTTGACTTCCTCTGGTGTTTCCCCACCAGATCCACTAGATCCACTAGGTCCTATGCCACCTATTTCCACCCCCAGATCCACCAGCTCCACCTCCAGATCCACCAATAGAACTAGTAATGGGCCTAAAGTGGTCATGCCTAGGGTCCCCAACGTCCCACTAAATTACACACCAACCATTTGTGAGATTGTTCCACTACCAGATGTGTGTCCCGCGCCACTCCCCAATGCGTTACCCAAGCCTTGTATATTTTCTCCTTGTCCAAAAATTCCTCCGAATACTGGAATAGTATGCATAGCCATAGAAGTGGGAAATGAGAAATTGTATCTCCTGGGCACAGATATGTCACTTCCACTGATACCAACTAGGTCAACGATACTCCTTCCTTGATCTAGAAAACCAAGCACCAGGGTTTGGTCACTAGGTGGGTTTAGATGCATGCCAATGACTCTTCTCTCTCTCATGTGACAAACTCTCATCAGAAGCCAAAGGGGTCTCTCTTACATGCTTGCCAAGATGGGGTAGCATAGACTTGCTCAGTTCCATGTCCTCTGTGAACCTCAAATCCTTCCTACAACATCTACCTCCATATATCCATCACACTTGCAACCTCATGTTGTCTAGAAATCTCCCTTTCACGTGCTTCACTATACTTGAGTCATCTCTCCTCCCTTTCTTTCTCCATCACAATGTCTGCCATCTTCCTCCACCTTAGCTTCCTCACCTAACACTCAGAATGGTTTAGCCGGCCATCGAAAATGCCTCTAAACTCAAGGTAACAATCAAGATCTTCATTTCTAGAGGAATAACACGTAGAAATGATCCTCTGGGCTCTCTGTAAAACTCAAACTCAACAAACTTCCAGACAAGAATATGTAGAAATAGCATACTCCAGAGTGTAGCTAGCCAACACTCCTTTCCACCAATGATCCACAACATGAGTCCACATCAGATCTGCATCTTGCAGCCTCTGGTATTCTTCTTGGGTCCACACATGTGATCTATAATACCAACTTGATCTAGACGCATATGCCGAGAGCCATTCATATAGCTCTACTAGGAAGCAAAAAAAAAATTTCATACAAATCATGGTAGAGGTTCTCTTCTACCCATCTACATGTATCAAACTCAGTCCCAAGTCTGAATCTCTGAGAAAATTCATCCTCCATGCTCTTAAACCATGATTCAACATTTCCCAAGGTTAAACACTTTGTCATCACTCATTACATAGATCATGATGTATGCTATTTCCCACTACAACTTTAAAAATGAGGTCCCAGAAACGGAACCAAGATGTAGTCATTTTTACACCCACCAAAGAACAAGGGAATCCCATGCATTGGCCTATCACCCAGCGGGCGCTGGGAGCTCACCCAAGGTACGCGTAGGTGCCGAGTCTCTCTTTTATGTGAGTTGAGTGGGAAAACATCATCTATGATCCAAACTTTAAATAAAGTGAGTGGGAATGAGACATGCAAACATCATAGATCTCATAAATGGCTCTAGATCATTGTAATCATTACATATAGAGATACTTTAATAGACTTAAAGAACTGAATCAAGAATGAAAGGAAAATGCATAGGGATTCATATTCATCTATTAAACATACATGAAAAATAACTATGAAGAATCATGTATGAATCCAAACCAAGAAAGATCATATTCAAGTAAGTTGGTAACCTCATTACATTCATTAGATTCATTATAGAACATCACAGTATGGCAAACCAAAGTCATGCATCATAACTGGATCCATATCCTTTAGCTCTCAAAAATAAATTTCATAACCCCAAACCCTTGATACATCCTTCTCCTATATTTCATCTACCCAACCCAATATGATTCCTTGTGGTATTTATGTAGAGCTCCCTCTATCGATCTCTCTATATATCTTTTCTTCTGGGGTGAGTGTATTTATAGACCACTTGAACTACCAACTCACCTTTCGAGGCTTCGACTTGTCACCAAGTGTCCAGATGTGGTCCTCCATGGGATAATGCTCCTCCAAGCCTAAGCTCTCCACTCCTTGTCATGATGGTATTCTAGGAGCTTCCATCACGGCATATTCCTTCATAGGCCAACCTATCGCCAGGATGGCACCTTATCCAATGGGGTCATAATTTTCTTGTGTTCTACCCGAGACACCAAATATAGCTAAGTACCAAGACCTTGTCTACCGGCACGTAACATGGCCCTTTAAAACCCTCCCAAAACCCCGCCTTGCGCATCCATCCTTCAACCTAGGCCTTGCGTGTCCATGCGCCTTTGTGTACTTAGCAAATATTTTAGGGGCCCAAAACTATGACAAAAAAACCTATTTGGTTTCACGAACATGATAGACAACATGATATTCTCTATGAGCTACTATATAATCACTCAATCACTTTGTTACCTACTCATCACTAGCTTCACCATCAAATGTAAAAAATCAAAGGTCAATAATTTTTTAATTAGCATGGAATTAATGTATATAAGATAACTGTGCTACTTCATCAAGGTGTCATTATGGTGTTAAATCTCTAGTGTCATGAAATGGTGGCCAAAACCGTTCCACTTCTACCCCACCCCCTCCAACTCAAATAAATCCAAAAGGCTTAGGAAGCCCTCTCCGCATGATAGGAGGGTCATTAGAAGCTTTGATAAAAATAAAGAACATGATGTTGCCAAGAGCTTGTTGAATATCAGTCAGACCCTATATTTTCCTCTTCCTCAGTTCAATCCCAAGGGGAAACAACCTGATATGGAGGGTTTTGAGACCAAATTGGAAGAGTTATTAAGAAGTAGCAAACATGGGAAGCCACTGTTGAAATTTTTTTTTCTAAGCAATTGAATCCTCTCTCTATGCAAAAAGCCTTCCTCAAATTTTTGCATACTTAGTTTAAACAACTTTGTGATGTGAGTGGCATTCCGAGGAACTGTGGAAAGGGGGCAAGGCAAAAATAAGGTGATCTCATCCAACAATAAAGACAACCCCGCACATGTTTAAGGCATTGGAGGAAATGATTTTTTTTTTTCAACAAGGTATTAGTTAGGAGGATTATGTCCTCCTTGTTCTTTCTATTTTTATACTACTTTTGTGCTAGTTGTGTAGCTACTTTGTTTCACCATGTTTTTTATTCTTCCTAGCAATTTTTCTCTGCCTTGATTTTTTTATTGCTATATTTGAAAGTTTAGGTCTTTTTACTCGGGGTGTGGTCCCCATGGATCAAAAAACCACTTTTGACTCCTATGTTTTATCTAGCTGGTAGGCTTGTAGTTGGGGTGTGGTCCCCACTTATCAAAAAACCACTTTGTTCTTCATGCTATTTCTAGCCTTTGGGCTTTTTGTACTCTAGGGTATGGTCCATCCCAAAAACCATTTACCAATAATAAAAAAAT
The DNA here is from genome assembly GCA_018340775.1 of Taxus wallichiana var. yunnanensis. Classification (NCBI taxonomy): domain Eukaryota; kingdom Viridiplantae; phylum Streptophyta; class Pinopsida; order Cupressales; family Taxaceae; genus Taxus; species Taxus wallichiana. The sequence goes on from CM031244.1 coordinate 237,186,682, forward strand.
AGACATCATGACAATAATTGCCATGCTTTAGAATGAAAAATATAACTTGAGTGTAAAGGTTTTATTTTCTTTAATACATGACATTGTGACAAATGTCCAATGCAATCACCTCAAGTCTCTAAATCTACATGGGTGCCTAAAGCTACAAATCCTAATACGATACTTGAATGATACAAATCTAGTCATACTACAAGAGCCACCTACTCATAATGATTATGATAATGAAACACCTCATACTATTGTGAAAAAATAATGGAAACAATACCAATTGATCATGATGATGATGCCTTTTCAAGTAAATGGGCATGTCCTAAGAAACTACCCACAACTAATATTTCTTATTTGCTTATTTATAGTACCATAGATGATGATTGTAATCATGGACATAATGAGATATATTATGATTCATATGATGCTATCGATCAGATGCTAAGTACATAATACATATAAATGATCTTAATTATTATGAACAATTTGATATGTCATATGAAAATTTGTGCATATTAGAATTCAATTCCATTAAGGGAGTTGAATATATTATTGACTCTAGTTAGAATGAATAAATTAATACACCAAGTGAGCCTTTGTGAAAAGTAAATATTGTTTTTTATAGTGATGTTTCTTTTGTTATCCCCGATGGCCACATGGCTCTCCAAATTGATTGATCTAAATTTCTTTCTCATATCAACTATATTTTTCCCGAAATCAATGAATACATAACTTGAATCTAGTTTTTCTCATAACTAGTTCTACGAATACAATTCTACGACATGTGCTTATACTTAGTGGCCATAATTTTTACTCTATATATGGTTGCCAAATATTCACCAATATATAATACCTTCTCCAATTCCAAGGGTATATGGGTATCTCCCTTCCTTATATTTTAATAATAGGTTTCCTTGCACTATATATGCCCTTGCGTACTTTGGTAAGGGAAAGGATTCTAATTTGTTCACTAATTTTGCTAATAATATCCCTAATTATCAAAATGGATATAAAAAAATAAAAAATCAATATCAATCAAATTAAATCTCTTAAAACAGTAATGATCTACTCAAGTAATCTCAATTCAAATCCTACTCATACTACAACTCTTATAATTTATACACGATTATCCTTACTCTACTATGACATATTTGAGTCCTATGACTCCTTCACCATTTTGGGTTCATCTTACCCCCTTATGAGAATATTATTGGGGTATCTCTCATGCTATCCCATTTATTTTACATAGCTATATTCAAAATACTTAAAAATTCAAATATGAGCAAAAATACAAAATCAAGACATGTTCTAGTTTGTTTGGCTAACTTGTTACTTTATACATGATGTTTGTCACATTTATTTTATACATAACATATCTATTATTTACACACATGCATTCACGAGGTATCTTGAGCTTGATGCATGACACACACAAATTGATTACATGATGATAGGAGTTATCTTGGTTTCTTACAATATTCTCGTGGGGCATGCCCGCACACCGTACAAGTGATTTTGTTTCATTATATGTTACTTTAAACCTTCCTCATCATGATTCATTACATAAATAGTGTTTATCACTATCTATTGGATCAACAAGACTAACACATGTGTTTTGTGCAGTGTTAACCTATCTTGTTATCATTTTTGTAACTATTACTAGCTACAATTGACTTCTATGTTGTGATCACTAGTTGTTTATGTGAAATTCATTTCTTGATTACTTATTATGTGGACTCATTTTATTGGTTTATTTGATTATGATACCATGAATATTTACTTTATATGGCATAAGGGCCTTGTTTATCTTGTGACATAGTGGGTGTCCCATGTTTGTGGCTTCATGCATATTTTGTGTGTATGTATTTGTTTGTCTAATTGTGGCACATTATGAATTCTTTTTTGATTAACTTGTGACAACATGGGTGTCCCATGTATGTGTATCTATTCCTATATATGAATATGCTTCTACATGTTACTGCTTACTTGATTTTACAATGTTGTTTCTATCACTCTACTATTTCTAGCTTACACTCGATTATTATGTTATTATTTTTTCTACAAATTTTGACATGATTTATATTATTCTCTAATTTTACCCATTGAATTACATGTTGTTTTTCTTCATGTCATGGTTGTCACCATACACAACCCCTTTCCTGGTACCAATTCTCAAAAGTGACCATCAGATCAAGCTTCTATGTGATCCTATGTAAATTATCGTGCATATTATACAGGGCTACACATCTATTATTTTGATCAACACAATCAAATTTGTTATCACATACTCCTCAAAAAGAGGGGGACATTCAACAAGGTATTTATATATCTACATATAAATTATATTAGATGAGAACATATTTTCATAGGTACAAATACTTAGAAAAGGTCATAGATACGAAAATGTGAAAAAATCAAACAAGGTCAAAATTATATAGTACATTCAATATCTTGGTATGGTCTTGACTATTTCATACATTTTTAGACAAAGGTTAATTTCATTCCAATTTTCAATTTCTATATATTATATCAATTACCTATAGGATTTCTACATAGTTATAGATACATATGAAAAAATTCAAAGTAAGTTACATGGGGCATGAGTACATCGTTCCTTCTTCACAATACTATTAAGATGTAGTTGCAAAACTAGATTTAGGGGCATGAGAATCCTTATCCCCTTTAATATTTCAAAATTATAAATAATCAATTCACTCACACTAGTACCTTGTAAGGTCATGACAATGTCCACTCCTTCAAAGGTATTTTTTCAAGTTGGAGAAAGTTTGGCCTAGATCTATCTATAGTGGTGTGGTTTATGGGTTTTTGAAAAATCAAAGCAAAAATGCAAGCTTTATATACTGATCTTTCATATTATCTCACCAAATTTTAAAATAAGGAAAGCATCAAATTAAAACTACGAGATTTTTAGATTACTCTTTCCTTCTCTCTCATCAAATCTCAAATGTGGATGATGTCCAAGTACATGGGTTCTTCATAGTCTAAATCCTTCCTCTTCTCTACTATCTCCTATGGTACAACCTTGGGATTGATCACTCACAATCCTCCAACATCCAGTAAAGCAAATTCTAACTCTTAAAGCCATGGAAACAACAAGATATCCTCCTCTCGTAAAAAGAACATGTGTATTCCTTCCATGTTTGGCATATCCTTTGCATATTTTTTTGTAATATTCAAGGTTACAAGTACTATCTAAATATTTTTGTTAACATATAATTTTTATCATAGACATTGATTACACTTTGTTGCAGGGTTTATTATGGATCATGCTAACACCAAGACATCATGAAGTTCCTTCGAGTAAAGAAAAAGTGTGTGTACAAACTCGTATATGTTTTTACCATAAGAATAAAAATGTACAAATTTTGTATAGTCTCGCACATTCTTAATTTACAATTCCAAAACTTCTAGTGTAGAATCCATAGTTCAATATCTTCCTTTTCCACTACCCTCCACATTTAGATAATTCTTGAGTCATAATGAACAAAAATTTGATCTCTCCTCTTGTGTATTTAAACTAGCCATGTATTATTGGTAAATAAGAGAAAATTAGTAGGGGCCCAACCCTATTACAACAAAAGGCCCATAAGCCTAGATAAAGCTATAAAACACAAAACAATTCAAAAACAAAAAGTTGTTACCAAGTAGCAAAAAAAGTGAAACAACCACCATATAAAAACAACACAACATAAAAATAACAACCTAAATGGAATTACTTAGGGCATGCCTAAAATTGATTCCTTTTATTTTAAACAAATATGAATCATAATCCTTAATAAGTAATTGAAATGTGTCACTCTTCCCCGAGAAATGACATTCTTATTCTTATTATTTGGATGCTTAAGTGATTTAAAGAATTTTAAATATTTATCAAAGGATTGATATCAAATGAATATATCTATAACAAGTAAGATCTATCCTACAAGAAATAACCAAGTGTGCACAACAAAGTGAGATAAAAACAACTTCACTTGTATTTAGAGACATGGATTAACTCGGGTGGGAAGCATACTAAGAAGGCTAGATATAAAATATGCATGATCTGTTTGAGAAACTAGGATCTAGAACCTCTTCATACATGAATGCATAGATGAGGACATGACCGCATGCGTGCTAGTGTCTGGAAATGGGTGCTATTGTCCCGGAAACAACTCTTCTTTTGATCTTTTCAAGGTTTGAACTTGTAATATTCCTTTCGATCTTTGTCACATCCACTTCAAAGTAGGGTTTTCTTGTCACATAGGAACCTATAAAATAAAACCCTAGATACCTACATAAATCTCATGAAAACATTAGATGAAATAAAATAATGCATATGATTGAGTTAGACTGAACTTAGAGGACACCCCAATGTGATTATTACTGAGCACTATACTATAGAGGACACCCCAATGTGATTATTAATGAGCACTATACTATATTTCGACTCTATGTAGTTTTAGTGTATGTGTGATTACATTGTGTCCCTTAAATATAGGTTTCCCTTGTGTCATTTGCACCAAGATAATGGGATATAACCAATTTTCCACCAAGATAAATGTGTGAGATGGAATTCAAAATATCCCATCCTATGCAATGAATAATGCATCCCAAATGTAGTCCTTAAATGTTTCTCTTTTCCCAATTACTAGATAGTAAGTATTAGCCCAAAGTTATCCAACCCCTAATAATAGTGAGTAATTAATGTATATATATGATTCCCTTGTTTGAATTTTTCATTAACAACCAAAAAGGTAGACCCAAATTGATGGGTAATATTTTGGAAAAATGAGGTGTCATTTCAAACTTAAGAAAATATGAGAAAAGGACAAAAGTGCCCAAAGGAGACAATAACACCTGAGAACCCTTGTTGCTAATAAGTGGTAGTGTACGAGATGCTCAAAGGATTAAAAAAAAAAAAAAATCTGGTCACATGCCATCCAATGTCCAAAATTAAAGTAGCCATTTTAGAAAAGTAAATGATAAGAGTATCAAAGGGATAAAGAAATGTAAAAGAAAGATAAGTGTTTTTAATGTCTAGTTTTATTGCTTAAGAATCATGCATATAATAACATACTTAGAGGCATGATGTAAGTAGTAAGTGTGTGATTTTGTGACTACATTTTCCCCACTTTATGTTGGTGAATGAATATTTGGTAACATAAAGTAGATAAGAAGAGCGTACCTTGTGGAGAGTTGAAGGGAGTTATAACTAATAGCGTGTCAAATGAGGGTTGTATTTGATATCATGCTGAATGGAGATAGTAGAATGCATATTGTGGAATCTAGAAGAGGATAAGGATCCTAGGGGTGACCTCGTGTGTGTAGTAGAAATGATGCATGTATTTGTTCCTTGGATATTTCCTTTGTTTGGAGCGTCTTGTGTTTGAGATTGTTCCTTGTTCCATTTATGTGTTTCCTTTTGTTGGAGTAAGGTTAGACCTGCAAAAGAAGATAAGTGTAGTCAATGCTCATGATAAATGAAATTGAACTTTAACTTAGTAAATGTGAAAATAAAAATTCTTATTGAAAAAAAAGTGAATCAAGGATATAGTACACCTGTGTGCCGTGAGAGAAGAGATATAATTGTTCTTATATGTTTGTTACCTTGGAGATGGTTGGAATAGTGCTTTGAGGACTTAGGAATCATGTTTCCAAACTTAGGATTTAAGTTTCCTATTCCTAATTGAGGATTTAAGAATCATGTCACTAAACTGAGGATTTAAGCATTATGTCACCAAGGGAAGAGTATTGGGAGAGATGTAGGCTTTTCCCTTCAACCGTTAAGGCTCCCAAAGATAAGTGCCACTACACATGACCAAAAACCCAATAGAAAGTTATCACGTATGATCCCAAGAAAGAAGAGTAATTAGGTCCCTTACCCAAAGTATGAAACTTTCCACTGATTTTGTTCTTTTTGTTCCTAATAGTAACTTGTAATCGAGTATATGCTATTGAAAATTGGAAAATATTTTCATTGGAAACCTGTTGATCTTATAATACACCCATTTTTTCCTCCAAGATGGAACCACCAAGGTGGGACACTAGTACCCACCGCTCCTATGTAATTTGGACACTTATGTCATTGCACTGATTTTGGCCCAAGTTTGATTCTAGGCCTATTTCTTATCTATTGTTTATTATGATTTTTTATGTACCAATATGTGTCTAATATCTAAACTACTGAGAGGGTGAAATAGTCACTTGATGATTTCACCCACTCGTTTTGGGGTATGTGGGACAAACCAATCGAACATGACACAAATGAGGAAAGATGAAACTGATGTGTACATATGAAATAGAGCTCCTAAAGGGGAATAGGGAATGCACATGGTGACAACCATGGTACATGAAAAATAATGGGAAATTCTATCCAAAAAGTTTTAGTAAAAATAAGCATGTAAAGATATAATATAAACTAGTCAAAACACGTAGTAACATGGAAAAAGACACAACAAATAGTTGTTTGAAAACATGGGACACCATTCAGGATGTCATAAGACACTCAAGCCCTCAAGGATACAAAAAAATACACACAATAAAGCATAGTGAATAACCCATACACAATGGAAATAAAGACACAAACATAGATAATATTCAAGCAAATCAAATAACCATGGTTGCTAGTAGGCCTACAAGTCAAATGCTACACACGAATAACTGTTTAGCATATTATGAAAATTAAGAGTATGACACAATGTATAACTGTAAGTAGGAATAAAATTAGTAGATAATGTATTGATAAAACATGTATAGAGAGAAATAGGAAAGGTAAATTCCCCTAAGAGGCCCAATGAGACTAGTAGGGAAAAATTCCAAGCATCATACATCATGTAAGAACATGTATGTAATATGCATTCACCTCAAGAATACCATGTGAATTTGCATGTGTGTATGGAAAAAATATAGAGCATATTATGAATCAAATTGACATGGTAGACAAGGCACAACATAAAATAGTATAAGCAAGTGAGAGTACATCTAATCAAGATCTAAGCTAGTATTTTTGATTTTTACGTATAATATAATAAAAATGTGACAAATAGGAGAGAGGAGCAAGGTTTCCACCTAATATATGTGCATGAAGTGAGGTAAATGTAGGTAATCACATCCTCAATAGTCATGTATGAATCTAAAATAAGAGTGTGTTATCAAGTAGCAGGGGGAATATGCCCCCAAGTGTGAATGCCATGGTGATCTAAGTGATATCATCAAGAGAATCATCTAAATCTGAAATATAGCCAACATGATTAAGATTAGATGCATAATATGAAAATTATTATGGCCTATCTTTGAATAAACCTATGAGTCATAAGTCATACATGCTCATGAAATAATATTTATCAATAAAAGGTGCATTAGAGCACTTATGTGCATTCTAATACGATCATTTAGGAGTGTAATCAATAAATTAATCATTATGAATAACAATGGTATTGGAGGCCATAAGATAAGTAGAATAATATAATGTATATCAATAGTTCCGCCAATACAATCAAACCAAGATTGCTCAAGTGCAACTAAAAAGGTCGGGGATCAAGTGTAACCAAAACCATACATGTAAATGACCCTTGCACCATAATCCACCAAGATAAATATATATATAGCCTTGATATTCACAATGTAGTTTGAGAAAAGGTATGATATCATTAGGAATGAGGCCTAAGCGGGTTAGAGCCTCATAGGTACACATAGTTTTAAATAAATGAGGATTGTAAGGTACATGCTATCAATACTACTAATTAATGTATAATGTGTAAGTAAATTGATCAAAAGAGGAGGGTGTCCTAGAAGAAGAACCAAGAATAGAAATAGGACCTTGGTTGGTAAGAATATGAGCTGGAATTATTTCAAGGGTGTGCACAATATTATGATAAGGAACCATAACAAAGTAGTAATATCTTGTTGAGTTTGATAGTTAACCTGGTATTCACCAGACCTATAACAACATACTGGTTATGAAACAGGATTAATCAAAGTCCACGGGGGTAAATTCTAAAGAAAAAGAGTGTCATCAATAAACTCAATAGTATCAAAAACATCATCATCAAAATCATTAGTATCAACATGGAAGTATTGTTCATAATTCTCTAGGAGTTTGGAATATATGTGGAAGGTGTATGGGAGGATATGAAAGGAGAGATGAGATCAATAGTGTGAGTCTAAATGGAGGAAGCAATGGGAGGTGGTGATATAAGATTTAAATTATTGGGTTCCCCAATATCATATGTATTAAGATAATGTGAGGGGATTGGTTGAGATAGGGGAATAACCATGGAGGTGGTAGAGTCCATGCAATAATATTTGAATGGTTCAGATTAGCAAAGTAATAGTATGTTCATAGCCATCAAAGATAAACTTGACACAACAATGGAATGTAGAAGGGATAACTTGCATGTCATGGATCCAAGGTTGACCAAGGAGGAGATTAAATTATAATGGGACATCCATGACATAGAAAGGAGTAATGATCTCATAGGGTCATACTTGTATTTATAGTTTGATCATACCTATGCATGCACGAGTGGTAGTGTCATAACCATAAACAACAAGAGTAGATTGTTTAATTGCACTATGAGGAATATTGAGTTGGGATAGTAAGGATAAAGGATAAATATTCAATGCAAAACCATTATCAATGAGTACATGCTTAATTTGGAAACCTTAGATCCAATCCATGATAAGGAGAGGAGGAGAATTAGTATATGAATCATGTGGGATATCCTCATCAATAAATGTAATAGAATTGCTAATGTGTTTACAAGATTCCATGAGATTAGCAAAGGAAAAAGAGGGTCATCACTTTGTATTTGAATAATTTACAATGTAATTTTGATAGTGTGATGAAAATAAGGGGCCTTATGTAAGAGATAAAATAGATACATCTTAGTGGGTGTATTATTTTATCACTCAATGATATCATACTCTTTGTATGAAGCGTTGGGCCAAGGAAGTGATGCACTAAGAGAAGGAGGAAGAGAAGTAGGAAGTTGCAAAGGTTGCTTATTATGATGAGTGTTGAGGAAATTGAAAGTGGGGTTTGTAGAGGTATTTGTGAAGTGAGGTAGATGTTGAGTAACGGTAAGGAAATACTTAGCTTGGATGACCTCTTGGGAATAGACATGCACATGGATGAAAGATGGAGAATTAACCATAACCTCCAAAGAGGAAGAATAAAGGAAAGGGATCCAATGCATGATCACAATTTGGGTTACCCAAATTATTTACAGAAATTTAAATATTTATTAAAGGATTGAGATAAAATTAATATAGTAGTAATAAGTAAGATCTATCATGCAATAAATAAACATAAGTGTAAAATAGTGAGATAAGAATGAATTAACTTGTATTTAATTTTTTTGACTAATTATGGGCTGGGAAACATGATAAGAAGGATGGATCTGAACTATGCATGATTTGTCTAAGAAATTAGGATCTGGAACCTCTTTAGATAAGACCCCTAGATGAGGACATGACCACTTAGGCATTGGTGTTTGAATTAGGTACTAGTGTCCTAACAACAACTTTGCTTCGATATTTTTAGGGTTTGAACTTTTCTTCTTCCTTTCACCCTCTATCTCATCCACTCCACTGTATGATTTTATTATCACACATCAAATTGTAAAACAAAACCCTGGATACCTTCAAAAATATCAAACAAACATCGAGATAAAAAAATAATGCATATTCTTAAGTCGACTAGCCTCGATGGTCACCCCAAAGGTGACTATCACTAAGCACTATACTATCTTTCATATTCTATATAGTTATTGTGTGTGTGTGTGTGTGTGTGTGTGTGTGTGTGTGTGATTGAATTATGTCCCTTGAATCTATGTTTCCTTGTTTTAGTTGCATCAGATAAAATGCTAAAACTAATTTTCCCCAAGCTGAATGTGTGAGATGGAATTAAGAAATATACCATCCTATTTAGTGGATAATGTAGCCTAAATGTAGTCTTTGAGTGTTTCTCTTTTCCCAACTAGTAAATAGTAAGTATCAACCCAAAATTGTCTAACCCCTAATAATAATAAGCCATATATATATATATATATATATATATGATTCCATTGTTTGAATTTTGTCATTAAAAACCAAAAGGAAGACCCAAAGTGATGGATAGTATTATAGAAAAAGATAACAAATTATGTGTCATTTCAAACTTGAGAAAAGGTGTGAAAAGGATAGAAGTTCCCAAAGGGGATAGTAGTGCCTAGGCACTCCTATCCCTAATGGGTGGTAGTGTCTAGTATGCACACAAATAACAAAAGAAAATATGTAAATGGGTCACATGTCATCCAATGTCTAAAATTAAAGTAACCATTCCAATAAAGTAAATGATAAGATTATCAAAATGATAAAGCAATGTAAAAGCAAGACAATTTTTGTTAATGCCTAGTTTTATTGCTTAAGAATCATGCATATAATAACATGCTTAGAGGAGTGATGTAAGTAGTAAGTGCATGATTTTGTGACTACATCAAGGAACTTCTGGTCAGTAAGTAACATTTATCAATCATTTATATCATTTCAAGTTTGAATTATTTATTTTGGTCATATATAATTGATGTTAAATTTAATTATCTCAGAATAGTCTACCTATTGCTACCAATACATCCTTATTATTAGTTTACATTAATAACACCTAGAAATTAATTAGGGTATAAATGAGTTCCATGTAAGTAAATGAGTGTATTTGAATTTCTTATATATGATTTTATACTTATAACTCTATGTTAAGGACAAACCACGGGAAATTACAAACCCATAAAAGATACTAAATCGAGAGACTTACCATTTGGTGGTTTGGGACAAAATTACTAGCTTTAGGCCAATTCGTTTAATAGTTTGGTCTCTTCTCACTATTTTTTTGATAAAAGGTAAAAAGAGGGTTAAGGGGACCCTACCCGTACAATAGTTGGAGAGAATGATAAAATAATGAAGACCATGTGGAGCAGCCTCTACCAGCGGCACAAAGATAAAACTAACAGCTAAACCAAGAAAAACTAACAGCCAAAACTTAAAAAACCAGCAACAATCTCACACTTTTAACCCCTTCCCTTTTGATCTTAACTGCATCTTGAGGGGTGAGATAGTCCCTTTCTTCTTCCTGCTCACAATAGACCAAACCTCGATGTATTTGGGTTTACATTTTCATTATGGGTTGGGTTCGACACATCTATCTGTTTCTTTGGAGTCTGAAGCACAGTTAAAGCATCCTCCTTTTCTGGTTCAGTCATCTTAGGTTCGGACTCCGATTCACTTTCTGAAGGATCATTCACCACTAAAAGTCTAGGATTAAAATTCTTCCACCATGAGCTATTCCTGTTAGCCTGTTTCCTTATCACGTGAAAATTTGAGGCTAGATGGCCAAGAGAAAAGCAATTTCTACACCTGAAGGGAAACCCCTCATAGTCAAGATTTTGTAACTAGGTTCGATCCTCCACTTTGAGTTCAATAGCAATGGAAGTCAACAGAAGTATCCATATCAACCAAGATTCTAGCATACGTTGTGTGCTCAAAATCATCAGTTTTCTGATCAATTGATAAACATTTCCCTAAAGTATTGCCAATAGTAGTTAAACAACTTTCCATCCAAAATTGGAGAGGTAGATATGGAAGATAAATCCACATAGGTCTAACATGGAAGGAATCTGAGATTGGGTTAAATAAAGGAAACCATGGTTTCATCAGAAGCAAATGGGAATCAAAATCCCAGACTTTCCCAAAAATAAGATCTCAATCCGCAGCCGAAGCAAAAGAAACAATAAAAAAACCCCGAGCACTAGGAAAAATATCCAACCTACCTTCCAACAAAGGGGCCCATTGTCTCGAAATCCATGCATGAAGTGCTGGAAGACTAGGGCAGAAGTTGAGGAATCTACAAATCAGTCCATTCCTTTCAAGGATGCTTCAGATTGAACCACCTCATTACCAAAACAAACTGATGGAGTTGATTTTGCATAGGCCATTGGCCTGTTATGAACCCTATCTCCATTACGAGATCATTGCAATGCATCCTTGAAAGATGCCTGAATGGGTGAATGATTCAAAATATATTTACCAACAGCAGGGGCAACATCTCCCACCAATGGATCCCCATGCATCAAAACCTTCTCACCATTTCCACCCACACCAGGGAGAGCCGGATCGGTCACCTGTAGTAGTTCATAGACTGCAGAAGAACCACACACTGGGGTGCCATTAACTTGTACCAGAGAACTTGGTGTAGCCCCCAAATCCTTAGGGTCCTAGATTGTGCCCTCTACGTCCGCAAAAAATCCAGCTTTTCACCCTTATGCAGCTCCAAAATTGACCCACCATTGCGGCCATCAGAGAGGCAAACCCCGAATTTGTTAACAAAGGTTCCCCAATAAGCTTCACACGCATTAGCAGGGGCATTTAAACCAAGTACACCCCTACCTCCCTTGTTCAGTCGCCCCCTTCCCCGACTAAAACCAGATCTGTCGCCGCCTTCGCCAGGGTTCCCGTCCCACACGATCAAATATGCAGCCACCACCATTCTATTAACCTTTTGGGCCAGAATCTATTTAAGCTAGATGAATAGGTAAGATTGAAGTTTTTTAAGCATGCCAATTGGAAAGGAGTGACATAATGTAGTAACTATTTTCATCTAGGAAAGGAGTGACGTAATGTAAATTTTTAGGCATGCCAATTGGAATTAATAGACTACTATAAAATGATGCAAGATTTTTATGAGTGAATGAGTAATGCAATGAGGATAAAAAGTCTTGTAACATGACTAAGGATAAGTTAGGGTATACCAATTGAGCTTGAAATGTTCACACAAGTAATGATTTAGGGATTAAGCCAATATTAACATTATCAACTAATTAGTTTCAATTTTAAGCGTCTATATTTTCACCCATTTAAGATAGTAAATTAAACTTTTTTGATTTTAGGAAAAGATACCTAAGTGTGTAGACACACTTTGTATTTACTTGAGGTGTTTTATTTTCTTGAGTGTTGACATGCTATCCAAAGTGAAACTTGAAACACATAGTGGAGTTAATGTCAAAAAAAGAATTGAACTTTTGAGATTGAAATCTTACAAAATGAAAGTAAAAACCATGGAAGGAGTACACTGGTTCATTTTGTCAAAGGAAGAGCTCCTTCATGAAGAAATTAGAGAGAAGGATTAAAATTGAGAAGCTAGAGAATTGGGGGTGATTAGTGTCCAATTTACTAAAAGGGAAATTATATCTAAGAGGTAATTGGGTGTCTCTAAACTAAAGATCAAATTATGTGTCTCAATCACCAAAGAGGAGTTAGGTCATAAACTCAAGGAATACCATCATCAAAACTAGATATAATTTCTAAAATACAATACCCTATGAAAATTTGAAAGGAATGCATATTTTCATGCCCCAAATATGCATTATATAAGGTGACAATGTGTATGGAATATATGTAAATTGATATTGGATTTAAAATTTTAATCATGCCCTCCACATTTTTTTACTGAAATACAAGGAATTTTGTACTAAACATGTGTATCTATCCCTCAATTCGTATCAAAACTCAGTGAAAACTTGTATATCCTAAAAAATCTTAAATTAGGTTCTAAATGTTAAAAAAAAACCATCTATTTAGGAAAGTAACAGATGACAATTCCTTAATGGTTGGATGGTTTTTTCCATATTAAGATTCTACCACCAATTTTATATCCATTAATGATCTTGTATTTTATTCCTCTATATTCTATATTCTATATCCAAGATCCTATAACATGTCTATACAACTGAATTATGTTGATTTTTGTGTGATAAATATATTTAATGCCTTTGAGGCGTAGTGATATATGATGGAGATCACTCAAATAAAAAGAAATGAAGTGTGTAAATGTAAATGTAGCATATAGTTAGCATAATATCACATATAAGGTAACTATAGGTGGCCATTATAGAGATCTTGTTTCTATAAAAGGTATATATTGGAAACCATGAAACAAAGAGATAAAAATAAAACATACAAGCATAAAATCACATAAGTATACAAATACCAAAATTAATTTCACATAAATAGTCATAGAAAATGCTAAAGGTTGCATATAAGGAACATGATAATGTCACACACATACATAAGGGTTGTATGGCTGCATAAGTGAAGGAAACAAAGGCAACAAATAAGGGACACCTAAGTATCACACAAAAATAGAGAAGGAAAAATAATGCATACAAAAAGCAAGATACACTAGTACTAGACAAGCCACATGTGATAATCATATTAGTAGGGATAAATAACATGTGTCACAATATATAATATTAGTAAAATGATAATGTGAAAAAGTAATATGTAATGAAATTATAACACCTTATCGTAGAAATTTATTTAGCAGAAAAACTTGTGGATTTCTTGCCAAAGCTATGGGAATCTAAGTCCCTCTACTTAGCTGGTGCAATTGCCATATATGCATGTGTGAAAAATATGGATTTATGTGGTGGTCTTTCGACCGGGATCCAACAGGGGAACTCCACTAACCTTATGGAAAAGCTAGCAATCTCTTGCTAGGGAAGACTTTGTTTGAAAGTGGGAAAGGGAGTGAGAATTGAGGTAGGAGAACTAATGTTGCAGGTAGAAAATCAGATTCCTACACACACACTAGTTAGAAACTTCATCACATGCACTAAATTTAGAGGAAACAACCTTGCAAATGGCAACAAGACCAAATAGAATTTGATGAACAAAAAGTATCATGAAATTGCTCAGTAAAAGAAAGATAGAAACTCCTTCTACTTGTATTGATGCTTAAACAGAAGCTGTACATAGTGGAGAAATGGAGGAAATTGAAAAGGGGGAGGGAGAAATGGAAGAAAATGGCTATGTCCCTTGTTCTCTCAAAGTAAAATATACTATTTAGTTTACAATATCAATCACCAACCCTTTGAAATGGGAATGGCTTTACAATTTATAGAGTAGAATTGACTCCTCGTCTTCCTCATGACCTTTCGAATACCTTAATATAACTAAAGACTGTTCATATTCCACTTTAAATATTTAAGTCCCTTTTATAATAGTAAGGTGACTTAATTTACATTATATTTCTAAATTCACTTAAGTCATATTAAAAAGTACAACCCTCAACGTAAAAATATAACATTGAAGAGAGAGTGTGTCATATGAGGAGTGAAGAGAGAGAGAAAGAAGAAGAATTATGCCGAAGGATGAGTTGTTGCAGTGGACTTGGCTCCATTCTCCGACTGTTCTCCACTTCATGATCCTGAGAAGGATTCTAACCCATTCACTTTGGCTTCATATCTCCCTTAGGTAAAATCAACTTACTATTTTTAGCAAGTGCTCGAGGGCCCACTTACTATTTTTAGTAAGTGCAAAAATTGTCCGTTTTGGTGAATTCTCAGCTGTGGTGCACCTCCAATGTCTTCGTCTCCTTTGCAAGTTCTTCTGTTGATGAATTTCCTGAAATAGCAATTCATATGTAGTAGACCTGCTATTTTTAGAAAGTTGGCTTCTGGGAGTCAGATTGACATGGAACAAAGTTTTTGATATGGGTTTTTTCCCAATATCACCCCTCGAAATTTTAGGCCCACACGCTTAATAGTCTAGGAGATTTTAAAGTCTTAAATTTCGGACCTAGTAGTGCTTCTGGATGCGGCAGACCATTAATGGACCTCAAAATTGTAGGTCTGGTTTTCTCCTCCATTTGCAAATAAAATTATATATTTGATATGGGTTTTTTTGATGCTTCACGTGCAATTCTACTTCGTTTACCCAACGGTTTGACGGGAAATTGGATTTTTTCTTCGTTGAGCTAGAAGTGGGATTTCTTCACTGTGGATGCTCTGTTGCATGAGAGGAGGGTTTGAAGGTGTCTTCTTGATGGAATTGGGTAGAGGAATGAACAGAAAAATATATCTTGTTGTTTCATGCATCCATTTGGGAGATTTCTTCAACTTCTCATTTCATGGTTATGGAGTTTTCTCCTTTTTCTCCTTCTGTGTTCTTCGTTTCTCCTTCTTAGCTTGATGAGAATTCCTTATGAGACCTACACATCACTATGGGAAAGGTGATTTAGTGTTTGGGGAGTTTATGTGGCCATGGTGGAGCTGGTTTGGAGAAATAATGGTGGACCGGGTGTCTGGACAATCATGCACGGAGCCATGGCAATGTATGAAGTTGTGAAGGAGAAATGAGGGGGAAGAAACAACTAAGTGTCGAGATTTAAAATTTTAAAAATATGCACATGGAGGGGATGGGTTTAAGTTTGTGTCCCTGATGTCCTTAACCTTAGGGATGTGAGGGACATCAATTTCCATGGTGGTCAAGGTGATGCCATGTGTCCTCGATCCGACGACAGGGGATGGATGCTCCAAAAATGCACATAGGGGCTGAAAGTCGGTCACGTGGGTGTCTAGAAGACTCCACATAGGGGATGGGAGGATTTTTCAAGGTCTGATTTCTGTCACCTTGGGGACATAAGGGACATCAGTTTCCACGGTGGTCCTGGAGTTGACACATGGCACCCGATCCGACGGTATGGAATGAATGCTCTAAAAATGCACTGGGGTGAAAGTCGGTCACCTGGTGTCTGAATACTCCCATAGGGGCTGGGTGCATTTTTTCCATGTCTGATGTCCCCACCTCGTGTACATAAGAGACATCGCCTAGGGTGGTCTTAGAGATGACACGTGGTGCCCGATCCAACGACAGGGAATGGATGCTCCAAAAATGCACTTAGGGGCTGAACTGTCAAGTCTGGAGGTCATATGAGGGTCCAAGAGGTCACATAGGGGTTGGGAACATTTTTAAATGGTTGGTGTGCCTAACCTCAGGGATGTTGGGGACATGAAATCCCTCCAGGATCCTGGTGCTAACATGTGTCCTCTTGAAAAAATGACTAAGTCCCGAAGAGGGCAACTTGAAACGATGATAACATGAGCTCCCGGTGGAATTTATTGGTGAAATTGTCTATTACCCTGATTGGAAATAGAATTTTGAATCTAATGGTGGGGGTATCATGTCTTAATTCAACTATATGATCCATAAAAATCAGATTTTGTATTTGAGGCTCCACTTATGCCTGATAAAACCTTGCTTGCAAATCCTATTCACCAAGGTGTTGTGAAAAATATTATTTCACCATAATGTAGGTATTGGAATCCTCTTTCAAGATTTTTTTTACTTCTAACTCCATCCAGAGCTCCCATAATCTTCTTCTGAAGCCCAACAACTGTTTTAGGCCTGTGAACTGCCTAGGCTTGTGAACCTTGTTTTCACTCAGACTGCTCCAAGTATTTCAAAACTTCTCAAAGCCTTCCAAAATAATTTCCATAATGTTATAAGGTATTAAATTCACCTCCACATTTAATTTTACCCTTCCATTCTGCTCCAGGGTGGTTGGTCTAGTCCTGGGAAGGCCAGTGATAGCCGTATTTGGCTAATAACGCCAAAAGATAGTATCTTTCGGCACTCCTAAAATCACCTAGGGGGAATGAATAGAATTTCCTAAATCACCTAGGGGAAAAATTTGACATCAAAGAAAGGGGTGACTAGACCGATGGACTTTTCCCGAGGTGCCTAGGAATGATAAAGCATGAAAATTTCGGCACAGGGGTATAGTTGTTGTGCTTGGAAACTTCTAATTTTCCTATTGCACATTTGCATGAGAACACACATAAGAGTGAAGAACATCCCCCACATTAGTATGGATACTAGGAAAGGGAATTAAAAATAGTTATCATCATGTAGAGACCTATGTATCATACATCATGTTCAAATACCTTTTGAATGCATGTGTGTAAAGAGCATATAGAATATGATTTCTATCAAACCATGTGAAAAATAACATATGTACAATTGTTGGCATTAAATCATGTACTTACTATGTACATATAGCCTCTAAATACTTCATTTATATGCATGATTCCTAAGCAAAAGAACTACTCATTAACACCTCTTTACTTTGATTTGACATTACTTTTATCCTTTTCATCTTTATTATTTTCTATTTTTGATTGATAACTTATAATTTTGCATCCTAGTTGTCATCTTACTCAACTCTAATTTCACTATTTTATCTTTGTGACACCTTGTACAGGACCTTCCATTAGGTATAGGAGTTCTCGAACTACCGTCCCCTTTGGGTGACCATTTCCTCTTTACCTCTTTTCTCGGCATTTCAAATGTTATTTCTTCCTTGTCTTCTTTTATCACTCTTAGTTAGACTTTTTCTTGTTAATGAAGAAACTTAAGAAAATGAATCAATATATATATATATATATATATATATATATATATATATATATATATATATATATGTCTTATTTAACCTCATTATGGGGAAAACATCCAAGAGACACATAAATCTATAAGGAGCTAATATTTTCTATCTACTACATGAAGGATTACATTTTGGAATACATAATTAATCATCGGAGGGTTTATTCTAAATCCCATACCACACATTTTAATTTAGGAAAAATTAGTTATAGCCCACTATATTTTTTTTATGACTAGAACTAGGGAATCCTAGCGGGGACAATATTCCAATCACACACACAATAACTACACATAGTCTAAAATGTAGTGAAACTCTTGGTGACAATCACATTGGGGTGACCGCTAAGGTCAATATGACTCAAGAAATTTCATTATTTTATTCATCTAATGTAATCTTGAGTACTATGAAGGTATCTAAGGTTTATTTTACAGTTACATGCAACACATCAAATCTAATGTAACACACAACAAACAAGGAACATCACTAAGTGACACAAAAGGAAGTAAATCCCAAGAATTATCATATATGATAGAACCTATAATAGATACAAGAACCCATGAGGCCCTGTCTCATTCTAAGAACCATTTTCCCTAAGATCATCACTTTCTAGAATTAGACACATAGGTAATATAATCCAAAATCTACCTTTCTAGCCTATTCTCGAGTATAGAATTTGTCCATACCTACAAAGTGGCAAGTGGAGTAATTATCTAATCCCTATCTATCACTCTTGCTTGCATTCCCTTTGTTTGATCTCGTTTGAATATTGTTATATCTATTTAATCAACATTGTCCTTATCTCATATTTAAATCTTATTAAATCATTTGGTGAACCTGATCCCTTACATACTATTTATAGATACAATTTTCTCCACATCAAATCCTAGTTTCATTAAGTTTCATATCTCGCCTCTTATATTTAGATCTAAACCTAATTATCACCTATCATAAATCAAATTTGTAAAATTTTTCCTAGGGTTTCATGTTTTTTGATTAGTGGTAAAAAGAGGGTTAAGGGGACCCTACCCCGTACAACCAAAAAGCTCCATGAGAGCAGATAAAGAAAAATTATAATAACATAAAAATACCATAGTATAAAAGTTCATAGTAATAAGGGCACTTAGGAGCCCAATAAGAGAAACTAACAACAACAGAGCCAAAAACCATAGTGCAACTAACAACATTGAAAGAACTAACAACCAAAGATAGAGAAAGTGAAAAATAGAACACCTTGCACCAAATTCATTTGTAGGATTATTCAAGCCCCTCCAGCACCTTAGCCCATTCTTTAGCAATAACATCAATATTAACAGCCAAAGAGCCCAGGTCTAAACCATCCGGGGTCACCTTCCATTTCCTTCCTTGACTATCCACAACACAATAAGAATTGGCAAGCTACCCCAGAGTTTGAAGGTGTAGCAGGTTGACTTAATAGTCATGATGATCCATTCCATATAGCTATGGAGGATAGATTTAACCTAATCCATATCCCTGGTAATGGCCCCCAAGTTGGCCTTTAGGATCTCGATCTCGCCACCCTTCATTGCTAACAACTTCCTACACCTGTTCCCTCATCTTGTGCCAATCATTAAAAAGAAACGAGACCGAGCTCTTAGTGAGAAAAATTTCCCCCTTGAGTTTTTCAATATCACAAACCATCATGGCTAAGTGATTGTCCCCTTTGATCAAGCTGACCTAACCATAGCTTCATAGTTTTGTTCCAATTGAGTGTTTATAGGAGTCGGGTACCCTATTTTCTAGACTCACCCTTAGTGTTTGGCTCAATGTTCAAGGTCTGCTTCGATTTCAGGTCTTGTAGGTTTTGGGCCGCAACCACCTCCACCTCATCCTCTTCTCGTTTCCATCCAAAGAATCCTCATCATCACTCAAATCCTCCTCCTCCTCCGAAACAGACTCTGAACTGTCCGCATAAGCTTCTAAAGCCAACTTGAGAGCACCAATTTTATCAATGTCCAAGGCCACCCTTTTGACAAGGGCAAGGATAAATCCCTGGTGGAGAGGGACAAGGATCCTACGTGATTTAAACTATGAGACAAAGGCACACAAAGAATGATACAAGAAATAGGGGAAACTAAAAGCCTGCCCCCATCTAAAATGGTTTAGCATTGGGAGGTGGTAAGCATAGATACATTTGTGGCGACCTTCCAGGGTTAAGAATTGAATTAAGGTGAGATCCACCTCGTCAAAAGGTTTAGGTAAAGACATTCTAAGATAGCCAACAAAATGGGAGGTGAGATTCTCATTACCTTTAAGAAACAGATTCAGTTCTTCAGAGGCTTCCTTCTTTGGTTTGTAGACCTCTCTACCAACTACTGGAATGCCCATAACTCTAGCCACAAAATCCACAGTGATCTCCAGATTGATCCCTTTCATCTCCACAACAACACCTTTTTTGGTCACCTTCCAAGCGCTAGCAAAGTCTTTGCTGAGATTCTCATAGTGCCCTTCAAAGATTTTTAGAAAAGGGGTAAACCCTTGCTATCAAATAGGTACATAGCATCGGGAGTGACCCTAGTAAGGTCAACAGGTTTATTCCTAATGAGATCCCCACCCATACCTCTAAACAACAAAGGCCTCTTCATAAAACGACTCAGAAACCAGAGAGCCGAGAGCTTACTCGCACACCACAAAATGATTCTACAATAGTGGTTTCCAGATAAAGTTCTCCAAAAATACGTGCAAATCACCACCCCGATCTTCTCATAATTGAGAAATAAATGCCAATTCATCATACAACAAAAAATCATGACAGGATAGTCCTCCCAAGAAGAGACCTTATACGTGTGCATTAGTGTCTTTTAATAAGTGTGCCTGCACCTTGGGATCAAGAATTTCAATCTCCCTCAAAAGTGTCAAATCATGCCCATTAACCCCCATGTTAGCAAAGAAATCCACCACGGCATTAGCTTCCCTATACACATGTTTGAAGGAGATGAAATTAAAAGAATGGGCCATTTGCTTAATACTCTTAATAGAGTTAAAATTGGCAATAGAGATGGGACCTTCCTTATTTATGTTGTTAATTATGTTCAGGGAATCACCTTCCACCTCTAGATTAACAAAGTTGTGTTGGAGAGCTATAGATAGACCCCAAAAGACCCTAGCAGCCTCAACAACATTATTTGTTTGAGTGCCCAAATTGTAGAAGTAACCAAGAATAAAAATTCCTTTAGAATCACGAAAGACCCCACCATAGCCCACACGCCCAAGATTACCTTTGGAGGCTCCATCAAAGTTTAATTTTAAGTGGTCCTTGCTAGGTTTGACCCATCCATTAAGTCTAGGGTTTAGACCCGGGGGCCTAAGGGTAGAAGGTCCCAGACCCCACTTCATGGAGAAACAAAGTTCCTGCTGAGAGAAAGACTTCTTTTGGGAGTTCAAGATAGAAAAGTTAGCCAGGATGGATCTCACACAATGGGCTCCAATTTTAACATGGGACTCTTTTTCCCCTTTAAATATTCTTCTATTTATTTCCTTCCATATTTCCCAAGCCAAATGAATTATAGAGAAAATCCATAAGAACTTCAGACCTTGGCTCTTAAAAGGACTAGTCCATTGGATCCACAACAATTTTATGGAATCCGGGAAGACCCAGTTGACACCAAAGATGTTAAGGATGGTTTCCCTAACTGAAACAAGGAAAGGGAAGTTCAGGAACAAGTGTGAGGAATCTTCACAATTTGATTCACACAAAACACATCTATTAACCATGTGGAAATTTCTCTTGTTCAGATTGCCAATAGTAAGAATCTTATCATGGATAACTAACCACCAAAACATATTAATCGTGGTGATTAATTCTTTGATCCATATCCTCCCCCAATTAAAATTATCACCTATCTTCTCCTTGTGAAAGAAGGAGTGGTAGGCACTTTTGACCGAGAAAATACCATTTTCTTCCTTAGACCAATATAAGCTATCTTCAATAGGAATATCTCTATTAATAATAACTCCTCTTAATTTTCTGTTAATAGCAGAGATCTCTAAGTTGTTAGAATGATCCAAAGATATGGTTTTCCACTGACCCAAAGGATCATCCATATTGAAATAATCTCTCACCTTAGTCCCATATTTGGACACAGAGTCTCTGTAGATAGAAGGGAAGATAGTCTTGAGAGGAACATTCTCTAGCCAGTTGTCCTCCCAGAAGTTAATGGTGCGACCATTTCCAACAAGCCATTTGCATCCTTCAGTAACACATGTTTAGCCCAATTTAAGGACTTCCAAAAGCAAGAAGAAGCATTAGAGTTCTGGGTACAAAAGCACCATTCATTAGCAATCAAGTTGGGCTAGTATTTACATCTTATGATACTAGTCCAGACACTATCTTCCTTTAACAGTCTCCAACTCATTTTGGCTAGCATAGCTTTGTTCATTTTAGTCCAATCTTTGATACCAAGGCCACCAATTTTTTTGGGGAAACAAACCTTATCCCAGGAAATTAGAGGAATTTTGTCTTTTGATTTAGTTCCACTCCATAGAAATATTTTTGTATGCTCTCCAGCTTGCATGTAATCTCAGAGGGTAATCTATAGATAGACATCGTATAAACCGGTAAATTTTGTATAGAGCATTTAAGGACAACTTTTCCCGCTTGAGATAGAAGTGAGCCTTTCCACCCTTCAAGTTTCTTCAGAAATCTATCAATTAAGAAATTCCATTCAGCATTCTTTGGTTTTTCTGTCCCAATAAGCATACCAAGGTATCTGGTTGGGAGGGTTTTTGAAGAGAAACCAAGAATACCAACAATTTTGATGCTTCTTCTTTCAGGGGTATTGATAAAGAAGACAAAGCTTTTCCCATAGTTTATCAATTGATCCAAAGCTTCCTCATAATCCATCATTAATTGCTTGAATTCGCTGGCCTCGGGGACATAAGCCACTCTGATTAACATGGTATCATCCACAAAATGTTGATGAGAAACCCTCTAGCAGTTTATAGCAAGGGAGATACCTCTGATTCTACCCTCCATGGTAGCCTTATTAAGAGTTCTACTTAGGGTTTCGCCAAAATAATGAAAAGAAAGGGTGATATAGGATCACCTTGTCTTAAACCATGTGAGTCTGTTAAAATAACCACAAGGATTCCCATTAACCAGGACCAAGAACTTGGTAGTGGAGATGCAAGATAAAATCATCTCCTTAAAATCCTCACCAAAGCCAAATCTTGAGAGAATCTTTAGAAGGAAAGACCAAGAGACTCTGTCATAGGCTTTTTCCATATCCAACTTAATGAACATAGCTTCTTTCTTGTTCTATTTCATAGAGTGGAGGGTCTCTTGTATGGTGATAATGCCATCTTGAATCTGTCTACCCATAACAAAACCTCCCTACTGATCAGAGATAATTGAAGGTAGCACAACCTGGATTCTCAAGGCCAAAATTTTTGAGCACATTTTATAAACACAGTTGCAAAGACTTATGGGCCTAAAATTTTTAAACTCCGTAGGATCATGATTCTTAGGAACCAAAGTCAAAAAAGTGCTATTAAGCTCATGTAGCATCTTTTTGTTCTTGAAGAATTCCTAGATAACACTGCAAATATCATCTCTCACAATATCCCAAAAAGTTTGAAAGAAGAAAGCCGGAAACCATCAAGTCCCAGGGCTTTATCAGGGTTTAGAGATTTGATCATGAATTCAATTTCTTCCATCGAAGGGATTTTAGTGAGAATGATATTGCCTTCATCATTTATCATATGAGGAATCACGTCAAGAAACTACTCTTCCTTAGTGTTGTTAGGAACCCGAGAAGAGGTCAAAATCCTGCTGAAGAAAGAACACACCTCTTGTTGAATTTTCACAGAGTCATTGATCATAACTCCCTCTCCATTTTTTATACTTAGAATTCTATTAGAGCTCCTCCTTTTGAGAGTAGAGATATGAAAGAACCTTGTGTTCTTGTCACCCTCTTTAAGCCAAAGGGCTCTAGATTTCTATTTCTAAAAATTTCCTCCTTCCAGTATGTTATGATACTCAACTAGTAAATCCTTCTCATTATTTTGGGTAAATATAGAATTACATCCCTCCTGCACTCCAAATATTTCTGGTGAAGAAATCTCCTTGGCCAGGGATTGCTTCTTTTGAAAATGTTGCCAATTTTTTTATTCCATTCTTTCAATTTTTTTAACATGAGCAAGTTTTTTAACAATTCTAAATAAAGCCGTACCTTTGATTTTTATATTCCACCACTCCTTCACCAACTCAATAATATCCTCATCAAGCAGCCACATCTTTTCAAATCTGAATGGGACTCTCCTCCTCTCCTTTTCCTTGATTTGGAAAAGGATAGGATTGTGATCAGATCCTATGCAAGGAAGGGAAAACAACCCACTTCTTTGTTCAACCAACCCCAAGAGATAAGCTCTAAGGGTTTCATGTTTCATCCTACCTCTTGGGCCACTTTCTAGGGCTTTGAATTTGTAAATCACCTTTTATTTCATACCTCAATCATACCAACTCTATTTTCAAATTCTTTTGAGGTTATTTTTCCTTTTACGTATTCAAATAAAAACTTTATTTTTTTCACCTAATTTTGAACCCAATTTTTGGAAATTAAAAATTACACTTTTCCTAATTAAGGCCTAAATAAAAAAATACACTTTTGGAAAAATCCGTCAAGATTTTTCTTTCAATTTGTAACATTAAAAAAATCTTCTTTTTGTTTTAAAAATTTCAAATTCTATTTCAAGATATGGTCATTTTATTCATTGACGATAGTCATTTTTTGATCAACATCACTTTCAATGCAAATCTATTAGTCTAGTTGACTTACTTGTGTCAAATTGCTTCATGGCTTCCCATACCTTTAATTATCCATTCTATATCCAAGTTTAACTTTGTAATCTCCTTGTTAAGCATGTCCTAGTTGATCCTGGATTTGGTCATAATATATGTACTCTTTCCTTTCTCCATCAAATAGGACTTTCGGATACTCATCTCAATCCATATACTCTTTGTATTTGTATCTTTGATAATACACCTAAGAAAGTATTGGGTACAATATCTCTTCCCCTTACTATGGGATCTTTCACTCTTAATGTTCTATGTCATGTTATGCCTCATGATTTCCCTTATACTATCCTTCTAGGCTATCCTTGGTTACATACTATACATACAATTCTTTCTACCCATGCCCTTGCTACACCTTCTTCCATGGATACTACTATAATATATTCCAAACCTCATGTTTCTACTCCTTGCGATATTCATATCATACATTATGCTCATGACATTACTTACATTACACATCCTTCTTCTCTTGGCATACACCTTAGTGTTACTTGATTTACACCATAAATATTCTATTAGCACTCATGATACTCCTCCCATTATATATCACTCTCCATGTACTTCTACCGATCATATTCTTACTACTTCTAATGTTACATCTCTTTCTCGCACCTTACTCATCACAAGTTAGAGCACTATATACTAGATATAGAATGATTCATGTCGACACCTAAATATAACTATGTAGTATTACTACTAAAATTGTAGTGTTTATCATCTTTCTCTTCATTTTGTTATAATTAGTGATTTCTCGCTAATTAGCTAACATTACCCTTCATTTCGCATAATTAATTAATGACACTTCATTAATTAACTATCCTTTCCTTCATTGTGGATTCCAATTAATAACAATTCGTTAGTTATAATCCTCTTTTGGGCCCCTAAAAGATTAGCTAAGTATAAAAAGGTGCATATGCTTGCAAGGCCTAGTTGAAGAAAGGCGTGTAAGGATAAAGCGCGCAGGGTAGGGTTTAAGGAAGGCTTTAAGGAAACCCATGGCATGCGCGTGGATGGAACCAAAGGTCCATGACTTAGCCATATTGGTAGTTTTGGTAGAACACGTGAAAATCATGCCCGACTACGCATGAAGATTGGATAAGGTGCCACTGAGATAGGTTGGATGAAGAAGAAACATGCTTGTGGTAGAAGCTTCTAGAAGCTCATCATGGTAAAAAGTGGAAATATCAGGCCTGGAGGAGCATGCTCGCATGGAGGACCACATTCAAACACTTGGCATCAGATTTGAGGCCACTGGAGGATGAGTTGGCAGTCCAGAAAGCCTATATATACAAGTGCCTGTAGAAGTAAAAGATGGAGAGATATAGATAGAGGGCGGAGCTCTACAGAAATACTGCAAGAACTCTATTAGTTTGGGTAATTGTGCTTAGGAAAGGATGTATCAAGGGTATGGGGATTATAAATTTCTTTTGAGAGCCTAATCATATGAGTCCAGTTATAAAGCATGATGCGGTCTGCTTCTTTGTGACATTCTGTAATGATTCCATGAATGTAATGAGGTTACCAGTTACATGAATATGAACATTGATGATTCTAATGCATACATCTTTCTCATAGTTATTTTTCATTTATGTTTATGACTAAGTATGGATGTCTTATACAACTTATTTCTATTTTGGTATAAGTTATAAAATATGTTAAGCATTCTCTGTCTAGAATGACTGCAAGGACCTAGAAGCCGTTCTGAGCTCTATGGTGCTTGTATGTTTTACTTCCTTTCAAATCTCTTAAACATGAATCATAGATGATGTTTCCCACTAAAATCACATAAAAGAGAGACTCGGTACCCGTGCGTGCCTCGGGTGAGTGCCTAGCGCCTACTGGGTGATGGGCCGGTGCACATGGGGTTCCTTTCTTTTGTGATAGCGGTAAAAATGGCTACATCTTCTAATTAACTATTTATTAGTTAAATAAGCCTTTTAATCTCGTATTTAATCAATAAACCTTCTTATTGGTTAAATCTCCCTTTAAAACCCTTCAAATTCTACTAATTTCCTTCTAAATCATCTCCAAATGGCTTCTTAAGCGTATCTTGGTCTATAAATTAATCTTGGTTAATTAATTAATTCATCTCCAACTCCCATGAGTTGCTAATTCCTAATTAATCTCTTCTAATCATGTTTATCCCTTTCTAATTCTACTTTATCTTTATCCCACATTCTCTAGGTTTATAGATTCTCCCAAATTGGAAAGATATATAAAGAACCTACTACCTCCCTTCCAATCTTACACCACACATACCAATGTTACTATATGCATATGATAAGAGAAATTAAACTTTGAAAAGCTTATTGGTCAAACATCCCCTTCTATCCTCTACTTGCAAAGAGTAGTAAGAGAAGAACCATACATGAAAATAAGGCCATATTGGTGAGATCTCTTCCTATTCATGGAGTTAACATCCTTTGATCGCACATAGTCACATTTGGCTCAATAAAATCATCAAAATCATCAAAAACATCAAGGGATGAATTAGTATTTCATGTTTAATTAGATTCATTAGTTATATTTTCCTTTCCATGAAGTTATCATGATGCTTTGTTATATTAGCTTAGTTATTGAGAATACTTGGTGTTAGTTTCTATTAAGTAACTTAGCTTGGTTTAGTCACATGAATACATATGGCACACCCGGTGGGACACTCCTTTGTCTCATGCACATTTCTTAATTTTTTCTCAGAGTTACATTTCATTTTTTTATACTAACCTCTTTTGAAAACATGTTAATATAACTTATATTTCTTAACATGTTTTGTTGAGTTTGCATGTGTTGAATGTTCCTTATAGGTGTGAAGGAGGTAAAGCTCTACCAAATTTGAAGCTTATCAGAAAAAAATTGATATTTTTGACATTTTGGGTCGTTTCCACACATTTTTAAGGATACAAGATTTCGTGGTACCATTGATGTTGACTACATTTGCGTTACTCTTCGTGTGCTAGTGTTGCTCTTTTGTGAGCTCATGTTGATCCTACTTGCATTTGTGTGGATGTTTGTGTGCTAGTGTTGCTCTTTTGTACACCAAGTGTTTCCCATCTACACACTACCATTCTCTAGAATTGCGCTACTCTTTGTTGTCTTTGTTTTCACCTTTTTTACAAAGAGGGTCCTCATGGAGCATTGTTGATGTTATGTAAGTCTAAATTTCACTCTATGCAGTAGCATAAATGTTCTTTTTCTACTGTTCTCTTGAAGTGTGCTACCATTATATGTGTTTTTCATCTCTATGGAAGTGCGTTTGCGTTGTCATGAGTGCATCCGTGTTGTCCTATGTGCATCTACGTTGATCATACTTATGTTTGTATTTGTCTTAAGTGTGCTACCATCTACCTTCATGCACTAGTGTTAAACTTTCGTGTGCTATAATTTTTCTGTGCGCTAGTATTTTGTGTTGGTTTTTGGGCTCAATTTCAAAATTTTCAGAATATGATTTTTTGTGTTTTCTAATATTTTATAGGTTTTCTAACTTCTATTTTGTAGGTTTTACTTTAAAAGTAATTTTTCTAACACATTAAATGCTTCATAATTTTTACATTTTTTAAAAGTTTGATCAAAAGTTGTGTATTCTCTTCTCTTGTGCATTCGAGCGGTCTTGAGAATCAAGAAACTTTTATCCTCATATCTAAACACTTTGGTTTAAAAATTTGGAAAAATTCATCTTTCAAAAGGGCTTATTATTCATTTGATTAAAGTTTTTCCATTTCTAATTAGTTGGATCAAACGTTGTGTATGCTCTTCTCTTGCACTTTTGAGCGATCTTGAGAATCAAAAAAACCTTGATCCTCTTTGCTTTGCATAGAAAACTACTAATCTTGAGTATATGACCTTTTTGCTTGTAAAATACTGAAATCAAGACAAATACTAATGACACTATTGTATGCGGGTTTCCAAAGTGTGCAAAACCACATTAAGATAAAAATATAAAAAATACACCACTTTATTCAAAACACTCGTATTTGTAGGTTCGGATAAGGGTTAAAACCCACCTACTTTAAACTATGGGAAATATTTTGGATTAAGCCATAAAAATCATTATGAGGAATACCATAGGAACCCCAAAGTAGTCAACATATTGAGGGAATTGGTTGACAAAACAATAATTTACCCACTACCTTTTAACTAGAAATTCCCATGATGAGTGCTAAAAGTTGTCCATATGAGGCCTCTTTCATTAAATTGATTGTGGGGTAATGGTACTTTTTATAAGAGTTATTTAGTGAAGCATACGTCTCTTAGACAAGTATTGAAGAGTGTCTAGAAAATAATTCTAGCCAGCCATTTGGCATTGGGGCCAACTTGACCTTATCTAATCACGTTTCAAAGAGCCTTCACAAAGAAAAAAATTCTTCGGAGTAAAAACCTTATTTATCAAAAAAGGGGAGAGTCCATTGGAGTTTTTGTAGCATGTTATTCATCATAAAACTTACAACGTAAAACTTTTCCCTAATTTATACCTTGTTATCAAACAAGGTGAAACTATGCCAAAGTTGTGCCGTGTAATTTTTATCACCACTTGTACTATCTCCTTGTTATCTTATTGATTTTTTTGGTCGAAAGAAAGCAACTTGAAGTGCTGCCAAAATCGTGTCCACAAATTTTTCACCCACTTACATCACTCCTTTTTGTGACATTGATGTAAGTTTTAAAAGTGTGTTGGTACATCATCATATTTTGAAAGTTTTGTCTTAAAATCCATATTGAGACGCGTCTCATCAGTAGAATGTATCTTTCATTTTTTTAACTTTGCGTCATTACACTACTCATATTTTATCAATACAATTTTGATACTTACATATTATTTTTCTAAAAATTGATATAAGTGACCAAATTGTATTGTTACTGTTACTTGCATTGTGTCGACTCATTCTATGCTTGTACCTTGTTTTTGTTCAAACATTGACTTAAGTTTTGGAAGGTGCTGTAGTTACGTTACTTGCATTGTGTCAATCCCTTTTTGATACTTACATCTTGTTTTTCTTAAAACTTGATTTAAGTGTCCAAATTGTATTGTTACGCTACTCGCATTTGTAGCCTCCATTTTCAAAACTTGGACCTTGTTTGTATTAAAATTGTTTTAAGTGTATACCTTGTATTATTATGTTATTAAAATCAATTCAACCCCATTTTAATACTTAAATATTGTTTTTCTAAAAATTGGATTTAAATATTAAACTTGTGTTGTCGTCATATCAATAATAATCTGTGAGACAAAATTTAGACATAGGGAATAAGTTCTTTAATTGTTGATCCGTTGTTCGAACTTGCTAGATTTTCCTTGGTGATGTTTCATCGTGTGTTTTTTAATCTTGAAAAATTATTTGTGACACTTGCAACTATTTTGCTACTTGATTTTTCCTAGGTTCATTGTTGCACTTGTGTACATTTTCTAAATCTTAGAAATTTTTTTCTTATCATGCCTCCTATCATAAGATTGACACATAAAAGAATGGGATCAAATCCTTTCCTTCATACTAATTTGGACTCATTACTTAAGGAATTAACATTGACTAACCATAGTGGAGACGAGGAGACATCTCCTCAGGATAACACCTTTTACAAATCCATCTTAGTTTCCTTCACACATGGATACTACTCATAGGCCTTGTCACACCTATAGATCCCATAACCCACATCATGGGGGAAGCTCTTCACATAGGTCACATGATTCACATGCTCCATCTAGAAATATTTCACACTCTATTCCTCCACATGCTTGATCTAGAACTATCCCATATATTTGGCCTTGTGAACTCTCTTGTGACCATCATCTCCTATGCCATTTTTACATGTTGTTGTTGTGCAAATGTGTAATAGAGAAATTGGAAGTTTCTAAGCACGAAAACTATACCCATGTGTCAAAATTTTCATGTTTTATCATTCCCAGGCACCCCAAGCCAAATCCATTAGTCTGGTCACCCACTATTTGATGTCAAATTGGTCCCCTAGGTGATTTAGGAAAGTCTATTCATTCCCCCTAGGTGATTTTAGGGAGTTCTCGAAAAGATGCTATCTTTTGGCAATATTGGGAAGGGCTATCGCCGCCTTCCCAATAATGTATCAAACCCCTAGAGCAGAACAAAAGGGAAAAATTCAAGATGAAGGTGAATGGAAGACCTTAGAACATCACATAAATAATTTTGGAATCCTTTGGGAAGTTCTTAAATACTTGGAGCAATCGAGTAAAAATAGGGTTCACAAGCCTAGGCGGCTCATAGGCCTTAAACAAATGTTGGGCTTCGAAGAAGATTTCAGGAGATCCAGATGGAGTTAGAAGTAAAAAAAACATAGATGGAAATATAATTCCAAGACCTACATGATGGTGAAATAATATTTTTCACAACACCTTGGTGCATAGGATTGGCAGGAAGTTTTTCTCAGGCATAAGTAGAGTCTCAAATAAAAAATCCAATTTTTAAGGGATCATATGGCTGAATAAAGACATGAGAACCCAACCATTGGATCCAAAATTCCATTTATAGTCAGGATAATATAAAATTTTACCAAGAAATTCCACCAAGAGCTCAAGTTATCATCGTTCAAAGTTACCCTCTCAAAGGCATTTTAGGACTTAGTCATTTTTCTGGGAGGACATGTGTCAACACTAGGATTCTGATGGGATTTCATGTCCATGACATCCCTAAGGTCAAGTAAAAAACCATTGAAAAATTCTCCCAGCCCCCATGTGACCTCCTTGAACCCTCATGTGACCTCCAGACTTGATAGTTC
The DNA here is from genome assembly GCA_018340775.1 of Taxus wallichiana var. yunnanensis. NCBI lineage: Eukaryota > Viridiplantae > Streptophyta > Pinopsida > Cupressales > Taxaceae > Taxus > Taxus wallichiana. Next base: position 237,218,478 of record CM031244.1, read on the forward strand.
AGCCCTCGGGTGCATTTTTGGAGCATCCATTCCCTACCATTGGATCAAGCACCACGTGTCATATCTAGGACCACCATGGAAATTTATGTCCCTTATGTCCCCAAGGTTAGGGACATTAGAACTTGAAAATTCTCCCAGCTCCCTATGGGTAGCCTTTTGGACATCCATGTGACCGAATTTCAGCCCCTAGGTGCATTTTTAGAGCATTCATTTCTTGCTGTCAGATCAAATGCCACCTGTCATCCCTAGGACCACCATGAAAACTGATGTCCCTTATGTCCTTGAGGTGAGGGACATAAGACATGGAAAAATTCACCTAGCCCCCTATAAGGATACTTTTGGACATCCATGTGACCTCTAGACTTGACAGTTCAGCCCCTAGGTGCATTTTTGGAGCATCCATTCCTTGCCGTTGGATCAAGCGCCACGTGTCAGCTCCAGGACCACCATGGAAACTGATGTCCCTTATGTCCCTAAGGTGAGGGACATAAGACATGGAAAAATGTGCCCAACCCCTATGGGGAGCCTTTTGGACATCCATGTGACCTGCTTTCAGCTCCCAGTGCTTTAAAGTAACTTTTCTCACCTTCATTCCCTATCGTCGGATTGCTGCCACGTGTCGTCCTCTTGACCACTATGGAATTTGATGTCCCTCATGTCCCTAAGGTTAGGGACATCAAGCATGGAAAAATTCACCCAAGCTTCTCCTCTCATAATTTCAAAAATTCAAAAAATCTAATTGTCGCTTCAGTGCTTCTAGTGCTTCCAACTGCTTCCACTCCTGTGCACAATTTTCCTCCATTCTTCCTCTATAACTTCTCACCTCCATTACTCCATTGCTGAATCTCATACTAGACCTTCCATAGAGGTACTCCTCTTCCACCCCAAAATTCATGTAGGTCCTAAAGGAAAATTGGAGCAAACACAGAAGGAGAAGCACAAAGAAAACTCCATGGCCATGAAACGAAAAGTTGAAGAAATATCCCAAATGGATGCATGAAACAACAAGATATATTTTTATGTTCATTCCTCTACCCAAGGCCATCAAGAATACACCTTCAAACTCTCCCCTTGTGTTACAGAGCATCCATAATGAAGAAATCCCACTTCTGGCTCAACGAAGAAAAAATCCAATTTCTCGTCAAACCGTTGGGTGAAATGAAGTAGAATTACACATGAAGCATCAAAAGAAGAAACCTATCACAATGAAATTTATTTCATCGAAAATGGAGGAGAAAACTAGACCTGTAATTTTGAGGTCCATTAATGGCTGCCGCATCTAGAAGCACTGCCAGGTCTGAAAATTAAAACTTTAAAATCTCTTGGACTATTAAGCGGGCGGGGCTTGAAATTTCAGAGGCGTGATATTGGGAAAAATCCCATATAAAAAAATTAATTCCACTTTAATCGACTCTTAAGCCAACCTTCTAAAAAGAGTAGGTCTACTATATAGGAAATGCTATTTCGGAAAGTCATCGATAGAAGAACCTGTGAAGGAGACGAAGTCATTGGAGGTGCACTACAACTGAGAATTCACCAGAATGGAAATTTTTGGAATTTACTAAAAATAGTAAGTGGGTCCTTGAGAACTTGCTAAAAATAGAAAGTTGATCCAGAAGGAACGAGGAACACAAGGAGAAAGAGGAAAAATGAGCCGCAACATCCAGTTGAAGAAAGGGGACTTAATTTTTCACACTTACTAAAAATATTAAGTTGATTTTTCTAAGGGAGACATGAAGCTGAAATTGACGGGTTTGAAGGTAACACAACCCTTCACCTATGAGTATGATGTGGAAGAAAACAATGTCTTGTACATGGACCTGAATGAACTTAAGACTCACATGGCCTCCAAGGATTGAAGGAGGATCGAAGACCAAATATTCACAAGTGGCTTGTTTGCTATCAAGGACACTCGATTGTCTCGTAGAGTCTCGAGCTAGTCCTATCCTGCTCTTTCCACTACGAGCCCGAGACATAAACCATCCAATATGAAAATGGTACCATAATTATGATCATCAGTGGAATAGTTCACTCAACTTGGAGAGTGATTCATGAGCCAATTTGAAAGAGTTTCACAGTGTGTAAGGAATTTGAAGATTCGAGTTTCACTGCATTTGGAGCTTTCCATCAGCGAGGATCAACAAACTTCATCGGGAATGACATCTCCTCTTCTTCTTCTTCTCTCCTCTTCTCCCCAACTTTCTCTCACTTTCCAATATTCTAATTTTGCATTGGGGTTGCACTTTTTCACATGTCCTAATGTTCCTAATGTAATAAGTCACCTTTATGTTATAAAAAGGGACTTAATATTCTCCTAGGAATTCAAAAAGTTTTAAGTTGCACAAGGACATATGAAAAGCCATTGGGGGTAGACGATAAGTCACCTCTCATTCTATAAATTGTAACACCATTCCCATTTCAAAGGGTTGGTGATTGATCTTGTAAAATCAAGAGTATATTGTACTTTGAGAGAACAAAGGAGATAACCATTTTCTTCCATTTCCCCCCTTCTCAATTTCCTCCATTTCTCCACTATGTACAACTTTGTTTGAGAAATTAATACAAGAAGGAGTTTATATATTTTTAGACTAAGAGATTTCTTTATACTTTGTGTTAATAAAATTTCATTTGGTCTTAATGATTCTTACAAAGTTGTTTCTTCTCATAAATGCATGTGATGACACTTCTAACTAGTGTGTGTGCAGAAATCTGATTTTCTATGTACAACATTAGTTCTCCTACATATTTTCTCACTCCCATTTCTCACTCTTCGAGACAAAGTATTCCCTAGAAAGAGATTACTAGCTTTGCCGTAGGGTCGTGGAGTTCCCCTATTGGAATCCCCAGTTGAAAAGACACCACATAAATCCATATTTTATCACACATGCATATACGATAACTACACCGCTAAGTAGAGGGAATCAAATTCCCAGAGCATTAGCAAGAAATCTACAAGTTTTCCCACCTGAAATTTTTTTCTTGCCAATATATGTGTACTTATTTTACATTAGCTGATCATGAGCCCTTTCCTAGTACTCTCACAGGTTGGGGAATCCTAATTCCACCACATCACCCAAAGAAACTTTCTTGTTCCTAGTTTATACTTAACTATTGAGGGATTCTTCACATGGACCTCACATTGCACACACCACACTAGGGAATCCTTATTCCTCTTTCTTCACTAGATTTATTTCATATGTACATTCAAAATTCAAAAACATTACCTTAGATATTGATTGTATGCATTCCTCCTTACTTATTCTACTCTATGTTGTACCTTTACTTAACATGTTACTACAGTTCATATTATGATTTATATTTTTCATACACACTTGCATGTTCACATGGTATCTTGAGGTGAATGTAGGTCACTTATAGGTTGTTACATAATGTTTGATGCTTGGACCTATCCATTACCAATCCCACCAAGGCTCTTGGGGGAATCTACATACCCTCCCTTACTATCATGTTCTATCATTCCTATAATCAGATATCACATTGTCACATACTATTTATCTTCCCTAACATGCTAATGGGTGCTTTATGTGTAGCATTTTCCTTATAGGACTCCTTCCAATCATGGTTATTTGATTTTCTTGTACTTTATTTTTCATTGTTGCAGAGTATGCCCTATGTTTTCTTGATTTCCTTATTTGCACAAGCCTTGATGGCTCCATTTTTATTGTGACATCCTAAGTGGTGTCCCATGTATGTAACTAACTACTCACAAAGTCCATGTTTGTTGTTTTCATATATTCCATTACTAGTTAATATTTGAGTGTACATTTCTTGTTTGTCACTTACACTTGTATGCTATCATTTTCCCCTTATTTTTCTTATGCCACGTGTAATTTTTAATTTTCACACTCACTCACTATGCGTGCTTTGGAACCTCACCCAAACAATTCTAGATACTCACCCGAAGCACACCCAACCACCAAGTCCATCCTTTGTTATTCCGATCGAAGGTTAGAATGCATAGTTACCATATTCAAAACCAAGATATCCAATTATGCATAGTGAATTGACATAACCATGGTGATTCGAAACACATATAATAAGAAAACAAATCATTCAAGAATAATAATAAAATCACATCCAAAAAACCATCATGAATATATTTGTATTACAAAACATAATTTGATTATAAATACCTTAGTAAAGTCATGCACAAGACTTGTGTGCTCTTTTGCAAGTTCCAAGATCCATGACTACATAACATTGTAACCCTCAAGAAGCTCTATCTTTCTTTTACACATACAGACTCTCATCTATGATATCCCTTTCCTTTTTCTAAAAAGACAAACATTAAATGTATATAGGAGTGGGGAGTTTCTGTTCACCACCCATGCACTATCCTAATAATATACATGCGTACAAAATTATCTTGCATGATTTCTTTCCTAAAATTTCCATGAGTATAAAGCTAGCACGCCTTTAAAAATGTAGCTAATAATTGACTATCCTAAATATACACCATGCTTTAATCCTATTATTAACTCATCCCGTGCATGTTATTCTTCTGTCTTTGGAGTGTTTTTTACAAAAATATATACTTTGTGTGCATCCCAAGCCATCTCATTTCTCTCTATTTATAAACCTTTGTTGGATGCCACTCCTTCCCCTGCATTTCTATTTTTGGCCATGTCTCGGGAAAATCGGTTGAGTCTAGGAATCTGCATCGCACACATGCACGAACCTTCATGTGCCGATCCTTCCCATGTGTGTGTGACCCTTTACGTGTGGATACAAACCTCCGACGTGACTAGTATTTATCCATTTTTCCCACTCAACACCATGGTAACTACCATTTGTAATCCCTATTCTCCATGTAGGATTCCTATATGATATGTACATATTATTTTTAGTCTTCCTTGTTTGGGATTCATTCACATTTGTTCATCTCACACACCCCAAATGAGTGGGGGAAAACATTTGGTTAACCTTTTCACCATCCTAAAAGTCACATGAAACATTTACAAAGACATAAAAACTAGGAATAAAACAAAAATCAGGTACAAAATAGGTCCGTAAATAGACATGGCCACAAAATTTACCTTGACACAAGCGCTTAGCTTAGATAGGAACTCCTGGGTACTAGTGTCCTACCTGAGCACTCATTTCCTAGGGAAAATTAGTTATAGAAAAGTCTTAGTTATTGCACTATCATAATTTTCTCTAGTTTTAAAAGTTACACAACTAGTTTCATATTGCAATTAGTCACTAACAAGAACTAACTACTAATCCAAGAACTAAATCAAGAACCAAAGTAAGAACTAAATAAGGGAATGATACCTAGGGAATATTTAAGAAATTAATATGCCTAGTACCTTTGTCTCACTCGAGGTAAGTTAAAAATTGGGTTTACGATCATCTATTGTGGAACTGTTCCATAGGGAAGTGTTAACGGTTAGAGGAAAAAATAAACCGCTCTCCCAATACACTTTCCTCGGTAGTGACATGACACATAAATATGAAGTTTAGTGCTAGGATGATCAAATCCTAGTTTTGAAACATGACGCCCAAATCCTTCATGTTATTCCAACTAGCTCCTAAGCATCATGTCTATAAGTATGTTAAAATTTCTACCCCTTTCTCTTTCAAAACCCCATATATACTCTAACCCCTTAGTTTACCTTTTCCAAAACACATTTCCATTTTTACATATTTTCCAAGTTAAATTTTAATTTCCTTTACCTAGATCATTGAATACACTTGTTTTATTTTTCAGGTCCTATCCTATCCCAACGAAGACAAAACACAAAAACAACTATGGAGCAACTCTTGAGTACACTTTGATAAAGATGAAATTCTAAGGAGCTACATAAATGCATCATCATCATTCCACACATGTAAAGGTCACCCATATAATCCTCATCCTCCCCTCTCCTTAAGAATTTCATGGTACACATCTTGCACTATTCCATTCGACACACTACAACACTAATTCAACATGCTATTGGGTACAATCTTCATTAGACTCTCCAAGGTACACTTTTCTGTTCTACTTTATGCTACCGAATCCTTATTCACCAACATAAAGTGGGGGAAAAATATAGTAATTAAATCAAAACTTAATATGTATATCTAGCCTCTAAATACTTTATTTATATGTATGATTCTTGATCAAGAGAACTATTCATTAACACCTCTTTACTTTGCTTTGGCATTTTTTTAATCCTTTTCATATCTTTTGTTTGTTGTTTCGATTGACAACTTACAATTTTACACACTAGCCAATATATTATTCAACTCGATTTTATTGTTTTGTCTTTCTCGACACCTGTACAAGACCTTCCATTAGGGATATGAGTCCCTAGCTATCCCCTTTGAGCACCCATGACCTCTTTACCTCTTTTTCTTATATTTCAAATGTTACTTCTTTCTTGTCTTCTTTTATCACTCTTAGTCGACCTTTTTCTTGTTAATGACAAAATTTAAGAAAAGGAATCATATATATATACATCTCTTATTTAGCCTAATCAGGGGGCAATGATATAGAGGTGATAAACAAATTACAAACACAACAAATTTAGTTAGCAAAAACTATTGAAGATTCCTTCTTTCTTTAATGAGGACTGAATTACAAGAAATTTTCTATATACCCCAAAATGGTGTTTTGGCTCAAGAACCCTTCAAACAGTATTGAAATATTCATAAGTCCCTTTCTAAAATCCTTCACCCCGTATTTAGGATGGATTTCTTGATTCTAGGATTAGCTCTTGAATATGGATTTTGGCTTGGGAAATATTATAACAATATTTAAAATTAAAATTTCTTTATTATACTATTTTCTCCATGTAATTATAACCTTGAATGGGTCTATAAACAATGAAAAATGAGACATGCACTGCGCTTTTCTCTCATACCTTACCCCGTCCTCCTACTAACCCTTTAAACACCCAAAGCTTATAGCTTGGAGAAAACTATAAAGACTCTTGGAAAAATTCAAAACATTTTAGATACCCTTTTAGGTCCTCTTTTTTAGCACAAAGTTTCATTCTTTAACACTCAATATAACCCCTTATTCCGCTACCTTGGTTTTGCCAAATATGTCTCAAAATAGGTTTGTTTCACCTAAACCTAGAATGCCATGGATTTAAGCCAAATGGGGGAATGAAAACCGCTAAAACCTTGAAAATATACATGAATGGGAGGTTTAGAAAATTTCTAGCAAATTTTATCCCAAAACTTAGTGTTTAAGTCGTCTAGATCAACTTTCAAAGATAAACCCTACCTAGCGTTTTGTCAAGCCCAAAGAGAAGTAAAAAAAATCAAAATTTGGAATATATATGAATCTTCAAACCTTAATTTATCACCAACAAGTCTATATGAACCCCTAACATACTCCTAAGTCATGATAACAAAATAAATTTATCAATAGTTTAGAGAAATAATAGTTTACCTCCTCTTAAAATATTGATTTTTCTCCTTTATAGGCCTATAGAGGTATTTAGATGTTTTACCCACATTTTATTTCTTTCAGACCTTAAAAATAGCCATATCAGCTTCCAATAACATTGAATAAATTAATTATATAGAAAGATACCATAATTTTTAACAAAGAACTTGAGTTTTATTCAAATAGTCTTGTTGAGTATCATGTTACACACACATTCTTGCCTATATAGAGCTTTCCCCCTTTCTTTATCTTTTTCACAAATCTCTCACTTATTTTGCATGTATATCATCATGAAAAAACATTCCCTAACTATTTTTTCTCCCCTCATTACATTAGGTTTTATGTCTTGATATTGAGAGCAATATTTGGGCTCATGAAGGCTAAAGTATTTAAGGAGAAAACATGAAATTTTGATGAAAAATGTTAAAATTCTTTATGTCCACCCTCTAATAGATGCTCAAGACACTTCAATATGACTATGATACCTACACCAACCTCCAAGACTAATGCTTCTAACCAAAATTACTCAAAATTCCCAATTTTCCAAACTAGAGAATTCAAATTTGATTTTGGTTGGGAAAACACCTTTCAAGCCAAAATTTGAAAATGTAAAGACCCTAAGACCTCTAAACACCTCCAAAACTTGTTTAGACCTTCCTAACATAATCTGAAGAAAATTTTGAATATAAGAAGATCTATTAGACGAACCTCCTACATCATTCTACCTAGGAATAAGAAATTTAACCCATGAACTTTTGCTCTTGATGTGCTACAGAAAATTTGACTTCTTTCTTTTTGGTTTTCCAATTGAATTTAATCTCCTTGTGATTTTTCATGATTTCTTCCCAAGAATATATTATCTTCATGATCTGAACCATATCTTGCACCATCATGTTTACTATTTGAATAGGCTTACATTATTGTGAAGTGGTTGTGCTTGGTTAACATGATAAATTCTTCACCTCATGCTTTGAATTCCACACCTTCTCTAGCTGCATATAAAGTTATTATTGAATGATCATGACTATTAGATCACATTTTCCATTATGTTTTTTTCATTCTTGATTTATTATGACCTTAAGGTCTAATAAAGGTGTCTTTACTTGGGTAAATCATTCTCCATTGGCTTCATCATCTCATCTAAAATACTTGCACAATCATCACTAAAAGAAACCTAATATTGAATATTTAGAACCAAGAAAACCTTCTTGGTCATCTCCTTCACTTCATTTCTCCATTCTTGAAACATGTTTTCTTGATCTTCTTCTTAAACCTGAAATTCATCATCCTTATTAACTTCTTCAATTCTCTTCTTTGGATTATCATCTTCTTCTTTAGAAACTGGTTGATTAATGGTATTCTCATGATGATACTCTTGCTCATTATTTCTTTCTTCTTGTGCTTTTAAGGGATCTACTTTGTCTTTCTTTCCTTTGAGGTCTACAAATTCATCATTCTTATCTTCTTTTCTTATTCTATTTTGAAGGTTTCCTTGATATTCATCTTCTCCAATCGATATTTCCACATCCTCTTAACTGTACTAACCTTGTTTCCCATCATGTTATGCTTCCTTTCAACTATTTCTCTTCATGATTCAAGATCATATTTTTCCTCCCGCTAAAAATACTCCTTTGAAATAATTAACATGACCCTTGAATAACCTTCATTCCATGCATTTCTGTACTTGATAGGGTTTAGTGTGTGCTTAACACTATTATTCATTAGAGTATAAGTATTTTCCCTACCATCACGAGTAGATATCCTATAAAAATATCAAGGTATTATAAGCAAGACATGAAAAATATCCATGGACATCACATCAAAAATAACCTCATCCTTATAACTACTAATCTGAAATTTTACAAGACACTTTGTTCTCTTACTAAGACTTGATGATTACTTTAAACCCAATAGCTTATGTAGGGATTAACATGTATCAATTTTTGCAATATTAAATTTTCTACCATTTTAGAAGACACCAAATTATCCGTGCTTCCATTATCAATACTAAATTTGTAACACTTACCTTTGGAATTACACATTGCCTTGAATAAGGTTCTTCTTTGGACTGGTTCTTCAAATTCCTTGATTGGTTCCAATAATACTTCTCATCATCAATGCCTCTTCTGTTTCAAGTTCTTCAACATGTGATGGTGATTCCAAGATCTCTTCATCACCATCATGTATAATCTAATTTATTTCTTCACTTACCCTAATACCACTTTCCCGAGGGTTCTCTAGACACTCATATGATCTATGACCAAAAATATTATTGCATTTAAAACACTTACCTTGAAAATATCCTCTTCATCTTCCAAAGTTACCTCTTCCTCTGTAAGAATAACTTCCTCTTGAGTAGCCAACTCTTCTAGCACCTTATACTTGTGAACTGCTTACTTCTTCTTCTTAGCTTTTTTGTTGTCGTCTCTTGCTTTTTTATCCTCTACTTCAAAACCTCTACGTCTATACTCTCTAGTGTGCTACATTTTTCTTCCTATTCAACTTGTCTTCTACCTCTAGAACTAACTGATAACATTCTTATATGGTTATAGGATTTACTAAGTTGAGTTCATTCTAAATGTTGTATATTATCCCATTGAGATGTTTATCTATCTTTTCCATGTCTTCTTCCACTCGACCTAACTTGATTGTCAATCCATAAAAATATTTTATGTAATCTTTAACACTCATCTCTATTTGTTTCAAATTTTGTAACTTCCTGTAAAAATTAGTTTGATAGTCACTAGGTAGAAACTTGGCCTTAATCTTTTCCACCATCATGTCCCATGCTTTAATCCTCTTTTCCCCTTGTTTGATCCTTTCATCTTGTATAAATTCCCACCAAAGTGTTGCATTCCCTTTTAGTCTTGTACAAAAATTTTTACTTTAGGCTCCTTAGGAACACTTTCACATTCAAAATACTTATCCAAAGAAGTTATCCAATCAATAAAATCTTCTCCATTGAAGCTACTTGCATATGCAGGAATCACCAAATTTGGTTTGGATACTTGTCCCATTATCACTTTAGACACCAAAATTTAGTTCAATATCCCCCATTTTGCGTTCTCTCACCCTTTTTCATGATTGTGCACACTCACACCCATGTCCCTATTCAAAATCCCATTTTCCTCCTAAATCAAATTTATTTCCCTTAGTTTCTATTTTCCTATCTTAATTCTATCTCATCACTTTGATCTCATCCCATCATTAATAGTTTCCATTATCACATTATTTCATCTCCCCTTATGCACCCTAATTACACTTATCACCCATAATCATATTAGTCATCCCTAAACATATTTATTACCTTAATTACATCCCAAAATATCCCATTTATCCTTTCTAGACTCACCACCTACCCCCATTTAATATTTCTAACCACCCTTGCCTTTATTAAATGCACTTTCACCCCATCCAACCACTATTTCTCATTCCTATGCAACCCAATATCTCTTCTAACTCAAAAATTAACTTTTAGCCCTAATCACCATCTAATTGGGCCTCATCTCTCAACTTTTACACCATCCAAATAAGCTAAATAAATGACTCCTAGTAATTGAAGATGAACCTATTAGGTTTTGACGACCCTATATAAACACCATCACCCCCTTCTTAGGAGGATGAAACTATTGAGATATGCCCTTTAACAAATGTTTTCTAGTTTCTTTCCTTCTTATGAGCTTCCACCAACCTCTTGAAGCCACTTTGGAGCCTTTTTCTACCATTTTGGAAGATTTGGAGCTTGGAGATTGTTGGAAGACCTCTCTTGTTTTCATCACTTCTTCATCAACCATTTGCAGGTCTATTCATCATTTTGGATATCCATAACCACATTAGCTGGATTTTTTTCTTCGGATAGCTCGTTTGGCACTCATCAACCCTCACCAAGCCTTAAGTCACCTTAGTCACCGTCACACTTATTCCCGGTCGCCATCGACCCAATTTGTCTAAACTATTTTCCCGCATTCTTTCCCTAATTCTATTAGTCTCTTTGTCCTAACACCCAAATAATTCAATATATGTGTTCTTCTTGAAAAACATTCCATGACCTCAATTTTCTATCATAGTTGCCATCGATTACCTCTAGTAAACATTGACCTCCTCTGCCCTAATTACATTTTCATCACATCTACTTGTAATAAGTGTTTTCTCTTCTTCTTGTGTCCCCGTGCAGAGCCAGACATCTTCAAAAGCCTATTCCAAATATGTTACTTTCATCCTTTCAATGTATTTTTTCTCCGATCACCATCGAATGCCTCTTGTCACCATTTACCTATGTCTAGTTTACATTATTTGTCTTACTTCATCATTATATGCATTATCTGATCTTTGTTTTAGCATATCTATGAAGATTTATGTTCTAGTTATCTTCTGTATGTTACCTATTTCTTATTTTCAATCAATTTTTATAAATAAGTGGGCTGACATCCTTCTTAGGAAGTTCATCAATTCTTGGGACTAGATTTGGTCAGTAGCCAACCATCCAAATATACTAATATTGTCTTGTGTAGATATCCTTAGTGTTTTGTAGGCTATCAAGCTCATCATGAAAGGATTTGTGTTCCCATCTTCCATCACCATCACTATCAAAAATTGGACATATCCTTAAACCTTCCCATATTTGGAGTTTCTAATTTTCTAGAATTTTATTTCATTTAATTAGAATAAGAGAAAAAAACTTGTCAAAAATTCTAGCACACCCAGTGGGACCCACCTACTCATTTGGTAAGTTCCTTTTTCATTTTCAATTCTATATTTTATTTTCCTATTTCCACTAACTCTGCAAGTTAGAGTTCTTCACTTGTGTGTTTGGGAGTTTTCTTTCTTGCTTAACAACGTGTATGTAATTTGGAAAAAGAAAAGTGTATCCAGGTATTCCTCTTTTGATTTTTGTTTTTCTATTTCTTGCATCATTCTTCCCTTCCTTTGCTTGCTTGTCTTCATCAAACATCATATTTGGGTTTGGATCTAAAATTTTTTTTTTTCATATTTTCTTGATCACATAGCTTAATTAGGTGGTAACACTTTGCATTCACATTTTATTCACACACAACCAAACCACATGCACAATCTACACATCTAAACAATTCCTACCTAGGTGGAGCTATTGGGATTTCATCACCCAATAAGGAATCTACCATGGTGTTCTGGTCATGTAATAAATTTTTTGACTATTGGTATATAGGCTAAGCACCACCACCCGTATCATCGCGACACATAAAGTACGAGGTAGGCCCTTCTATCAAGATATGTACCAATAGTCATCATAGATTCACACCTCATGTAAATTCAGGTATATCGAGGACTCCATCCTTAAACACACCTAAAACCATCCATAGAGTGTCCATTTCTCTAGGTTCCCTTTGAGCCTCTTCCCTCTTCACATTCTATAAATAAGCAAGATAAAAAAATCATTGCTTGAATTGCATGTTACATTAATAGTTTGTACAAAATTTTTTTTTTTTATTTCATGACCATTGTTACTCTCTCCTAAGCTAAGAGAATGAAGAAATAACTTACTTATAATGACATCCCCATCTCAACCAACCCCTCACAACAAACATCTGCACTCACTCTTGTTTCTTCTACACCTTTGATGACCTCATCCTTGGCCTCCCTATCCACTATTCCTATGGTTCCTCCTCATGGGCCCCATGTGGTTCAAGGAAATCCCCATATCGATACCAATCCCTTTGTCTACCATCACTTTATCCCTTCTAGACTAGCCACACCTCCTTCTGCTACTTCCTTAGGAGCACTTAGACCCCCACTATCCCTCGTGGATGCTTGGAATTTCAATAACTCCTTGATGCTAACCCCATCACCCTCCATGACTATCTAGTTCACAAATCCACCAACATCCCTATTGATGGACCCCCTCTTCAACAAATTTATAGTTACCCCCATAATCCAAATCTACTGAAGTCCTCACCTCCCAACTCACCATATTTTTCCCTAGGGCCATGAATGAGCTAGTATTATCCCAAAACAAACATGTCCCTCATGAATCCTCTATCATGGTTCCCCAGACCCAATAGTCCACACAATTAGTGGTGCCTATCCCACCAAGTATACCACATATCAATATAACTACAACCATGCCTACATCCTCCATTATTATTCCCTTCTCATCTACCGTTATCATAAATGATCCCTCTAAAACTCTTCAAGACTCCAACATACATCCTTAACCACCTAAGAAACACCGGCAAAGCTTGGTACCTCTTTTAACATCCCAATGTTTCTATCTCACAACCCCCCCTTAAGATTTGACTCAAAATAACCAATCTCTACTCCTAAGCATATTTTTGCATACATTTTCTAATCAACCCCTTCAAACATCCCAACCACCTCATGCACATACCCAAACTCATCCAACACAAATCCAATCCAATCCCCTATCACTCAACAACAACCTTCACAATCTTACCCATCCAACTACATCCCTTTACCACATCCTACTTTACAACCCACCCAATCACAAACCTTTAATTATGTTCCTTCCTATCAACCACCCCCACAAACTCCCAATTATGCCCAACATTATCAATCTTACTCACAACCTAATCCATATACTTCCTATAATCCACAACAACATCAATTAGGTCCCCATCCTCATACATCAAATGATCCTATGCAAGCCTTATTGAGTAGAATGGCTAACTTAGAGGCCACTACCTTGGTCCTCAAAAGTACATTTAGCTATGGGAAATTTATAACGAACCCATCAATCATTTTGTGCATGGTAAGCCATATCCTCCACATTGTGAGATTTCATTTAGGAAATTGTTAGCTATGTAGCTTAAGAAGGCCAAAAATAGAGGTTGCACATTATATGCAGTAAAAATTTCTAAGATAGTAGAAGAAGGTGATAATTCCTTGGAAAAATATCCATTGTTAAGAGATTTCAATGATGTGTTTCTGGAAGAATTACCTATTCTTCCACAAAAATGAGAATTTGACCTCATAATAGAAATCAAACCTAGAACTGAACCTATTTCCAAGGCACCTTACCACATGACTACAACTGAATTAGTTGAACTTAAGGCATAGTTGTAAGAACTTTTGTCTAAGGGTTTTATAAGACCGAGTGTCTCGCCTTGGGAGCATAGGTAATTTTTTTCAAAAAGAAAGATGGAACACTTAGACTCTACATTGATTATCGAATGTTAAACAAAGAAACAATAAAAATAGATACCCTCTTCCTAGGATTGGCGATTTGTTTGATTAGATATATGGTGCATCATTTTATTCAAAGATAGATCTTTGATTTGGATACCATAAATTAAGAATTAAGGATTAGGATATCCATAAAAAAACTTTTAGAACAAGGTATGGACATTATGAATTCACTGTTTTACCTTTTGGTTTGACAAATGCACTTGTAAATTTTATGAATTTGATGAACAATATATTTCAGGAATACTTGGACAAATTTGTGCTTGTATTCCTAAATGATATTATTATCTATTCTAAAAGCATAGAATAACAAAATGGGCATTTAAGGATTGTACTTGAAATTTTGTGGAATAAAAATTGTATGGTGAATTGTCAAAATGTTCCTTTTATGAAATATAAGTGCATTATTTAGGACATGTTATAGGAAAATATGGAATAAAAATTGATCTATCAAAGATTTCTGCCATAATTGAATTGCCAACACCTAAGAATGTTCATGAAGTTAGAAACTTCATGGGGCTTGCTGGATATTACAGAAAATTTGTTAAGGAATTTTCAAAGGTTGTTGCCCCGATTACTTCATTACAAGATAAAGATAAAATTTTTGTGTGGAGTGATAAATGTGAAGTAACATTTAGAAATCTAAAGGATTAGCTAACTACAACACCTATTATGAATGTTCTCGGATCTAAATGGAAGCTTTACATTAGTTACATATGCTTCTGGAGAAGGTTTGGCAGGTATATTACTTCAGAATGATCACGTCATAGCTTATGAATGCAGAAAAATAAAGTTACACGAGTTAAATTATGCTCACCACGATTTAGATCTTGTTGCCATAGTTCATGCACTTCAAGTATGGATACATTATCTCTTAGGTAGACCTTTTGAGTTTAAAACTTACCATCTAGGGCTGAAGTATATTTTCACTCAATGAAAATTTGAATGCAAGACAACGAAGATGGTTAGAGTTTCTATCACAATATGATTTTGACATAAGTTACATTAAAGGTAAAGAAAATAGAGTGGCAAGTGCACTACATCGTAGGAAACAAATTTACACACTTGTAACTTTGAGTACTCAGTTTAAGGATGAAGTTAAGAATGCCATGAATTCTGATTTGTATTTTCAGTAAGTAAAAACAACACTTACTACAGATCCTAATGATGCTAGATACAAAGGTTTTAGTTTTGATAATGAAGGAATCTTAAGGTATGAACATCAGGTGTATGTACCCTCAGAAAATGAGTTAAGGAAGAAATTGATGATTGAATTTCATAACTCTCCTTACTCAGGACATCCCAAAGTTACAAAAATGCTTGCTGATGTAAAACAACAATATTTTTAGAAAGGGATGAAGAAAGACATAACTGAATTTGTCTCACATCATCTCGAATGTCAAGATGTTAAAACCGAACATATGCATCTCATTTGGTTTATCGTATCCGCATATCATACCGCAATATAAGTGGAGAGTAGTTAGTATGGATTTTTTTCAAGGAATGCTTATGTCTAAGAATAAACATGATGTTATTTTAGTTGTGGTTGACAAGCCAACAAAGGTAGCTCATTTCATTGTTGGAAATTTAAAATATGATTCACCTATACTTGCAAAAATATTTGTTCATGAAATTTTTAGATTACATGGTGTACTTGGATTGATTATTTCTGATAGAGTTCCAAGAACGAATTTATGTTTTTGGAAAACACTAAATGTAGCCTTGAGAATGAAACTGAATTTTATTTCCGCATATCATCCAGAAACACATGGGAAAATAGAAAGAGTAAATCAAGTAATGGAAGATATGTTGAGAATGTACTCTATGGACCAACAATATAAATGGGAAGAATACCTTCCTTTAGTGAAATTTACATACAATAATACTTATCATTCTTCTCTTAAGATGACATCATTCGAAGCATTGTATGGACGGAAGCGTAGAACCCCTATTAGTTTGGATAACATTGAAGATAGAGAGGTAATTGGACCTGAAATGCTTACTAAAATGGAACAACAAGTAAAATTAATCATGAATGATTAAAGGAAGCTATTGATAGGTAGAAAAGTTATGCAGACTTGAAAAGGTCGATAATAAATTTAAACTTGGTGAAAAGGTCTTTTTATGTGTTAAGCCTAAAAAGAGTTTGATTACTTTTGGAAAAGTAGCCAAGTTATCACCTCGTTTTGTGGGACCTTTTGATATTATAGAAGTGATTAGCCCTGTAGCTTATCACTTAGCATTACCACCCACATTATCATGAATGCATGATGTTTTTCATATTTCTTTTCTTAAGAAATACGTTTCAGACTTGTCACATGTATTAAATTGGAATTCCTTGCAGGTATAAGACCCAAGAATAATCATGGTTGAACCCATTAGGGTGATGGAAAAATGTAAGTTGCACTTGCAAAATCATGAAATAAGTCAATGTAAGGTTCAATGGAACCAATTTAGCTAAGAAAAAGTGCAACTTGGGAAAATATTGAGGACATAAAAGCTACTTTTCCTCATCTTTTTGAACAGAATTAATACTGATTTTATTTGATATCTTACTTTTAAGTCTAAAAACTATCATTAATACTTGCCGTTTTGGGAAAATACTTATTTATGTATGAACTGGGACAACAAATCGATGCTGCAATAAGTTTAAGGAAACTTGAAATTTCTACAAACTAATATCTATTTAATAACTTTGATGAATAATAAGTTATATTTATTCCTATGATTTTAAAATATGCATGGAATAAGTTAATCATTGGGACTATGATGCTTTTTAGGTGGAGGTATGTAATGTCTCTACCATGAATGATATATTAACTAAATTCTTTAATTTTCAAACGTTAATATAGGAATCTAGTTCTAAGATGGGTTACTCTCTTGACATATTGGTCATGTTTTTCATTGATTAAAAATTTACCTTCTAACTCTATTGAAATCTTACTTTGTTGTATATATCTCCCCCGGTAAATATAGACAAGTAGAAGATGTCGACATGAAAATGGATGCACCTATGGTGTAGGTAAGAAGATGTCAACACAAAAATGGATGTGCCTATGGTGCAAGTAAGAAGATGTCGACATGAAAATGGATGTGCCTATGGTGCAGGTAAGAAGATGTCGACATGAAAATGGATGTGCCTATGGCGCAAGTAAGAAGATGTCGACATGAAAATGGATGCACCTATGGTGTAGGTAAGAAGATGTCGACACAAAAATGGATGTGCCTATGGTGTAGGTAAGAAGATGTCGACACGAAATGGATGTGCCTATGGCGTAGGTAAGAAGATGTCGACACGAAATGGATGCGCCATGGCGCAGGTAAGAAGATGTCGACACAAAAATGGATGCGCCATGGCACATGTAAGAAGATGTCAACACAAAAATGGATGTGCCTATGGCGCAGTAAGAAAATGTTGACATGAAATGGATGCGCCTATGGCGCATCTTCAGAGGCACAACATTTTGAGCGTTGACACCCCGATAGGAAGCAAACCCTGACGTAGATATTCAAATGGCCATAAATTTTCACAGGGAGCTCGGATTCACGCAAGGTTGGAATTTTTGGAAATCTTACAAGGTCCTCTATCCAACTACGACTAGATATCTTTAATTGGGTGAGAAAAATTTCTTTAGAAATGCAAAATATAATTCACCACTTTTTGGGGTTGCTAGGGTTCTCACCTACTGCCATAATGAGATGAATTAAATGCAGTCTAGAGGTGGTTGGGGTAGATTTGGATTTCCTCTCTTCCCTCTCTCATTCTTCCTATAAATTTTAAGGAGGAGTTTCTTTCAAAATGTTGGACATTCTTGTTTTGCCCTCCCTTCTTCTCTTTGGTAGGCGAATTTGTGGAGTTCAAACCTCCCATTTAAAACTGTAGTGCAACTTTGCCTCTTGGCATTTTGTAGTGTATTGTGTCAATCTTTGGAGCAAATATTGTATGTCTGTGGATGATTCTCAACCCTCTCTATGTTCATTTGCATCCTCTTGATCTTTCACCGCAAATCGATTATCTCAGGCATGATCTTGCATTGCATTTTAATGGTTTGTGTTTATTGGCAAGACATGTTTTTCTTCATTCCTGCATCACCTTTGTTAGTTTAGGTTTATTTTTATGCATCTTATTACCCTATCTCCTTGGCAAGTTAGATTAGGTTTTTGAGTAAACCCTCTACATTTTTATGTGTGCATCTAAACAGAGGAATAGAACGGCCTTCATATGGAGAGCTTTCTCTATTCACAAGGTCCCACACTTGGGAAAAGCTCCATGTTATGCACCAGCACCGAGAGTCTCAACCCATTGAGTTGCAGGACATTCAGGGGTGCTGTGATTCGCCATCAACACTTACTATAACAAAATTATACTAATGCTAGATTTTAACCATATGTTCATTAAGATATGTTGGACATATAATCTGTATAAATAAGATAATTTAAGTTAAATGTTGTCTAATGGACTATGTTGGTAAGGTACTTAAGTTGCATTAATTAATGTGAACCTTAGTTTATTCATTTCCAATGAAGGGATAGTCATACCTTGGATCAATTTCAGTGATCCAAGGCATGCCTATGATCAATAAGTGATAAAATCATTTTATTAAGTCTAATTGAATTTATCGTAATTGTAAACATGCCACATCAGCTAGCTCGAAGGAAATGATGCCATGGGAGCACCTAACAACATCTTGTGCTTATATTTTTTTAGGAAGATCTGGTTACCTTGTGATGTTGCATATGATGGTAAAGATCTTGGTTAATGATTTAATTTTTACACACACACACACACGTTGGTTGTTACCTAATAGAGACCACATTATTGTGATAATTCTTTGCGTAAACCTAACTATCCTAAATACATATTATTTTAGGATAAGATTTAAGGTATTCATGTTAATGGGATTTTAATTCCTAAGCTAACTTGAGGGATCCATTAAACATCCTAATCTAGAATAAGGTTGGTACTATTTTAAAACAAAGTGGACCTAAACCTATGGGGGACTTAAACTTAACCTATGCACTGACTCTAATGACTTAAAACCTAAGGGTTTAGGCGTGGTTTTTGGGTGCCAACCCACATTGTACTAAGGAAATTAATAACATTGAATGGGGGCCTACGCCACCCTTAGAGGAAGCCAAAACGGATTTGGTAGGCATCATATTCTAGATAGCTAAATATAGGTTTTTACATGTAATGTGAACATTTAGTTGTTGCTAAATTAATTGATGGTTTGGAGAAGATTAATAGATGGCTTACAGTCATCCTAACATTTATTGATCTTGGTAAAGGTAGAAACCACCTTGGGAAACTTTGATATAGAATGGAAGAAAAGTGGGAAGTTTTGGTTAACCATTCATTTTGTTTATTCGATCTCATTTGCTCTACATGTTGTTTTACCATTTTTCAAACTGAAAGTTTGATTCAGTTGCATTTTTAATGTTGTCATTACATGGCTGAGATAGTGGAAGGAATTTATTATAGTTCTATAAATGAAATGGGTAGAAGGAATGATGGGTTTCTATGGATTCAAGTGCAATATGTTTGTGGGTTTTATTATAAATGCCAAAGGGAAACTCAAGGAAACAAGAAGAGTTTCGTAAGAGCACTACCAGGCATGATAGGCTCTAACCCAATATGATACTTGTTGTGTTTATCAATCTTATAAAAAGAACTCTTCCATTTTTCTATTATTGCTTTTGAGTTGATTTTTGTGATTGGAAAATATATGGTTGTTGTATCTATGGTTTTTCTTTTAAAAATTTTATGGGAACTAAGTCTTGTTATGTGGAACTATTCTTTTCTTATTGTAACTATGATCTATGAGAACATATGATAGATGGTTGTGGATGATTCTATTTGCATATAGACGAAATTATTTTTAACATGCTTCTAATGCGACTATTGAGGGTCCTTATCATTTCCTTAGCATAAATGGTTGTGGTCATTTCAACGACTCTATGGAATTAAGGCTTTAAGGTGGTTGCATATAGTTTTATCTGGGTCTATTGAAATCCTTTCGGATTTTGGAAAGGAGTCAATTCTAGGTCAATAACATTTTGGTTATAAAAATCAATAAACGTGGTGACTTGACATCTTTCTTGGATATTCTCTTATTGCAAGTCTCTTGTTCATTCTTATTGATCATATTATTGTAGTCACGTTTCAAGATTAAGGAGGAAAAATTATTTATAAACCCTTTATGGGTATACTAGGTTGGTTTTTGCTTCTTGCTTTAGGAAATATTACTTTGGGGATGGTGTTAAGTTGGGTGGTTATAAGAACTATAACCCTTTTTTATTCTACGGTTTCCCTTTTGAATCTTTAAGTCTCACCACTTGGTTGAGATGGATGGCATTTAGTCGAAAAATCGGTTTGATTATCTCGTAGCCCGGGTTGTTTAAGTTTTATCGACCTCGAGTCATTATTTTTTCTATGATTGATTTTTCATATCTAAACCTTGAAAGGTTCGGCTTAGTCGGTAATTCGAGGACTGTAGGGTTAACACTTACCTCTTGAAGAGGTTGACTGTGCTAGGTTAAATCATCTTCTGCAACTTAATTACCTTTTTGTACTGTCTTGACTCTGTGACCAACATGGTCAAGGAATTGTTAAAAATTACTTGGATGAAGTCCACTATAATTCTGTGGAATACTAGTTCTGACTTGGTCGTAGTTTGAGTTCAGTTGACTGAACAATCACTTGTTAGTGACTTGATTTATTGTGGACAATTATTGGTTTGTATTAAATTTGTTTGATTACCCTATGTGACTAAATAACAATCATTAGTCTTTGATAAAAGAACTTGTTTGATAGGCAGGAAACAAAAATACCTTGACTATTTTAGAAAAATACACGAAATGGTAAACCGACCTTTGACTGTGTGATAGTTAATGATTGGATAATTATGGTGTTTATTTCAGTCCCTGTTTCAGATGGAATTGTTTTATGGTTATATCAAGTGGTTCACCATTAGACAATGTTTTGTTTGCTACTTGAAATGTCTTTGATATCATTATCTTAAAGTATGAAGTTAAGTGATGGTAGAATTGATTATTGTAGGGTAGATAGAGTTTTGAATTTCAATCACGTAATCTTTATGATTACCTAATTGAAATCCCAAAACAATTTGTCATTCTGTTTGAATATGGAACCAATGTTTTAAACTCGAATGAAATCTAATTTTTTTCATATTTGGGATAAAGGTTCATAAAAAGGGTACATTGACTTATTTTCCTAAATTGACATTGTGGAATTTTTGCATGCTTTCTTTATGTTAACGAAAATAGGGAACTTAGAAAAATTTTATTAAATAAAAGGATTATTTTCATGAAATTGATAGATAGTAGCATGTTGTTCTAATGTGTTAGATCTTATCATGCTCAATTCTTGTGAACTGACACATGCTAACAATGTGCAGATGGATTTTGTGAAAAGTGAAAGGAGAAAGACTTATAGGAATTTTTATTTATTTTACTAATGATGTTTGATTATTGGATATCTGAAATTGATAAAGTTATGAAAGGATTTCTGTTATGAGTCATGAAGGCCTAGTGCCATGGTAATCGTAATGGTTGGAAGATGTTATTATTTTTTTATTGAAATGTTTATGAAATACTTAAATCTATTTGAGTAATCAAATTATACCTTGTCAAATTGACTTGTTATTTGGTTAAGAGCTGTATGATAATGTCTTAGTTTTTATTCTATGATGATTGATATATAAATCTATGTCAAAGTGCACATGACATAGTAGATAATTGGGAATAAATGGGGAACTATCTAATGGAGTCCTTATTATAAACTATCATAGTAAACTACTTAAATTATAAATTATGATATAGTTACTAAGACCGAGTGGATAATATGCTACAGGAATTTTGTAATTAGTGTATTCCTTATCAACATTGAACCAAATAAAAGTGTTTGGAACTTGTAAATGAGTCTATAGGATCCTAAGTGAATAAAGAAGGAATTTATTTATCTCATTTATAATGGACAAGGATATGGCCTTTATCATATGTGAATGATTAAATCAACACCTTAATGGGTATTAAATCTATTTACTTGTGAATAACATTTTACATTAGGAAAGATTAATAAGGATATTGTTATGATCTTAACTTATATTGATAAGTTAAATGTGTAATTTTTAAAAAGAAAGTGATTTATTTTATACATGAACCAATAAATGGAAAAGAGAGGAGACATTTGTGTAGTCATTTATTTACCCTTAATACAAGTTTCTAACCCCAAACACACCAGTCTATCACCCAATGGGTGCTTTGAGCCCCTCCTTTATGTGAGCTTTATGAGAAGGTTCCACCATTAATGGAGGATGATTTACAGAAGTAGAAGTACATTCACTTATTTAAAAAGGTAGAAGGTGTAATTAACAGATCCACACATTAATGCATTACAAAATCTAAATAACATTTGTAAGAAGTATAATAAACTAGATCTGGGCCATGATAAGTCATACCTATGACTTGACTCGATCCATGCCTAAAACAACTTGAATCCATCATGCCTAACTCACCTAATTTCTGTATATATCAAAACAACACATCAAAATCTCATTAATACACCAATAAATTGAAAATCTCATCACCACATCAACAAATCAAGAAAAAAATCATGTATCTCATCATATAAATAAATGTGTATCTCAATACAATATACATGGCTATCTCCTCATGTCCATCATCTCAAAATCATTGGCATGTAGGCCGATACATAATACAAAATGTCATCGGCACGCAAGACGGTCTCATATATACAATAAAATAATGAATCAATCCAAAATCTCTTCAAATAAGGCAAAGTGGTATATGCTTGAAATATACAAAACCTCTCATACATACTCACTGTCTTTAGCATGCAGGGTGGTATGTGATAAAAAATACAACTATCTATCGACACACGTGCCAATATATATACCCAAAAGACTATTATACATAAAAAACTAGGCACCACATATCAGGCATCTCAGTGGATGTCCTCCATCTCTGTATCACCTGTACCCTCGGCCCCTTGGGTCCTTGCCCGTGCCTCAACTAGAGCTTGTCTCTCGTGCATTGATAGCTTCGCCCGATCTAGCCTCAGAGCTTGTTGACCCCCTATGCTCTCCACATTATGAGTGTAGGATCTCGTCCTCTCACTGGACACCTGCTGTGCCCTATACTCGACATAGGATATGAAGTCTATCCCAACCGCCATCAGCTGGTCCTAATAGTATCTAGTCTCACCTAGGGCATTCTATAACCTAGATATAGGCACGGTCTATTGTCGTCCCATAGGTCTTGGCCCCTATACTTGTCCTATGGGACCTTGTCCCTCTCTGCCCGCCCGTAACCGGGATCTCGGTCCCGGTGCTATGATGGTGGTGCCTGTGGTGGTGCCCCCTATCCCTGTTCCTATATCTGGGCTTGTAAGACCCCAATATGTGCTTGGGCTATGGCCAACTGGCCCTATAAACTTACCACCTAAGCTTGTAAGGATGTCACCTGACCATCACCCTCCTATCCATCTCCATCTCCTCCACCGACCATCTGGGCCTGTAGATGGCCACCTGTACATGTAGCTATGCTACCCTTGCCTTAGATCTCTCTAGCTGTGTTTGTAGTATACCCAACTGGGTAATGAGAGTAGCCACCTACCCCTGTAGGGCATCTCTTTTCACCGTGATGGTGGCTAAATCCGGTTTCCCCGGTCTAGGTGGTATGGCTCGTAAGTGAGCTACCCACCACTATCTATACTTGTTTGTGACCCCGACATCATCTATCTTCCGGTCCACTACTTGCTCCTCCTGCCCTATGGGCACTATAGACTATGGTAGAGGTAAGGGCCTCTCCACATCGTCTCTCTGGTATTGCGGGAAGGGTGGAGGTACATCTTGTAAAAGCCTGAAATGTCATAGAACCATGTCCACTGGGATCATCTTGTGCTCCCTAGCACGATGACCTTGTGTATATGCCTATATGAGGGGAGTCCTACATACGGCCTCTAGATAATGTCCACTGGATAACCCTCTAATAACCACAAGAAATAGGCCACATCGTGTGTGGGCCTCTCAGATATTTGCTCTCCAATAGCTGGAACCCATATCCTATACCCCACCCACACAAATATTAGTCGGAATGCATCTACTCAAGGAATCCTCTAGGCCGCACAAAAACTATGTGCTCATATGCCCAAATGCCGGTGTAGTAAAAATGTACAACACAGGCTGAACCTGTGCAGCTGCCCATATGCCCACAACTCCTTATACAACTACACCAAGAATGCTGGTGCCCAGAAAAGTGGGTATCATCTACCATCATGTCATGGAGTACCCCCATCAGTGATTGGGGAAACCATCCACCTTCTCGCATTTGGCGGTGTAAATTAGCACAATGCCTCCATCAACAGAACCACTAGCCTTGTCTCCTCCAGATGGGCTAGGTACATCTCTCCATAGCTCAAGATGGCATTGTGGAATGTTAGCTTGACCATCCCCTTTCCAAAACCAGTCACAATCAGCTCCTCTGAGGCCTTAGAGGAGACAAAGTAGACCTGTGTACCTAATATGGGTAATTGTAAAATCCTAAACACGTCCTCCAGGGTGACAATAATCTCACCCGTCAGCAGGTGGAACATGTTGGTCGTGGAATCCCATCTATCAATGAGTGCGACCATCAAAATGGGTTGCTGGACTAAATGTTGATATCACCGGACTCCACTCAAGCCAACAACCTCCACATGCTACAGCTCCTTCTCGGGGTCACTATGCCATGCCGACCTGTCACTAGTAGAGGTGGAACCCTGTCCCGCATACGCACCCGATCTCTCCCCTGCATCTAATAAAAAAAAATAATCTATATTTACCATATCCATACTCACCTACTATCGTTTTCCCATAACCTATTTTCACCCTACCCATCTCAACCACTTAGCCCACATCACTTTTTGACCCATGTCCACCAAAACCCGACCAATGCTGGTTCCCCCTAACCAACCCCTTCACCCTTCAATTAGCATCTGTCACCTATTTGGTGACCGAATCTTTCAACCTTACCGACGCTTAGCCACAATCGACCGATCTTGGTCATTGTCACAAAGAATAATTTGTGATTCCCCAAACCCCCCTTTTCTAACAAACCTCCCCCTTGCCCCTTTTACCCACCTACAATGACCTAAACTACCCTTACACCTCCAAACCCCCCCTTATACATTTATTACCCTCCCCTGTTCCTCTTTTTAGCCACTTTTCCCCATTCCCAAATTTAATCTTTGCCCACCCACAAATTTTTTTTTTTACTAATCCCCGATCTATCTAATCAAATAAACCTAGAGTTGATCACTTACCTTATCGCACCGCCGTCGCCTCAGTGGCATGTCTGGTCACTACACCGGTGGCCTACCCGATCCCTCTCCAGCCTCCGCCATCACCAAATCACTACCCGTAACCTATACCTAATCAAATCCCTTGCACTGATCCTGTGGACCCACTTCTCACCAACCAATCACCCGTCATTCACACCGCCAACTCAATGCTCCATTCCATGTGGACACTTTTCTCTCTTTTTGTCATTTTCTCACTTAGCTAAATGACAAATGAATAATAAACAAAATGGATTTTTTTATTTTTATAACAAACCCGACGTAACCGATGTCGGTTACCCTTGATTGACATCGCCATGTGTGCTCTACCTAACCGTCTTTGTTTGACCTATACCGACGTCGGTTATCCTTGATTGACATCGGTCACCCTCACCTACACATTGCCCTAAATTTTACCCTTTTACCCTACCCCTACCTCCTTTTTTACCTCACCCACCCTTTACCTTGATCATTTACCCCACCCCACCTTTACCCAAACCATTTACCTCACCTTCCTAACCTCATCATTTACTACCTCCCTTTGTCCTCCTTTGGAGACTCATTATTTTACCCCTACCTTGGCCTTACTCGTGTCGTGACCTAGATATTTAGACCTGGACCATTGCTAGTGACCTTTGACCTCATGTGTTCACTATACCTTATGACATTGTTACTTGTGTTGTTGACCTAATGACCTTACCTAGCCTATTTCTGTGACTATTTATCCTGACCCTACCTTTGGTGTACTTGGAACATACCTAAAATGTTCTGCGCACTAACCTATGTCATGTTTCCTAACCATATCCTATACCTTGGATACCGGAATCACTTCAACCTCGTTTGGATAAACCTATCAACCTTAGACAATATAGAGTTTTCTTACTCTTCAACTTGGTAGCATGTTGTAATTTATACGTGTGCGTACGTTTGACTATTACTACCTTTGACTCTGACCCATTACCTATATTTCCTGAGTAGACCATTAACCCTTTTTCCCTTGTGCCCACCTGCCTTTCCCTCACATTTACCTTTTATCACACCACTCACCGCTTCGCCTTTCACCCTCATCGCCCTCGGTTTGAGGGGGATCACCTTCACCCACACATGGGGCAACCACATCTTATTTTTGTTAGCGTTGCTTACCAATACAAGCTACACAACAAAAAGGGGAAAAATGTAGACACTAAAATTAGGTCACACTCCCTTTGGTCCCTTGATAAATAAGCACCCTTCATCACATTCACCTAGCCATGGCCCCCTTCACTCCACTAATATTAATTTAATTTAATTAATTCATTATCCTCACCATATTTATTATTTAAATATCTTAATTTAGATAATATCCACACATACACCTCATCAAGCTAACTCACCCTAAGACCTAATCTTAGTAAGTTGTCATAACTAATTAAGACTTACCTAAACCCTAAAAATCAATGCCTACATTCTCTCTAACCACATTCCCGCATGCTTACAAGAAGCTTCCAGTTTAATCCGTTGGTTAACGATACCAGATCGTAGAAAATCAAAAGGATCTCCTAGTTTAGTAAACCTAAGAAATCCCACCTTGATCGACGCCGCTACCCCTAACCATCACCTGTTAAGATGGAACCGCCGCTTGCGGTTACCCTTGTAACCCCCAAAACAACCTTATTTTCAAGGTTGGTGAACATTAGCACATCCTTGAGAGATATCACATCTTCTGAGATCAAATTACAATGAGAACACACATGCAAGGAGGAGATCAAGAATTTTTATCTTACACAACCATCCAACACTCACTCTAACACTGATTTGATCCAACCAATAAAAAGGAATACACATACAGCCCATGCAGAAGATTTCCAGCATTTGGTGATCCTCAGCAATCTTCAACTTCTCACCAGCACCTCCATTCATCACTCACAGGCATCCAGGACCAGAATCCAAGTAAGTAAAACGTTATACTTCTCTGGTTCATTTCATTTCATCATTATATTATCACCTATTATTTACCTAGCCACCCATTGACCTCCTTCAACACTCCCCCTCCATATACCCATTAAAACCTCACTAAATCCCACCCAAGCTACCAAATACCTCATTCCGACCAGCCAAAGTCCTTTGTGCAATCACAAAGGAGACCTAAAACTCATTCTATGGCATTCCTAGTTTTCCACAGTAATCGGTGCCGGTTACACCCAACCATTGTTGGTCACCCTTAACCGGCATCGGTCTCTATATTTTCCCATACAACCCAGAATAGTGACCTATCCACCTAATTCTACATCACCCTCATTCACTTGTGATCTGCCTGAGACCTCTGTCAGACCTGCAGAGACCTAGAACCAATTACCTGACCTTCGGATCTTATTTTAACTTAGCCTATTAGATTAGATATTTCTTATTGTATTTTGGATGAGATACCCAAATCATTTCAACTACGATAGGATTTACTTTATTATTCACATTAAATTGTCTTAAATAGTGGACTGACAGCCATCTAGGAAGTATCACACTTCCCGATCTAGCACACGCTAGGTAGTTCATTGCACATATTGTTTAACTTTTCTAGTGGTCTTACTTTTCATTACATGTAGTTCCTCCTAGCCAAAAGGAAGATCTCATAATCAGCTTGTGGATTTAGAAGTCATACGCGCACAACAACCCATTAACCAAAATTTCAACAGGTATTCCTCCTACGCCCGTTACCCTATTTGTTTCGTCAATACTTCAAAGAAATGTCTAAGAATTAGGTGAAACACCTGGTAGCTACATTACAGATCAAAAGGGTCATCTCAGACCATATATATTAAATGACAGAGACTTGTCTCCCACAAATCTTCTTGATATGAGACCCTAACTATACTTTTTCCGATCTAACCCTTGTTATAGATCCCAGTACCCATACATATGCTTATGGAATCCCTTACAACCCTTGACACTAAGTTCTCTAAACCCTAGCATTACTACAACACTTCATTACTCTCCTCTTTCTCTACATTCTCTATGCGTGTCTATCTCTATCTTCTCTCTATCTCCCATATCTTTGTCCCTGGCGTGAGCATTATTTTATATAAGATCAACACCCACCGCCATGCCTTCTCTAAGCACAAATCACATGCCAAGTGTCGATGTGGTCCTCCATTGGTGAATGATTATCCCTTTACAAACCCTCCACTCTCTATAATGATGTCTTATAGGAATATTACCTACGGGGAATATCCTTTTCTTGACCTCCAAGGTTACAGGTTGGCACCTTATCCACTCATCACACCTAGTCGGGTCCTCACATTTTTCCTCAAGTGCCTCTAGAATGCCAAATATGGATAAGTCCTTTAAACCTCGTGTTCTACCTCCCGCGCGTGCCTTGGTTTCACTTAAACCCTTCTTAAACCCCTTTTTCCTACGTGATTTCCCTTAAGCACCCTTCTTATCACCGGTCCCGTGTGTACAAACACCCTTTGGTACTTAGCCAATATTTCAGGGAAAACATCACCCCACACTACGCATGTTATCTATCCTCGAAACATCCTGCTTCTTCAAAGAATAAATAATAGTGGAACAAGGACAATCTGAATAAAGAATGAAAGAATAGAAGAATCTTCTACTACTATAGGAGGAGTGGGAATTCCTTCTTCATTATTACCTCAATATTTTCCTAGGCATCTACCTAGCCTTGTACTGCTAAAGTAGGTCACCTACTAGAGTGCCCACCTCATCAAAACTGAATTCATTGCTCTTAGCATTTAGTGTATCTACAATGCCTTCTAGCTGCTTGCTAAGATCATCCAACGACGTCCATTCTAATGCGAGTGACCTAGGGATATAGCTCCTTAAGCCGATTATTAATCAAACCCTATAAGTTTTTGATTGCTTCTAACTTTTTCTCAACCTCAGCTAGGATCTTATCATGCTCCGCCCTATTTCCCTTGTTATTTTCTTGAAATTCCTTTAGATCTACCTCATGTGTAGCAACCAATATGTTTACTTGCCTTGTCTCAAGTTAGCATAATTATCATATACAACCTTATCCATTCACGTAATGATATTTATAGTGAAAAGGAGCTTGGAATACTGAGTAATTGTATCCCCAATATTTAGTTTTTCTTCCTCCTTTTGGCATGCCATTGTGTCTTCTACTGATTCCAATGCGAGTGACCAAATTTTCATGGTAATGATGCGGGTCAATTCTTCCAAGAATTGCATGGATGACTTGTATTTTTTCTTAGGTAGGGCCAGGTATGGGTGCTTCAAGATTATGGTGTTTGAAATAATCTCTATTTTCTTATGGATCTCGCGCCTTTTCCTTTTCCTCCCTTAACTCGCGCCTTAATTGTGTGCTGATCAACTCCTCCTACTTTAACTCCCTATATTTTTCAATGATCTCTTCATTTTTATTTTCAAGCTCTTCCTCCAAGACCCTTATACTATCATTTATCCTAAAGATTTTCACCTCAACTTATACTGATACTTTGTTGAGTGCGTTGCAAACTTTCTCATCATACAGGTTGTTGGGCATTCTGATCAAGGGATATTTTTCAGTGTCAAAAGTTCCCTAAAATTTCCTAAACCATGTTAGTGTAGTATATCCTTTAGAGAGCTTTCCGATGACTATAAGAATGTGAAAAATGGACACTCTGAGCTCAAGTTATGTCTAGTCAAAGTTTAGTCAACAGGGAAGTCAACTTTGGTCAATAGGTCAACAAGTGGACCAATGGCAAGGTGACATGTGGAAATTGGTGACAAGGAAAAATTGATGGTCTTGTAATTTTTAAAAATCAGTTCCATGGTATAGAGCTCATCACAAGCTTTCTGACGCATTTTGAACGGACCAAATTTGAGTTCGTATGCGAAAGATATGCATAGTCAAAGTTGTGGTCAAATGATGACGTGACACACTTTGACGTGGACAAATGGCATATTATGGGCATGACACTTGGTAGGTTTTTAGTGGTTTTAGATTTAAAATAATAATAATAATATTTTATTTAATCCATTCCACGGAATAAGCCTAATCCCATGGGATAAGGAGGATTTTGTGGACAAAAAGTTATTTAAAGGCTTATCCTATCCCTTTCCCACCAAATGTGGGGTCAATGGCTAAATTGGGTGCCTAAACCTATGGAAGGGGGATTTGAACCCAAAACTTCATCTAAAAATATAAGAGGTCTTACTAACCGCCACCCTCTTGTAAGTGGTATAAGTAAAGCTCACTTGTATTTGTAATAAGGTGCTAGGTCTGTGTATAGACAGAATAGGGGTACTTGGAGGAAAATACAATTTTGATGAATTTCTGCTCACTTCCGATCTCAAGTTATATATGAAACTTGTTCAGAATTTTGAGAATATCATGATGGTGTGATAGTTTATCTAATTTGGAGCTTTTGTTGTAGATTTATTTTATTTTAAAGTCTCACAAAGGTGTAGAACCAAAGGGAGACACCGATGTGAGTGGATCAGGAAGGTGAAGGATAGAGGATGAGCTCTATTAATGTCCTTCGAAGGTCTGAAACACAATTTTACAGGTTTTTGATTCATTATTAGTTAATGTAAAGGTTATTGTATTTATATTTTTAAACATTATTAATGGATCGGTTCACCACAAACCCGGGGACGTAGGAATTCAACCCCGTAAACAATCTGGTGTTGTGTTCTAATTTTTATTTTCAGTTTTTGATATTTGCAAGTAATTTAAATTCAAAATATGAATATGGATGCAACTATAATTAGAAACTGATAAAATTTGGAAATCAATTAAATCAAACAATGATTTTTGGGGCTTCAACTAACAAGAAATTTTGACTAAATTGTGAAGTTAATTTCAGTTTGAATTCAGTCCTAAATCAGCTTCTAATAAATTTTTTAAAGGCTAAAATCCTTTTAAGTTGATTAAAATTGAAGATCCTCTAAAACGATTAAAATTGTTAATTTCAAGCACCTTTTCGGATCAAGTTTTGGTATCGAGCGATTAGATTGCCATATTAGCTTCTAATTGTGTGTGAAAATTTGGCTTCAGCTTTTAGTATTGATTTCATTTTTTCAAAGTGTAGACATTTTGGGGATTGTTAATCTTCTTTTGCAGTGTGTAGTTTTTGAAGTACAAGTTGTGTTTGCAGGAATCATGGGAAAGTCATCCAAATAGAGTAATCGGATGAGCTTGAAGCCATAAACGCCAACCGTAGGAAGAAAAATCTTTCCTAAGAGCTAATTTTTATTCCTCTCAAGAGGAAATAGTGCGATTAAAATATAAGCCATAATCCTCTATAACCAAGAAAGAGGAATATGTACACGAGATGCTTGCACAGAGCAAGAAGTTGATGGGCTTTGTTAAAGAGTTGCAGGAAGAAATATGGACCAAGGATGCCCTCTTGGCAAAGCTATAACAAGGTGAACACAAGAAGGAAATGCCTTCCAAATCATTGTAAGTTGTTCACATGTTAATTCTTCCTCTCATTCAGCCTTATATTTCTTTGGGTCAGTTTGAAAAACACACTAAGGGAATTGGGTCTAAACTAATGGTTAAGATGCTATTTAACGGAAAGGGCCTTCATAAAATGGACAAGGTGATGCTAACCCAATACAGTAGAGGATCAACCTCGGTTTGCAGGTTTGGGATATTCTAGTGGGCAAATGGAAATTGGAGAAAGTTCCAAAGTAGCTAAAGGAAGACAAGCTTCCAACAACCAAGGATCTATGCCTCTAGAATTATAAGATTCCACCATCAAGAGGAACAATGAAAGGTGTAAGAAAATAGGTAAATGAGGTAATGAAATTCCACCTCCTCCCACTTACACTAAAAATAGCACTAAGGGGAAATTAAATCCTAAAACTTCTAAAACTCTCTTTCAGTCTGAACAATATAGCTTCGGTAGAAAAAGTATGGTTTTCCTTGCACATTTTGTGAAGGTACTAATCATTCTGCAACATATTGTTGGAAGAGGAAAAATATGATAAAGAAGTTAATGCCTTTTGTGAATGATAAGGTAGGTGCTAAAGACCAATCTCTCTTTGGTAAGGCGAGAAATGGAAAAAGGTTACCTCTCCTAAACAGAGGAATCATTCTCCTAGAAAGAGTTCAGGGAATGAAAAATGGGTAAGAATCCTAAAAATAGGGAAGTTAAATTTTGTTCCCATTGTAAAAGGAATGGTCATGATGTTAAGATGTGTTGGTATGTTCCTTCAATGTAACATTGGAAAGTTTTTAAAAAGGAAAATAATGTCAAACCAAAATTTGTTGATCTAACTCATGTAAATGCTCATTCGGTATTGGGAAGTAAAACCACCTAAACGGAGAAATCCAAGTAATTGGATGGGTAAAACATTCCTCAACTTTATGTTTGCATTATAGTAACTGGTGATAGTATGCAAACATTTTCAAAGCTATATTTTAGGGATTTGATCCTATGTTTATATTTAGCTTTGAAATAATTTGGAAGCAGCCGTAGAGAAGATTTGAGTGATAGGTTCATCATACTCATATTCATCTTCTCACATTTTGGTTGGTTATTCCATTTCTGACAATAGTATGTAGGGATATGGGCATCATCAAAATGTCTATTTTGAAACTTGCAGTTTTATAGTGTTGTCATTTGTGCAAATATTATGGATGCTTATAAGACCCATTCGGGCACCTGTTTGATATTGTAATAAATAGACAAACTTGTTGTATCCACATGTGTTATTTGCACTAATTTATAAGACCCTTATTTTGGGAAAATTTGATTTTTGTAACTATCAGATGTGGTTGCAATTAGGGTGTAAATTTATTACACTAACAAACTAGTTTGCAAAGGTACCAGGTGATCATTTTGCAGATTATGACAGTTCACCAATTTGGGTAAGCATACAATTTATGATCTATCCCTTTACAGTTCAGTGTATGGATAGAATATTTGCATATTCACATTGATTCAAATTTTGAATATAACCATTTTGGGTGTTGATGGTTTAATTATTCTGGATAGTGAATATTTGCAGTTGTAATCAACATACTCACAGGGTGTCAGTTGAACACTAGCTTCCGTTATAGATGGGTGTTATTATCTGACTTATTATTTGTGATGGTGATATAATGTTTTTGGAAGATTCACGTGGATTCAGTTGTTGACTATAGCTATTTTTAGGTGTTGATAGTCTATTTATTCTAGATAGTGAACACTTGTAGTTGTTATAGTTTCATATGGACAATGGGCACTAGCCTAATTGTGGGAAATTTAGATGTCTGGTATATTGATCTATGTTATGAAATTGTAATTTAAGTAATCAGCCGTATCACAAAGTGATAGTTGAACACTAGATTTCCGTAATAGAATGGGTGTTATTATCTGGTCAATTATTTGTGATGGCATTATAGTGGGGTATGATAGTTCACAGTTGTGTGCAGAGTTGACAGGTTATAACGTTTTAGTTGAACACTAGCTTAATTGGGTGTTATTATCTGATCGGTTATGTAATTAGCTAATCAACTATTTGCATTTTATTAACCTATAATGTTATTTCGAGTTCTTGTATGTGTTTTTGCAATGCAGGAAGAGATAGCATGTTTTGTGGGTTGATACACAACTTTTTGTGGACAAAAAGCCTTCTCAGTAGGGAGGAGTGATCAGGGGATATTTTTAGTGTCAAAAGTTCCCTAAAATTTCCTAAACCATACTAGTGTATTAGATACTTCAAAGATATTTCCAACGACTATAAGAACGTGAAAAACAGACACTCTGAGCTCAAGTTATGTCCGGTCAAAGTTTAGTCAACATGGAAGTCAACTTTGGTCAACATGTCAACAAGTGGACCAATGACAAGGTGACACGTGGAAATTGGCAACAAGGAAAAATTGATGGTCTTGTAATTTTTAAAAATTAGTTCCATGGTATATATCTCGTCACAAGCTTTCTGACATATTTTGAATGGACCAAATCTGAGTTCGTATGCAAAAGATATGCATAGTCAAAGTTGTGGTCAAATGATGACGTGACACACTCTGATGTGGACAAATGACATATTATGGGTGTGACACTTGGCAGGTTTTTAGTGGTTTTGGATTTAAAATAATAATAATAATATTTTATTTAATCCATTCCATGGGAATAAGCCTAATCCCATGGGATAAGGAGGATTTTGTGGACAAAAAGCTATTTAAAGGCTTATCCTATCCCTTTCCCACCAAATGTGGGGTCAATGGCTAAATTGGGCACCTAAACCTATGGAAGGGGGATTTGAACCCAACACCTCATCTAAAAATATAAGAGGCCTTACCAACCCGCCACCCTCTTGTAAGTGGTATAAATAAAGCTCACTTGTATTTGTAATAGGGTGCAGGGTCTGTGTATAGACAGAATAGGGGTACTTGGAGGAAAATGCAATTTTGAGGCACTTCCAGTCAAAACCAGATCTCGAGTTATATATAAAAGTTTATAATTTTGAGACGATCGTGATGGTGTGATAATTTATCCAATTTGGAGCTTTTGTGATAGATTTATTTTCTGTTAAATTCACATGAAGGCGTAGAACCAAAGGGAGACACTACTACAAGTGGATCAGGAAGGTGAAGGACAGAGGTTGAGCTCCATTAACATCCTTCAAAGGTTTGAAACACAATTTTTCAAGTTTTTTGATTCATTATTGGTTAATGTAAAGATTATTGTATTTATATTTTTAAACATTATTAATGGATTGGTTCACCACGAACCCGGGATGTAGGAATTCTGAACCTCGTAAACAATCTGGTGTTGTGTTCTAATTTTTATTTTCAATTTTTGATATTTGTAAGTAATTTAAATTTAGAATATGAATATGGATGCAACTATAATCAGAATCGATAAAATTTGGAAATCAATTAAATCAAACAATTATTTTTGGAGCTTCGAACGAACAAAGAAATTTTGACTAAATTGTGAACTTAATTTCAGTTTCAATTCAGTCCTAAATCAGATTCTAATCAATTTTTGGAAGGCTAAAATCCTTTTAATTTGTTTAAAATTGAAGAT
This sequence comes from Taxus wallichiana var. yunnanensis, assembly GCA_018340775.1. Taxonomy (NCBI): domain Eukaryota; kingdom Viridiplantae; phylum Streptophyta; class Pinopsida; order Cupressales; family Taxaceae; genus Taxus; species Taxus wallichiana. Next base: position 237,254,383 of record CM031244.1, read on the forward strand.
CCTTTGAAATGATTGAAAGTGTTAATTTCAAGCACTCATTTTCGAATCACATTCACTAGAGGGTTTAATCCTTGCATCCGGTATCTTCATCAATGCCTCACGGTTGAACTTGAATTCGGTCTCATATACGTGGGACTCAAAATCATAAGAAAACATCTTCCTCATGCATAGGTATGCTCCCTCTTCATCGAAAGAAGACCATACAAGGACTTGGTTTGAAGGCATGGTAATTTGGAAATGCACAAGAAGTACTTTTTTGCATCATTAATGTAAGTTATTTATTTTTCATGCGCCGCTACCATACTCTTTCCACTTATGCACACGATACCTTTGGGAAGCTTACTACTCGGCTAGGATCTCTCGCCCATGCTTCCATACTACTTTCCCACACTTTCACTTTCCTCTGTCTCCTTTTGTAATTTTTCGGTCTTTGTGCTCCACCTCTTGATCCACCAAGTCCTTTATAATTCCTGCTACCTCCCTCTCTACAGCATCCTCTATCTTCTCCTTATTTAGGTTTGGAGTCTTTTCATCCTTCATGTTGACTTCTTCATTTCCCCCTTCCCATGAGGGCCTCCTTTGTCCTCATCCTTATCTTCATTTCCCTCTTCCTTTGACTCATTTAAATCATACATAGGATGGTTCTGAGCCTCACCGTGCTATTCATCATCCTCATCACCCTTGTTATCCTCATGCTATTTGTTTCTTTTGAGTCTACCTTTTCACACATTATTTTCTTATTCCTAACTGGTGATTCCAATATAGGAGACTCTTATTTTTCATCTTCGCTAGGTGAATCCTTTCTTTCCGCTGATTCTTCTTTCACAAGGGGCTTCTCTTGCTTTGACACCTCTTCCTCATGTGTATTCTCTTTCTCTTATGCATGGGATATCTTCTTCCTTGCATAGGTGCTTGGTTTTATGCCCGACTCCTGTGTGCCTATAGAATACGTTGTATGTGTACTTGGTGCCTTTTTCTTAGGGGCCTCCTCTCTCTCCCTTTTCCTTGGTGCAACCTTCTTCCTTATGGTGGGGTCTTCGGGATAAAGACATCATTTTCAACATAAGTACCTTTTTCATACTTAGGCCTTATATGTAGGTATACCCTTGTTGTGGTCCTCCCAACAATATGCAATGTCACTGGCTTTAACATATGTACATCATGGGAGACATACTTATCCACATAGGCACACTTCTTTGGATATATCAATGTTCTGCGCAACTCATGGTAATCCTGGTATACCGTAATAAGGTAAAACTTTAGCTTATTTACCTCTTTGAATCGATTAACCCCAGCTTGAAAGTATTGTGTTGTGAAGGAGAATGAAAATTTGCACTAGGGATCCTTGGCACCATCTGCCAGAGTAAACCTTCCAATACAAAAATGTTGGTGTATAGAGAATTCAGCCTTGCCTTGAAGTAAAATAGGTAACTATTCTGGTATCCTCCACTAATCACCGAATGTGTCACGCATCTTCTTATACCATTTTTCTAGGCCCGCCTTGTTGGTGGCTATCATGGTGTCACAAGTGTATTTCTCAAATCTTTTGGTAGGGGAAGGGTTATCCCACAAAAATTTATCCGCCCATCAGAACTCTAGTCTCCAAAAAGATAATGGTAAGGAGGACATTACCAAACATGATATTTTCTCCATCATGCATGACATTGATGATTTCTTCTGCTATGAAATCCGAGAGGTTATATATGGTCCCCTCCAAGATCTTATGACAAACGTTCAACCAAGCCTTGTTGATCTGTGTCCATCTCTCCTTCCCACTCAGATTTGTGGCCAAATGTGTAGTCATCCTCATTATCAGGTCAGAAATCACATAAATGTCGAAGTATCGTGAACCCTTCTTGTAGTCATAAGCTTCAACAGTCTTCTTGATGGCCTCCTTATCGTCCAAGTCATCATCGAAAGATTATCCTTTATAGACAAGATCGGTAAACTTATAAATTAGTTGGGAGTTATTCACATCCTCCATCTTGCAAAGTAGAAGTGGTCTTCATGTACGCGCAACATTAACCACTAGTATAATCTCTCAAGTTTTCTGAAAAATGGCGACTCATAGAGTTGTAATAACCTGACCTTCTCCATCTTCACCTTTACCTCATCATTGTAGATAGGTATTCCATACGGTGTCCACTTATCTTTAGGGTGAACCGGTTCTAATACCATCTCGATTCTTTTTTGGTGCTCGTTCAATGGCTGTAGTCACTCACGACCATATTTCTAACATGAGACACCCATTATTTTCCAAGCAATACGCCATCTGGATATTTCATTTTTTTGTACCGTTCTTCATTAAAATTGGTGGAAATGGCATGTCTCCCTTTGCCCTTTCTCTTACTTGGTGAAATGTTTGCTTTGCTTTCCTTAGTAATATTTCTCTCGTCACTAAAAGTTCTTCCTTTCCCCTGATCTTGGCTCTGCTCAACTTGGCGGTTCCACTCCTTTGCAAAAATCCCCTCAATCATGTTCCCTAGCTGCATAACCCTAACCTAGAAAACCCTTTTTCCACAAGACAACGTAATCACCCGTGATTCTTCCACACAACCTTCTCCGCTTACGCCCATGTACTTATTTTTCCACTCCGGTTTGCTGATCGAACTTGATATGCAAGAAAATATTCACAACCCTTTTTCACACAAAGTTTCTTCAAGGATGCCCTAGTTTGCAAGAGCTCTTCGATAACACAAATGCAAGGTAAACAATAATGCACCCCGACCTTCTACTTATAGCTTTTGCTTTTCACCATAATAAATGTCATGCCACCTACCAACATACTCTTGCAATAAAGGTGGATTTTTCCTACTACCAACCTTCAACGCTTTTACCCCCACACCCAATCCTGCGTGAAAAATTCTACAACCTTTTGGTTACTTGGTCAAGATCCTTACACGCACACTTTTAGCACCGAAGGCACTTCTTTTGTCTTTATCTTGATTTTTGACATTGCCTACCTCATGTTGTTTCGTGCTTCTCACCCTTCTACATGATTTTGGTAAAGTCTTCCTAACACCAAACTCCTCATGTTCACCTTTTCATGTGTGCTCTTCAAAACTACATGCTTTTGATTCTTTGACCTGGGCCATCGAAATAGAGCTTCCAATACCAGCTTTTAGTGTTTGTTGCATCACTTCACCCCACAAAAATAGATGCATGGTCCTCTATGCGCATAGAATTTTTTTGAAATTGTAAGTGGCTAACGATGCACATCATGCACACAAAAACAAAAATAAAGGGAACAAACAACGAGAAAGGGAAACACAAAGAAAGGAAATGCATTAAGGGAAATCCTAGGCTAATTGACAATACTACCTTATTTACAAACACAAGGAAGACTTATTTATAGTAGGGCTTCAACCTACTCCCATTGAAATGGTTTGGTAACCATGTTCCATCCAATGCTTGTAATTGACAAGCACATAAATCAAGTATAGAGGATATAATGTATGGGATCATCCAATGGAATTTGAATTTCTTGAGATGGTGTAGAAACTTGGAATCATACAATATCACCATCTGCCCAACCTCAAATTATTTGTTCTTGATGTGTCTCATCTAACTGCATTAACTAATCAATCCTCTCCTCAAGAACTTGTTCATCAGCTAATCCTCCTGCATGTGCTATACATAGTGATGGTAACATGAACTCAATAGGTAACACTACTTCCATGCCAAACACCGATTGAAAAGATGTGGCCTTGTTTAGTCTCTTGTAGGTTATCGTGTATGCCCATAGTATGACTGATATTTTATCATCCCAATCTTGTCTTCCCACATCACAAATATTGGTTAACGTGTGATTCATAATTTTGTTAAATGCCTCAGCAGTCCCATTAGCTTGTGGGTGATAAGGGGTAGTATTTTGGTGGGATACCATGAATTCTCGCCAATAAAATCCTAACTATCTCATTCAAGAAATGAGTACCCCTATCTCTTGTTAAACTCATCAGACATCCATATCTACTGATTATGTTTTCCCATAGGAAACTAGATGCTACTACCACTATGAAATCCCTTGTAGGCACTGCCTCCATCCACTTTGTTAAGTAATCAATACAAGTAATGATATAGCGTGAACTAGTCCTTCACGTGGCAAGTGAAATTGGTCCTACAAAATCAATCACCCACTTCTCAAATGGTTCTGCACTAGCTATCACTCAAGGGCATCTCATCTCTTCTTCCTAGTTTTCTAAGGCACTCGAAATGGTCAAAGACCTTACAAAATGCAATACAATCTTGGTAGATACTTTCCTACCAAATCCCTACTAGTAGAATCTTATGTGTGGTGGAATTCCCTACATAGTGTCCTCCTACAATTCTATATGCATTCTTGTAAAATGGGCTTATTTCCTAGGTTCTTTGCCATGTGGTCCCTAAAGAAAATGAAGGGTGTTGCCACCAAATACTACCTGAATTTGTGCAACTCCTAGATCATTTTCATGCTCGAGTAGTAGTATAGTTGTGTTCTACTGGGGTTATCTTTCTACTAGCAAAACACCCGGATGGTCAATAACTCCCTCTCCAAGTTGTGCTAAGATTTCCCCAATCTCCATCCTGAAGCATCAACATGTAAATGGAATGACTTAGAAGGAAAGTGTAACCTGATAAGATTAGTCTCCATTTGTTGCACTTTTGTTTTGTTGGGGTTGGGATCTCATCCCCCTCTAGAGTGTTTATTGCTACTTCTACTAGCAGGTGCGAAGAAAGGAATAAAAGGAGAAGAGAAAGGAGAAGAAGCAGACCTCTTGTTTTGATAAGATTATTCTTAGTGTGTAGAATGCCCCATTTGTCCGAAGGAAGAAAAGAAATGAGTTCCAAAGCGGAAGGGTCGGAAGATCTATGCTTTTAGTTTGGTAGTAAGCAGAGCCAAACCTACTTGCATAAATAAACAAAGCAATCTTGATAAACAAATGACGGAAAAGTAGATATGAATCCAATGCAGATTAAACACATACGAGATCTAACGTAAGAAAGATCTAATGCATAACACTGACTATTGAGCACAAAGTCGAATAATTGTATTCTTGTTCTTTTACATTCTGAAAAGCTCAAAGTCTTTCTCTCCTCACTTCTATTTCTATCGAAAAATGTTCACCCAATACAACAAGTATTCTTGTATTTATAGAAGATGAGAGAGAGAAGGCAAAATGGAGCCAACCACTTATCTACAAGATATTTACAAAATATCTAAAGTCATGTTGACTTTTACATTTTTGAGTGGATGACATCATCCCATGATGCAACATGGATGATGTCATCGTTGGCACCAACATACTTGAGATATGGCGAAAAGAAAGTCGGAGAATAGCGAGAGGAAGAAGAAGAAGAGGAAAAAGAAGAAGCTAGTCATCATCATCGTCCTGCGGCCGAAAAGGGTCGCTTTGCTTGACGATCTTGCTCGGGAGATGAGATGTGGAAGCGGCGCGGTATTCCAGAACTTGCTGATCATTGACCGGGCCGATCTGTGATGGATCCTTGTGCCGATCACCGATTACTTCGCAAGTTTCCCGCTCTTCTACAAGCTTTTCGGGAAGTTTGGAATAATCTTTCTCCGCCTCAATCAGGAAACCGATGAAGTCCCTGCAAGCCAGCAGGTTATTGATGGATTCGGTATCAAACGTGACTTCTGGCCCTGTTCCTTGAGAAGCTAACTCCTTGAAAATCCGGATAGTATCATCAGCCGTTCTTAAGGTGAGGGAAGGAGTGAGCAACCTTGGATTCATGGATAAAACAATTTTCTCCATTTGATACATCGCATCCAGGGCCTCTTCCTTCACCTTATCTATTTTTCTAACACAAACTCAAGCTGATCTGTCAGATAGTCCAGTGGACATAGTCTTGTTGAGGGTCCTTGGGTGACCGAATACTCCGAACTTGACCAAATCTTCGACTGAACAGTCGAACATCTGTTGGAAGGCCTCGTGTTGGAGTCTAGCGTTTTCTAACTCTTCTGATATCGGGACCGCTAATGCTTGAAGCTCCTTATTCGCCTTTTCAATGTTCAGGGATAAGTCTGATATATTCGGCGATTACCTTTTCGCTATCTTTGAGAATCTGACTTCTCCAAGCAGAAACAGCCATGCCCTGCTCACCGATCTTTGAATATTCATTGATCTTGTCTTGACTGAGCAGCTCAGGAGTCTCGGCGGCAGTTGTGGGAGGTGCACTTCCCATCTTCTGTAAGGCCTGAGGTATTTATTCTGTTCTTTCAGCAGCCTTTTCTCTTCTTTGGCTTCTTGAAGCTTTTCACAAAGTGCATCAATCGCGGAACGAGCTTCCCCCTGGAGACTTTCAGAGGACGTCCCCATCGTGACTTGGGTCACTGTGAAATCTGCTGGAGACAGATCCTCTTTTTCTTTGGTGGGATCGGGGTAAGCTATTTCCAGGACTCTCTCACCTGCAGCGCTCTTTGAGAAGCGTGTAACCGGCTTGTGCTTCTTTGCTCCTTTAGCCGGAATAACCGAAAAGTCCATCGGAGCGATGGGGACTTTCCTCTTTGGCTGGCTCAGCTGCTGAGAGATCCAAGCTGGTCCTATTGAAGAAGGACCGAGAGGCGAGAGGGAGCGCGACAACGGTAGAAGAGGGGAAGAACGTGGAGACACGCGGCGGTGGCATTGAAAGAATAGCCGAGGAAGTGTCCACGGGAGGAAGGGAAACCGGGGCTGCAGAAGACAAAGGAAGGGAAGGGAGCCCGGAAAGGAGAGAAGAAATGGAAGGAGACAAATCAGCAAGAGAGGAGAAGATGGATGAAGAAGCAGGGGAAAGGGTAGAAGAAGGGGGAGAGGACACAACCAAAGGAGTGGTTCTTTGCGACACAGGGAAGGAGAGGAAGAGAAGGAGAAGGGACAGAAGGAACCTCCGTAGTCGTAGCAACGCCGACATCCTGAGTGGATGGGCCTTCGGGAACATCCTCCATGAACTCCTCTTCCAAAGTTATGACTTGTTCAGGCTCCGAGGGAAGAGGACTTTCAGGGGCTTCCTCCTGACTGGTGCTTGATTCACCTATTGCACCCTTGCCTTTTAGCTGCTTCTTTGATCTTGGAGGCGCATTACCCAATGGAGAAGTTATAAAATCTACGCCGAGGTAGATCAATCCATTCATACGGCACCAGAGCTCCGTTCTCCGCATGGTTTCTTTGACCCTCTCCTCGGTTATCGAGGAGCCTTGCTTATCAATAGCGGGAAGGGCCAATTGTCCCCATCGTGTTATTATACACCTTGTCTACTTCATCTTCCGAAGTTTGGAAGCCTTTGGGGACGATGGCTACTCCATCTTGAATAATTTACGCCATGCTAAGCGGGAGTGATCTGTCTCACGAGTGCCACCTCATGGATGACGTCGATGTAAATGTCCTCAATTTGAGGGACATGGATAGGATCAAGCTTAGCCCTTGGCAAAAGCGACCTCTCGGGTCGAATGTAGGCCTTCTTTGGAAATCATGCTTTAGATTGAGCAATTCTAGCTCGTGAAACATCTCCTTCGCCTTGTGATAGGCTGGAACAAGTGTATCGGCCCTCTTGTGAGGGGAAAGGAGTTCCACCCTTCTTTCTCTTGACACTTCTCATGATATGTGACCAGTGCCCTTGACAATTCCAATAGAACCAGACTTTGGTCCAGCATACCTTGGCAACCTAGTGGGCTCGCCCAAGAAGTTAACCGCCCTCAGATAGGTGAATGTGGGAAATTGGGTGAACAAGGCCCCCCACTTTTCCACAGCAGAAACAGTATTCTTAATTGTGCGGCCATGAGTCAACTTTGGTCGCAGCATGCATATAATTTGGTAGAAGAAAGCATCATTGATTTTTGAAAAGTGTTGGATGCTATTCTCCAGCTTTAGCTCTGGGTAGTATTCATATATCTTGGCCTGAGGCCAAGTTCCACTTCGGTGCAGCCCTGGATAGTCCCTTTCAGACGCTGCAGCATACACTACGTAGGAGTTCATATGAAACACTCCTGTTGTGGCAAACTGTTGTAGCTGCTCAGAAATGGCGCTGCTTATTATTTCCCAATGAAGCGGCGATCGGGCAAATTTTTGTTCATCGTCTCCAGTACTGCGACATCCATTTATGGAAGTAGTGGGCGTCTGAAAGCTTAGAAGACTACTGCTCGGGAAAGTGATGGTGTCACTGAGTTCTTCGGAGAAGTCGCTTCGGTGGATAGTCTGGGGCCACCGGGTCACTACCTTCTTATTTTTGAGGTAGACTTCATTCATTAATTGCATGCATAGGTCCTCATTGCCCTCCCAGGTCTGGACACATTCTTCTTGGGTAACGGCCACGAAGCTTCGGTGATGAGGGATGCCAAGAATCTTTTCAAAATGGCGAGTGGTGAGGTCAATGACCACTTCTCCCTTACTATTTTCGACACACCTGGTGTCCTTGTTGTAAGATTGGGCAACCACCATTATGAACTCATTATTAATAGCGGCGATTTGGAATCCCACCGGCGAAATGTAGAGCACTACCCATCAATTTATCCATCCAGGGGCTTCTTGTTACTTTCTGAGTTCTCACCTGAGTCGTCCATGTCAATGTGGCCCAGTTCAGAATCTCTGACATCCATATTGCATTCCGCCTGAGATTCGGGCATTCTAACCCTTTGGTACTTATACTTCATTTCTTCCTCTGTTAGCTTAGCTTTTCCTCTTGGTTTGGCGGGTCTCTTGCTTGAGGTAGACATGTGTTCTTCAAAGCTTATCTGATGATCTGCACGTAGGAGAAGAGAAACCCAATCCAAGAAGCTTGAATTAGTCATTTGATCTTCCATTGGAATACTAGCAGAAGAAAGAGTTAGAACTTTTAAGGCTCGGGGCGCAGGGCGCATGGAAGATGTGTGTAACAGGCTGCATTTTATAACAGGGCGCACAGGAAATGCGTGTTACATTGGGGTTCGATGCGCCTGTGGCGCATGGAAAGATTGTGTAACATGGACGAATGATGCGCCAAAGGAATATAGCGCGGCGCATGGAGGGTTTACACAACATCATGTTACTGCATCGGAGGGTGTGCCAGCGCCTATGTAATCTTTATACTTGCGCGAAAAAGGCTTTTGTTGCATCGAAACTGGGTGCGCTCTTTGGCGCGTGGAAATGGGATGCAACATGGGTAAAGGGTGCGCCAAGGCTTATAGGAGGAAGCGCGGGATTTACACTTGGAGCATGCAAAAGGGGTGCGCTTATGGGCGCATGAATTTCAGCTGTGCTCAGGATGGCAGGGTGCGCCATGGCGCGGATCTTGAGTATGTTGCAAGTCGGATAGGTGCGCGAGGGCGCGGCTATGTCTTGATTATTCTGAGCGCGCGGTGCGCCTTGTGAAATAAGCTCTCAAACCTCCTTTTTCTTTCTCTTCCACTTCAAAATTTGCTTGGACAAGTAAGGTTTTCCAAAAAACTTGTAAACAGACCAAGTTAGCTACAAAACGACCCCTTTTCCAGCAGATCCGGAAAGAGGGAGGGAGAGCGAAGAGCAACAGAAGAAAGATACAGGGCAGCACGGGTGGAAAGGCTCAAACACATTCAAACTTTGATGAAAACTGGCCAGCAAGTTGGCATACACACCAAAACCGGACAAAAACAAGCCCAAAGAACAGAAAACATAAAACAGGGAAGGGGAAGAACCTCTTACCTTAAAATATAGCGAAAATTCCTTGAGCGGGTCCTGACAACTGACAAAGCGGCGGCGGGTGACAAATCGGAAAAATCACGTCTTGACAAAAGAACAATGAAAATGACATGGCGCGCATAGGTATATATAACAAAATTTGTCATAAATCGCCTGACCACCATTTGAAAAGCGCGTGAAAACGCATGTCGAGAGGAAAGCATCGCGCCTTTTGGCGCATGGAAATGTGACAACGAGGAGAATGGGTGCGACTTTGGCGCATCAAGCGAGTTGTCGACATGAATTTATGTGCGCCATTGGCGCACCAAAACGTGGTGTAACACGGAAAATACATGCGCCTTTGGCGCACCGAGAAGCGTGCTAACATGGAAAACCATGCGCCAAAGGCTTTTAAGGGGGCGCATCAAAAATTGATGTTGCAAGGAAAAACCATGCGCCCAGCCAAAAAAGGCTCAAAAAGACTAAGTTCAAAAACTGAATTTCCCGGGAAGGGATTTTACAATATTCTGAATGCGGAGGATCCCTAACGAGGGATCGAAACAAAATTTTCGGTATGGTTATCGGTAAAATTGCCCTTGTCAATTTTACAGGATAACAGCTGGCTCCTCCTGGGGACTATCCTTGAGTAAAATCAGGGGTAGAGAATCCCAGATTACATGTGCCTATCCATTGGGTACGGAGTCAAAAACAAGGGGGACCGGAGGGAGAACAAAGGAAACACACAACAAACGAAAGCAAACACGCGAAGAAAGCAAACACACAACCAAAATAAACTGTACAAAGAAGAGAGCAAGCTCTACTTCCTGAAGATCTTGAGATGTTGCCCGCTGTAGGGAAGCGGGAGTTCAGCTCCATCCAGATACGAGAGATAGAAACTATTCTCTCCATTGAGTTGTTTGATTTTGAAGGGCCCTCTCCACAAGGAGTCAAACTTTCCATGCATACCCTTTGGCTCTCTTCGCTTGTCCCAGAGAAGAACAAGATCTCCCACTTCAAAATCCCTCTGCTTGGCCTTCTTGTCGAAAAGCTTCTTCACGTGATTCTGATGTTCAGTGATCCTGTCGACCACCCTTACTCTCTTTTCTTCAAGTTCCGCAAGGTACATGATTCTCTTCTCTAGAGAACTTTGAAAAGTTTCATCTTCGATAGCTTGTGCCAAGCGAAGAGCAGGAAGTTCCGCTGAAATGGGAAGCTCGGCATCAGTGCCATATAACACTTGAAAAGGTGACATGCCGAGAGATCTCTTGGGAGTAATACGGTCTGCCCACAAAGCGTCGTACAAAGCCTTGTGCCACATTCGCTGGTTTGATTCCACCAACTTCCGTATAATGGTCACTAGGTTCTTATTGCTGGATTCCGCCTGACCATTTCCTTGCGGGTAGTAATCCGAAGCATGGGCTAAAGTTATTCCATATTCATAACAAAAACTAATAACTTCTCGGGAGGAGAAGTTAGAAGCATTATCAGCAACGATTTTGTTCGGGATGCCGAACCTGACAATGATATTTTCCTTGATAAAACTGCAAACCACCTCAGAAGTGGCATGCTTGGTAGGTATATAGCTTCCACCCACTTGGTGAAGTAATCGATTCTTTGTAAGGACATAGCTATGTCCGGCACTCGATTGGGGATTGAGTGCGCCCGATAAAATCGATTCCCCCACTTTGCTTGAATGGCTCATTTATAATAACCGGCCTTAGGGAAAGGCGGCGATTTGGGCTTACCAACAAGCTATTGTGCAGGCTCGCATTTCGCTACCCAGTGTTGCATCTTGAAAAGAGCGTCGGCCAATAGTACACAGCTCGAATGATCTTATGTGCTTTGTCACGGAAGAAGAAAAATGGCCTCCACAGGCTGAGTTGTGAAAACTTTCCAGCAGTTTTACTTGCTGGGGCTTGTCAACACATCGCAGAAAGATACCATCTATCCCACGCTTATATAAACCGTCATCCCAGATAACATACTTGGCCGCTCTGAGCTTTATAGCACGCTTCTCCTTTGCATTCAGGTGCACTGGGCATTCGCCGTAGGTGAGGAAGAAAGCAATGTCGGAGTACCATTCGTCACTAGTTGCCACAAACAAAACCAGAGGCAGAGAATCTGGCCCTTCTAGAGGGGTTTGCTCTTCATTGGTACAATTTTCTCTTTCATCATGATTTTCTGAACCCTTGTTTTCAGCCATTAGCTGACACAGGCCTTTGCCCCTCACCAGCTTGGTGGGTTTAATATCTAGGTCATATTCCTGGACCTTTGCGATCCAATTCCCTCTCACACTTCCCAACTCTTGTTGAGTTAGAATTGATTTCACCGCTGTGTCGGGGACCAGCACCACCGTATGCGAGTTCAGAATGTAATACCTGAAACTCTTCACCGCTTTAACGACGGCAAAGGCGTGCTTTTCCAATTGAGTCATTTTCAACTCGTGAGGCTTGAGAGGAGAACTCATGAATGCGATTGGAGATTCAATATCCTCCGAGTTCTTTTGCATCAGGATTGCAGAAACAGTATGTTCGGAGGCATAACTATACATAATGAAGTCTTTGGAGAAATCCGGACATACCAGGACCGGTGCATGAGCAACAGAAGTTTTTATCTCCTCAAACGATCTTTTCCCTTCTTCACTCCATCTGAAAGTTGGTGTTCCCTTCATCATGTTCAAAATGTGGCGAGTCTTCTCAGCAAAGTCAGGGACAAAACGCCTAAGAAAATTCACCTTTCCGAAGAAAGAATGAACACCGGTCTTGCTTGTGGGCAGAGTAAGGCTCTGAATAGCCTTGACCCTTTCGGCATCAATCTTTGTTCCTTCTTTGCTAACCACATGGCCTAGCAATTTCCCTTAGTGACCTCAAAGCAGACTTTTTGGGTTAAGGGAAATTCCGTGTTCTCGGCATCTGGCCAATACCTGTTCCAAATGATCATAATGATCACTTCGTCGTTTGGAGAACACGGTTAAGTCATCTAGATAAACTACAATGACCTTTCCCATCATGCCTTTGAAAGCAAAGTCCATGGCTCGCTGAAAAGTGGCACCAGCGTTGGTTAGGCCGAAAGGCATCCTGCTATAGGCAAACGTACCCCACGGAGTAGTGAATGCTGTTTTGAATTGATCTTCAGGCGAGACTTCAATCTGATTATAGCCCGAAAAACCATCAAGCATAGACAGCATTTCTGATCCAGTCACCGCTTGCAGAACTTGATCCATTATGGGAAGAGGGTAGTTGTCTTTCAGCGAAGCTTGATTTAAGTTTCGGAAATCTACGCAGATGCGTATTTCACCGTTTTTCTTGCGTACTGGCACAATGTTCGCCACCCAAGTGCTGTGATGGATAGGGAAGATGATTCTTGCGTCCAGCATCTTCTGAATTTCGGCTTGAATAGTGCCCGAAATCTTGGGATTATAATGCCTTTGCTTCTGACGGAAGGCTTTGGCATCTTCTTTTAGCGGTATATCATGCTGAACGTCCTTTGGCTTGAAGGACTTTAAATCGGCATAGGACCATGCCAATACATCCATATATTTCTTCAGCAACTTGACAAACTTTTGCTTTTCTCCAGGCGTGCAGCATTTGCCAATGTTCACGAATTGCGGATGTGCCTCTGAACCCATATTGACTGGTTCAGTCTCTGGAGATGAGCCAGGATCATCCCGCCTCTTCTTTTTTACAAAACGGTCGTGCCTGTCAAACAAGCGTTCCAGAGAAACCAAGCCCTTTGGAATTTTATTTCCTTTGAGCTGACATATGCCATCGTTCTCTTTTGATTCATGATTTTGGTCGTTGATTGATTCACGGCACGTAGAGGTGGATCCTTCAAAATACAACTCATCAAAGTTTTCTGCTTTTTCTAGAAAGGCAATGAGATGATTATCATCGTTGAATACTTGCCAATGCTGAGAGTTGTCTGGCACGCTTGGACGGAAAACCACTTCAATGGTGTATTTGTTCGTTTTCAAACCCGGGTGCGGGAGCATGAGAGATGCTGAAACAGCCAACGAATCAGCCATGTCATTTTGGGCCCTTGGAATGGCCTCTATTGAAAAAGCGTCAAATTCCTCAATGCTGTCCCATACCGCATTACGGTAGTGCCTGAGCCTTTCATTTTTCACTTGATAAATCCTTTTGACCTGATTTACAACTAGCTCGGCATCACCTTGGACTTTCAGATTTTTTATTCCTCTTTCTTTTGCAGCTTGCATACCGAGTAACAGAGATTCGTACTCAGCAGTATTATTAGTGTTGAAAAACTGCAATTTGAAAGAAAGAGGAATTACCTCCTCCTCGGGAGATATCAGCACAACTCCAGCGCCACATCCACTAGTCGCGCAGCTGCCATCAAATTGCAAGGTCCAGATCTTATTACAATCCTTTTCCTGAACAAAAACGTCCTTTGTATCCGCCTCGGTGGATAAGAAGTAATTCCCAACCCCGATGATTCGAAAAGAATTTGGGCTTTTGGGTCTTCAGAGCTAGTGACCAAGTATTTCTTTTGGGATTCCGGCTCCAAAGTTTGCATTACGCCTTTGACTGGGATTCTAGCTTTGGACCAGTCCATGTGAATTTCTCCACCAACTTCGCTGCAAAAGCTCCTTCCCAACAGAATTCCATAGGCTGCCGGAATGTCAGCGACGAGGACGGTCATCTTTACTCTTTTATCCGGGAAGGCCGCAAACGCAAATTGCGCGTCTTTGATTTGGCCAATCAATGGCACTTGCTTGGTCTCCAATGAATAGCATCTGCCGAATGGTTTGGTAAGAGTGAGGCCCAAAGCATGGGCGACTTTTGCCGGCATGACGTTATCGGAAGCTCCGGAATCAATTATACAGTTGCTCAACTTATGGCCGTTGATTAGGAGAGAGAGATAGAAAGGTTCTATTTTGCCTGATGCGGATGTTGAAGCAACATTTATATGGGATTCAGGGGGAGTGGAAAGGATTCCTTTTGGGGAAACCTGTTTGGGTGAAACAGCTTGACTCTGGATGTATTTGGTCAATCTTACAAGTTGTTCGGGGTTTGACTGAAGGTACTCAGCTTCAGACATTTGGATCTTGGTCTTTTTTGCATGATCTATAATATCAAACACGGCCAAGGGTTGCGTTGGTGAGGGAATGAGTCCTTCACTTCGCGGTGGTGGAATGGGATTACTGATCTTAGTAGGAACTTGAGGGGGCTGACTTGGAGGAGAGATGGGCGGAAAAGACTTCTTAGCAAAAGACTTAACGAGGGTGGTAGGAAGAGGATTACCTCTTCTAGCATAGTTGGAGGTGCGTTTGTGCGACCTTCTCCTACATGCGTGGGTAGCGACTTCCGCCTCTTTTCCTTGCGGCGGGTGAAAACGACATATGATTGTCATTGCGTAGCCACCACAGTACTCTCTTCTTCGTCAGATTCATCCTCGTCAAACTCCATATATCCAATAGTAGAGTCGCCAGTCGGCTCACCGACATCTTGATCATCTTCGTCTTGAAACGAAGGTTCTTCATAATACTGCTCTTCTTCTTCAACTTCGGCCAAAGCATTGACCGGAGGAGCTTCAAGCGCCAACCGTGGAGCAGTCGCAGGTAGACGCGGCCTTTGTGAAGCATGGTTAGGAACAAAACTCCTTCTTGGAACATCCCGGTATGAAGAACTAGGAGCCTGGGCCAACTGCTTCTTCAATGCGAGCAAATCATTCGCCATTTTTTGGAATGCTGGGTCAGACGAAGTGGTAGGTGAAGGGCCCAAGGACTTAGGCTTTGATGATTCCTTTTTCAATTCGCCAGATATTATCAAATTGTCTTCTATCCGGATGGCAGCGGCCTGAGCGAGAGGTAGAGTAGCCACTCGCTCTTGAAGGAGCAAGAAGCTGACTTTTGAGCTCATGGCGTTCATGAAGAAACACTTCTGATTCTCCGGCGTTGGAAGCATGGCAGTAGGGACACGGTTGATTAGAGCATTGAACCGGGCGATAAAATCGCGCATGGTCTCGTTTGCCTCCTTCTTCAGATGAGTGATTCGTGATAATAAAGTGAACGCATCTTCTGAGGGTTTATACCTGTCTTCAAAAGCGTCCCGCAAAGTTGCCCAACTGGTGATAGATCCGGCCGGCAAATGTTGAAACCATTCAGCTGCAGGCCCTTGTAGGGTTTCCAGAAAAAGGCGAACTGACACATCTTCATGAGTCACGTCCAAAATACTGCATGACATAATGAAAGCAGATATGTGGGAATCCGTGCTTTGATTTCCGCTCCCGTCGAATTTAGGAAAATTCTTTCGATTTCCGTGAGGGAGTGCGTGAACTGGATGTGGCAGTGCGAGAGGGCCCATAGCATTTCCCCATGGTACCGCCATTTGAAAAGTTGGAAAAAGCACACGAGCTGGAAGGGTGGTTCCACTGAGCAGCAAGGCACTACAAAGGGATGTAGATGCTTCTGGTAACCGACCTTTTCTTTGTGAAGGTGAGACACTCCTGGATGACCGGCTAGCTGAGCTTAGCGCTGAAAAACGTGCCGGTGTTACGCTGAAATTGTGCCTCTGAAGCAGATCGAAAGTAGGATCAGCTTCTCCTCGGGCTCTCCTGCTGCGCGTAAAAGGTTCACTCGCCAGTGTACCTTTCAGATCTGCAATATTACAGCGCAGATTTAAACTTTATTTTTGGGTGTACCTGCTGATTTTCTGGTTTTTCTGACAAAAACCAGCAGCACGCACTTTTCTGGATATTAAAAATTATCCTCTTCAGAAACCGATTGCGGTTAAATGACAGATGAAAATGAGGATAAGATGGTGGGGAAGATAGTAAGCTGATTTTCGGATCTGATTTGGACTTTTTCAGAGGGTTTCAAACTTTTTAGAAAATAATCAAAACTCAGATCTACGGAAAAATAATGATTTCTGTAAAAACTCAGCGAACTAAAGATATGTAAGAAGCCCAGATCTATGACTCTCAGAAGAAAAATTTTCGATTCGGGCACTTTTGCAAATTTTTTGGATTTTCAACAAAAAGCTCAGATTTGCAAACTGGCAGCAACCTGCTGATTTTTTTTTTTTTTTTTTTTTTTTTTAACTTACTACCAGCATAGATCGGACAGATCAGTCTGTTCGTTCCCAGCGGAGTCGCCAAAAAACTGTTGGTCCGAAAATCTGTCGCGCGGACAGATCTATGGATAAACGGGCCAACGGTGTTGCAGGGCTTAGCCCCTCTTTGAGACAGCAAAGCGAAACTGGTTTATTGCTACTTCTACTAGCAGGAACCTATGCAAGTCTCACAGATTCTGCCTTCGGGGGTTGGGATCTCATCCCAGTAGAGTGTTCTGGGTTGCGAAGAGAAAGGAATAAAAGGAGAAGAGAAAGAACAGATCCGAAGGAAGAAAAGAAATGAGTTCCAAAGCGGAAGGGTCAGAAGATCTATGCTTTTAGTTTGGTAGTAAACAGAGCCAAACCTACTTGCATAAATAAACAAAGCAATACTGATAAACAAATGACGGAAAAGTAGATATGAATCCAACAGATTAAACACATACAGATCTAACGTAAGAAAGATCTAATGCATAACACAGCTATTGAGCACAAAGTCTGAATAATTGTATTACTGTTCTTTTCTGTTACAAGAAAGCTCAAAGTCTTTCTCTCCTCACTTCTATTTCTATCTGAAAAATGTTCACCCCGAATACAACAAGTATTCTTGTATTTATAGAAGATGAGAGAGAGAAGGCAAAATGGAGCCAACCACTTATCTACAAGATATTTACAAAATATCTAAAGTCATGTTGACTTTTACATTTTTGAGTGGATGACATCATCCCATGATGCAACATGGATGATGTCATCGTTGGCACCAACATACTTGAGATATGGCGAAAAGAAAGTCGGAGAATAGCGAGAGGAAGAAGAAGAAGAGGAAAAAGAAGAAGCTAGTCATCATCATCGTCCTGCGGCCGAAAAGGGGTCGCCTGCTTCTGATGCTGCTCAGGAGATGAGATGTGGAACTGAGCGCGGTATTCCAAGAACTTGCTGATCATTGACCCGAACTGATCCTGTGATGGATCCTTGTGCCGATCACCGATTACTTCGCAAGTTTCCCGCTCTTCTACAAGCTTTTCGGGAAGTTTGGAATAATCTTTCTCCGCCTCAATCAGGAAACCGATGAAGTCCCTGCAAGCCAGCAGGTTATTGATGGATTCGGTATCAAACGTGACTTCTGGCCCTGTTCCTTGAGAAGCTAACTCCTTGAAAATCCGGATAGTATCATCAGCCGTTCTTAAGGTGAGGGAAGGAGTGAGCAACCTTGGATTCATGGATAAAACAATTTTCTCCATTTGATACATCGCATCCAGGGCCTCTTCCTTCACCTTATCTATTTTTTCTAACACAAACTCAAGCTGATCTATCCGATAGTCCAGAGTGGACATAGTCTTGTTGAGGGTCCTTGGGTGACCGAATACTCCGAACTTGACCAAATCTTCGACTGAACAGTCGAACATCTGTTGGAAGGCCTCGTGTTGGAGTCTAGCGTTTTCTAACTCTTCTGATATCGGGACCGCTAATGCTTGAAGCTCCTTATTCGCCTTTTCAATGTTCAGGGATAAGCTGATATATTCGGCGATTACCTTTTCGCTATCTTTGAGAATCTGACTTCTCCAAGCAGAAACAGCCATGCCCTGCTCACCGATCTTTGAATATTCATTGATCTTGTCTTGACTGAGCAGCTCAGGAGTCTCGGCGGCAGTTGTGGGAGGTGCACTTCCCATCTTCTGTAAGGCCTGAAGCAGGTATTTATTCTGTTCTTTCAGCAGCCTTTTCTCTTCTTTGGCTTCTTGAAGCTTTTCACAAAGTGCATCAATCGCGGAACGAGCTTCCCCCTGGAGACTTTCAGAGGACGTCCCCATCGTGACTTGGGTCACTGTGAAATCTGCTGGAGACAGATCCTCTTTTTCTTTGGTGGGATCGGGGTAAGCTATTTCCAGGACTCTCTCACCTGCAGCGCTCTTTGAGAAGCGTGTAACCGGCTTGTGCTTCTTTGCTCCTTTAGCCGGAATAACCGAAAAGTCCATCGGAGCGATGGGGACTTTCCTCTTTGGCTGGCTCAGCTGCTGAGAGATCCAAGCTGGTCCTATTGAAGAAGGACCAGAGACAGAGGGGGAGACAGCAACAGTAGAAGAGGGGAAGAACGTGGAGACACGCGGCGGTGGCATTGAAAGAATAGCCGCGGAGGTGTCCACGGGAGGAAGGGAAACCGGGGCTGCAGAAGACATAGGAAGGGAAGGGAGCCCGGAAAGGAGAGAAGAAATGGAAGGAGACAAATCAGCAAGAGAGGAGAAGATGGATGAAGAGGCAGGGGAAAGGGTAGAAGAAGGGGGAGAGGACACAACCAAAGGAGTGGTTGCTGACACCTGGGGAAGGAGAGGAAGAGAAGGAGAAGGGACAGAAGGAACCTCCGTAGTCGTAGCAACGCCGACATCCTGAGTGGATGGGCCTTCGGGAACGTCCTCCATGAACTCCTCTTCCAAAGTTATGACTTGTTCAGGCTCCGAGGGAAGAGGACTTTCAGGGGCTTCCTCCTGACTGGCGCTTGATTCACCTACTGCACCCTTGCCTTTTAGCTGCTTCTTTGATCTTGGAGGCGCATTACCCAAAGGAGAAGTTATAAAATCTACGCCGAGGTAGATCAATCCATTCATACGGCACCAGAGCTCCGTTCTCCGCATGGTTTCTTTGACCCTCTCCTCAATTGTCTGAGGAGCCTTGCTTCTATCAATAGCCGGGAAGGGCCAATTGTCCCCATCTGTGTTATTATACACCTTGTCTACTTCATCTTCCGAAGTTTGGAAGCCTTTGGGGACGATGGCTACTCCATACTGAATAATTTCTGCCAATGCTAAGCGGGAGTGATCCTGTCTCCTGAGTGCCACCTCATGGATGACGTCAATGTAAATGTCCTCAATTTGAGGGACATGGATAGGATCAAGCTTAGCCCTTGGCAAGCAGCCTCTCGGGTCGAATGTAGGCCTTGCTGGGAAATCATGCTTTAGATTGAGCAATTCTAGCTCGGCAAACATCTCCTTCGCCTTGTGATAGCTGGAACAAGTGTATCGGCCTACTGTGAGGGGGAAAGGAGTTCCACCCTTCTTTCTCTTCTGACACTTCTCATGATATGTGACCAGCTGCCTTGACAATTCCAATAGAACCAGCTTTGGTCCAGCATACCTTGGCAACCTAGTGGGCTCGCCCAAGAAGTTAACCGCCCTCAGATAGGTGAATGTGGGAAATTGGGTGAACAAGGCCCCCCACTTTTCCACAGCAGAAACAGTATTCTTAATTGTGCGGCCATGAGTCAACTTTGGTCGCAGCATGCATATAATTTGGTAGAAGAAAGCATCATTGATTTTTGAAAAGTGTTGGATGCTATTCTCCAGCTTTAGCTCTGGGTAGTATTCATATATCTTGGCCTGAGGCCAAGTTCCACTTCGGTGCAGCCCTGGATAGTCCCTTTCAGACGCTGCAGCATACACTACGTAGGAGTTCATATGAAACACTCCTGTTGTGGCAAACTGTTGTAGCTGCTCAGAAATGGCGCTGCTTATTATTTCCCAGAAGCGCTGATCGGGCAAATTTTTGTTCATCGTCTCCAGGTACCGCAGCATCCATTTATGGAAGTAGTGGGCGTCTGAAAGCCCGAAGACTCTGCTCAGGAAAGTGATGGTGTCACTGAGTTCTTCGGAGAAGTCGCTTCGGTGGATAGTCTGGGGCCACCGGGTCACTACCTTCTTATTTTTGAGGTAGACTTCATTCATTAATTGCATGCATAGGTCCTCATTGCCCTCCCAGGTCTGGACACATTCTTCTTGGGTAACGGCCACGAAGCTTCGGTGATGAGGGATGCCAAGAATCTTTTCAAAATGGCGAGTGGTGAGGTCAATGACCACTTCTCCCTTACTATTTTCGACACACCTGGTGTCCTTGTTGTAAGATTGGGCAACCACCATTATGAACTCATTATTAATAGCGCTGACTGGAATCCCACCGGCGAAATGTAGAGCACTACCCATCAATTTATCCATCCAGGGGCTTCTTGTTACTTTCTGAGTTCTCACCCAGAATTCGTCCATGTCAATGTGGCCCAGTTCAGAATCTCTGACATCCATATTGCATTCCGCCTGAGATTCGGGCATTCTAACCCTTTGGTACTTATACTTCATTTCTTCCTCTGTTAGCTTAGCTTTTCCTCTTGGTTTGGCGGGTCTCTTGCTTGAGGTAGACATGTGTTCTTCAAAGCTTATCTGATGATCTGCACGTAGGAGAAGAGAAACCCAATCCAAGAAGCTTGAATTAGTCATTTGATCTTCCATTGGAATACTAGCAGAAGAAAGAGTTAGAACTTTTAAGGCTCGGGGCGCAGGGCGCATGGAAGATGTGTGTAACAGGCTGCATTTTTAACGGGCGCACGAAATGTGTTACATTGGGGTTCGATCTTTGTGGCGCATGGAAAGAATTGTGTAACATGGACGAATGATGCGCCAAAGGAATATAGCGCGGCGCATGGAGGGTTTACACAACATCATGTTACTGCATCGGAGGGTGTGCCAGCGCCTATGTAATCTTTATACTTGCGCGAAAAAGGCTTTTGTTGCATCGAAACTGGGTGCGCTCTTTGGCGCGTGGAAATGGGATGCAACATGGGTAAAGGGTGCGCCAAGGCTTATAGGAGGAAGCGCGGGATTTACACTTGGAGCATGCAAAAGGGGTGCGCTTATGGGCGCATGAATTTCAGCTGTATCAGGATGGCAGGGTGCGCCATGGCGCGGATCTTTGAGTATGTTGCAAGTCGGATAGGTGCGCCGAGGGGCGCGACTGTCTTGATTGTTACAAGGCGCGCCGGTGCGCCTTGTGAAATAAGCTCTCAAACCTCTCTTTTTCTTTCTCTTCCACTTCAAAATTTGCTTGGACAAGTAAGGTTTTTCCAAAAAACTTGTAAACAGACCAAGCTAGCTACAAAACGACCCCTTTTCCAGCAGATCCGGAAAGAGGGAGGGAGAGCAAGAGCAACAGAAGAAAAGATACAGGGCAGCACGGGTGGAAAGGCTCAAACACATTCAAACTTTGATGAAAACTGGCCAGCAAGTTGGCATACACACCAAAACCGGACAAAAACAAGCCCAAAGAACAGAAAACATAAAACAGGGAAGGGGAAGAACCTCTTACCTTAAAATATAGCGAAAATTCCTTGAGCGGGTCCACAACACGACGAAAGCGACAGAGCAGGGGCTGACAAATCCAGAAAAATCACGTGCTGACAAAAGAACAATGAAAATGACATGGCGCGCATAGGTATATATAACAAAATTTGTCATAAATGCGCCAACCACCATTTGAAAAGGCGCGTGAAAACGACTGTCGACAGAGGAAAGCATGCGCCCTTTGGCGCATGGAAGTAACTGACAACAGGAGAATGGGTGCGACTTTGGCGCATCAAACGAGTTGTCGACATGAATTTATGTGCGCCATTGGCGCACCAAAACGTGGTGTAACACGGAAAATACATGCGCCTTTGGCGCACCGAGAAGCGTGCTAACATGGAAAACCATGCGCCAAAGGCTTTTAAGGGGGCGCATCAAAAATTGATGTTGCAAGGAAAAACCATGCGCCCAGCCAAAAAAGGCTCAAAAAGACTAAGTTCAAAAACTGAATTTCCCGGGAAGGGATTTTACAATATTCTGAATGCGGAGGATCCCTAACGAGGGATCGAAACAAAATTTTCGGTATGGTTATCGGTAAAATTGCCCTTGTCAATTTTACTGAGGATAATGTTTAACAAATCTTCCAATGGCGCGAGAGATCTTGGCATACCCCTTAATAAATTTTTGGTAATACCCCATATTCCCAAGGAGTATGCGTGTCTTTTTTGGTGATATAGGTTTCCCAATCCCATAATAATGGAAAATTTTGTGGGATCCACTAGAAAGCCTTCCTTACATATGATATGCTCCAAAAGGGTTTCAAATGGAGTAACGAAAACACATTTCAAAATTTTGAGGGATATCCTCAATCGCTGCAACATCAGCATTTGATTGTCACAATGATCCCTTACTAATCCATATACCATCCAATCATCAAGGTAGAATTGAAGAAACTTATGGATGAAGTCCTGAAATGCCTACACCACAATGTGCGAAAACATAGTAGGCACGTTCTTCCGTCATCCCAAAGGCGTGATCTGTGTAGGAAAAGCTTCCCCATTCAGTGGTGAAAGTTTTCTTTTCTTGGTCCTCCTTTGTAATTATAACCTGATGATATCCCAAGAAGCCATCGATAATGAATAGATCTCACGCCTAGCTAATCCTTCTAGGATCTCCTCGGTGAAGGGGTTGGAAAGGGATCAATGACACATACCACATTCAAATCCCTATAATCAAAATATATCCTTATCCTCCCATCCTTTTTAATTCTTATGACCATTGGAATTATCCATTCTGACTCCTCGATGGCATCAATTATGCTTGATGTGATCATTTTTTCAATCTCCTCCTTGACTTTGATGTGAAGATTTAGATTCATTCAATAAGGTATCTTCTCGAATTAGGCATGCACCTTCCTTTAACTTAAATTTTAATTTCCCCCAAGGAGTGGTGAACTCCTTTAAGCTTGTGGTAACCACGCGTAAACAAATATTAAAATTCATGTAACAATCAATGATCTTTGAAACCTCCTTTTCTATCCAAAGAATCCCCAACAAGAGCTTCCTTAGGTTTGGCCTCCAAACCAATGTTAACCTTATTGATTTTTTAGGGGTTCATGGTAGGAACGTGATTTCTCATGATCACTATCCATAAATTTGTGCATACCCATAGTATGGTTAACATCCATTTTTTTGCCTCTTCACCATCGATCACATAGACCAATTTTCCTTTCTCTTTTTCCATGCATGCACACTTGAGATGTATCTCTTTTGATTATTTCTCATCAAAGCACACTTCTAATCTAGGTTCACCTAATGATTCTAGTATTATATCATCCACCATGACACTATCTCCCATAGTTAGGTGCTTAAAAACCTGCAACACCTCATCTATTGAAGGTTTGAGTACTATGATATTCGAAGTATTGAAGGAGGTCAACAATCGACTCTTGCCAATTTCCTTTACGATGGCACATCTCTCGAGTGAATGTACCAAGTAAGCTCATAACCTTGTAAGGTGGAGTATATATTATGAACCCATAAAGAAGGTGGTAAGGCTTCTGTGCCTTCCATCCATGCCTTCTCACACACTTGGATGTGAAATGAGGTGGGTCCCTTCCTATGATAGTAGGTGCATTGCTCCAAGTAAACCTAACAGAGAATGTGATTCTCACTTCAAACCACTCTAGAAGGTTATCATAATGGGTCACCCACCAATGTGTTGTGGTCCTAAGAAAGGTATAGCTAAGCATCCTTCTCCTTTTAATCTCACATCTCTCTGGGTCTCCATTTCTTATAGGAAATTATCAAGGTTGGCTCCCCTAGAATAACTTGGAAACTTCTTTCCTCCTAGGTGCTTGACTGAGCACACCTTTGTTACTCTCATCACAGAGCCTCTTAAATGCCTTCCGACCAACTCATATGTCCCATGCACCCAATTGTGACACGCCACACTAGATGTATCACTTATAGATCAAGCATCTTCCTAATGAACAACTCCCTCCTTTGTTAGTTGCATAGCTTTAGGGTCTTGAATAGTGCGCATGTAAATTCTCTCTAGGTCTTCTTCTCCTAAAGGTTCAATATAGGGAACTCACTTCCAATCCATTAAAGGAATGGTAAAACATTCTAATTTGTTCTCAAAACTTATATAACCCTTATTGAAATGTAAGTCAACATTGTTCTCATAGCACCCAGAGGCACCCAAGTAACACCTGGTAATTTTTCCGCCTCAACAAATGTTAATACTTCAAAGTCTCTAGTGAAATTTTCCCCTTAGAAAGTGATAACAACATATTTTAAAACACCAATGGGAATTAACTTTTTCTTAATGGCCATATACAACACATTTGAAGATGGTCAGTAGTGGGGCCTTCCCATTTGATTCCAGGAATCCAAGGTGAGAACATTGAATTCTGCACCCGTGTCAATCAAAATATTTCTTAGGATCCATCCATCAATAATTGCATTCAAGGTAATTTCCTTATCATAGTTGAGGCTATGGGGAGGAAGGTTAGCATGTAAAACCTGCCTCTCACGCTCTACTCCAACACTTGGTATCTTATCCCTCAACCATTCTCCTAATAGAGGAATGATATTATCTTGGTGTAACATCTTACATACCTCTCTGACATCATCTATATCTGACTAAGGGACCTCAACACTTTTCTTCTACCCCAACTTCCTAGATTGCTCCTTTAGACATTGAATTTCCCCTTGAAGACTCCTGATTACATCCATGGTCTCTTGATAGACTTCCTTTTGATGGGTAGGGTCCGGATACTTCCCATACACCACCTCTTCTCTTGTAATCAATGGTATCTACTTTGGTATCTCCTTAGCGCATGTGACCTCATCTCGCATTATCACTAGTAAATGTTCTAATTATGACTCATGCATCACCCTTAGCATCCAATATGAGTATGCTTTATTAATGCTTACCATCCTAGTGCCCTTCTCCTTCCATTATTGCTAGCTCATGTGTTCAAATAATTCTGAACTCCTCATACTTCTTGCTTCTTTCCACACCAAGAGCATTGTAACAAATCAAGGCATTCATGCTTATAGTGCTCCATAGACCCACAATTGTAACGAGTTCCACATGAGAACTCACTGCTTATGCCTCCGTGATTTCCTCGACCTCGAATTCCTCCAAAAATCTCATTTCATGGGATACTCCATCCACATGCCCTTCATAGTGATGACCATCATCCTTGGAATTATTTATAATGTTGGTTTGGTGCACACCAATATCAATGGCATCATGTATCTGGTCAATCAATATACAATCCTTAGTGTCATGAGTAGTAGAGGTACAAATATTACAACAGAAATACACATTCTTATGGATCATGTGCTTCAGTAGTGACACCTACTTGCATCATGATCTCCATGGAAAATCTCACAATCTACTGTCATGGCATATACTAATCTCCAAGGACAACTATCCTTCGTATTCCCCTCTACCTCACAATCAATACACCATAGGCCACTACGAGTCTCATGGGCCAAATTTGTAGATAACTTCTCCAAAGCTTTAAGTAAATGAATAATGCCGATATCCATGCTCCCATAGCCTCGGTGTGTGGGGTAGCCTCCAAGGCCTCGCATGGGTTTGTGAAAGTCTTGTGTGACAACAATCTTCTGAAAGGTGTTATTAATCCTTCAAAAGCCATTGAGTATGTTGAGAATGATGAATATCGTAAGATAATTTTGATAAGAGAGTTTAAAAATGTGCATTATACTCTTTGGCACTCTCTTTTATACCTTGTTATATCTCCTTCAACATGCTAATGCTCTTCTTTTTAAACTTAGTAATATGGAATTAAACTAAAAAGGCATTATGTAGCACGATATAATCTACTAATGTTTGATAGGGGTCATACTTTTGGTACAACCTATGTGTGCGTCCTTGCAACATTGTTACAAATTGACTTGCCTTCCATTTTGGGGTAGTGACCCCCTTTGTGTGCCATAGAAGCTCACATTTGTGTACATGCTTTGTAGCATCCTCAACACCTTTGTAATCTGGTAGATGTAAATACATTTAAAAATACTTGCTAAGGTGGTTGAGGCCCTTATCTGCCTGATCTAGAACCTTGATTCCCTCTAGTGTTGCCTCCACCACCAGATCCATTAGATCCACCAGCACCTATTCCTCCTTACCCACCAGATCCTCAAGATCCACTAGGTCCACCATGTATGCTAGTTCCTATTACACCTCATGTAGCTGGTAAGGGTCCTAAAGTCGTCATGCCTTGTGTTCCTAATGTCATGCTAAACTACGTGCCAAATTTTTGTGATATTACACCTCTACTAGATGTGTGATATGTCACGCTTCTAGACACGATACCAAAGCTTTGTGTACCCAATTTTTTTCCCAAACGTCATTCCGTAAAAAATACCTCCAAAAAGGAAATGATTGTGCAACCATAGATGTGCCAAATGAAAAGTTATACCTCCTAGGTGTTGATCGGTCACTTCCACCAATACCAACTGGGTTAGTAATACTTATCTTTGGATTTGGAAAATAAGTGCCGGGGTTGGTCACCAGGTGGATTCAGATGTGTGCCAATGACTCTTCTCCTTTCTTCATATGAAGATCCTTCTCTAAAAGCCAAGGGGGTTTATCTTTCGTGATTGCCAATATGGGGTAACACAGACTACTTAGGCTTCGTGTCCTCTGCGTGTACCTCAATTCCTTCCTACAATGTTCTGCCTCCATAAATCCATCACTCCTGCAACTTTGCATTTTCTATCTAACTCCCTCTCATGAGCTTCATTATACTTGAGTCATCTCTCTTCCCTCTCCTTTTCAACCGCAAGGTACACCATCTTCCTCCACCCTAGCTTCCTTGTGCAATGCTCGGAAGAAGCTTAGTTGACCATAGGAAATGCTTCCAAACTCAACATAATGATCATGATATTTATAGCTAAAGGGATATCCCGCAAGAATGATCCTCTTGGCTCCCTCAAGAACTCAAGCTTAGCAAGATCTAGACATGAATACATAGAAATTTTGTACTCCAAGGTGTAACTCGTCAACACTTTACTCCACTAATGATCAATGTTTTACCCGATTCTAGATGCGTTTATTTGAATGTTGAAAAAATAGATAAGGGTAATGGGCTAGGAGGAATACTTTCACGAGATGCTAGTTATAGGTTTTTACACGTGTATGACTTCGAATCCACATATGATCATGAGAGCTTCCTTTTTGTTTAGAGGAACTACATGAAATGGAACACAAGACCACCAAATAAAAGTTAAATAATATATGCGAAGTGGACTACCTAGCGTGTGTTTGGATCTCGGGAAGTGTGATACTTCATAGATGACTCACAATCCACTATTTAAAACAACTTAATTATGATAATAAAGTAAATCCTAATGTATTTAAAATGATTTAGGTATCCCATTCATCTACAATAAAAAAATTCATTCAAAACAGGCTAAGCTATGATTTAATTTGAAGGTCAAGGTCACCGACAAGGTGTTGGTATTGTTCGGGGTGAGGTTCTAGGCGGTTTTGGGTATTTGGTGGAGGTTTAGAAACTCTATTCTTGATTCTTAGTAAAAGACACCGAGATCAACATCGGTCTAGTGTGACCGGTGTCGATTTAGGTTAACCGGTGGTGGTTGTGGGTAACCGACATCAGTATGTTCAAGGTACAGGAAACTCAATAAAAACTTGGTTGGGTGATAGATTTGAGGCTAGATGAAAAGGAAGGGCAAAGGCAAGGTTTATGTGGATCTTAGATATACACAGGAATGATTAAGATCTAGGTATGGGCGGTCTGAGGGTATGGATAAAAGATGGTCAAGTTTACATGGAAGTAGATGATGGGGAATGGAAATGAGAGCAAAAGCTAATAATAGATGTAAAAGGATCTACCAAATGATGAATAGATGAGTGCTGGTTAACAAAACTTAATGTTTGTACGAGCTTGACGCCTGGTTGGTAATGGTGGGTGATCAAATGGAATGAACTTTATGTAGTGTTGGTGCTTCCCCAGATACTCATGTGAAGGTAAATGGTTGTGTGATTGCCTTAGGTATTAGCTATGAATGCTTTGATGCGTGTACGGATGCTTTGTTACCTTGCATGCATGCTCTCTGGTTTTGTCACTTGTTCTCGAGATGATGTGATTATCTCTCAAAAATTTTCCAACCTCGAAATAAGGTTGTTTTTGGGGTTAAATGGTAATCGACGGATGTTCTTGCTTAACCGGTGACAGTTTAGGGTAACTGGCATTGGTTAGGGTGGGATTTCCTAGGTTTACTAAACTAGGCAGATCCCCTTCATTTTTGGGATCTCGTTTCATTTACTCCATGGATTAGCATGGAAGATTCCTTCTAATGGGTGGGAATGTGGTTAGAGGGAATGTAGGCATTGATTTTTAGGGTTTGGGTAGGTCTTAGTTAGTTATGGCAACTTACTAAGAATAGGTCTTAGGGTGAGGTGGCTGGATGAGGTGTCTAGGTGAGGTGGATATGTGGGCATTATCCTAATTAGGATATTTAAATAATAAATATTATGAGGATAATGAATTAATTTAATCAAATTAATTAAATTAATATTAGTGTGGGATGAAAGGGGCCATGGTTAAGTGAGTATGTTTAATGTGTTTATTTGACAAAGGACCAAAGGGGAGTGTGGCCTAATTTTAGTGTCTAAATTTTTCCCCTTTTTGTTATGTAGCTTGTATCCGTAAGAAATGTTGACAAAAAAATATGTGGTTGCCCCATGTGTGGGTGAAGGTGATCCCCCTCAAACTAGGAACTAATGAGGTAGAAGGAAGAATTGGTGAGTGGTTTGATAAAAGGTGAATGTGATGAAGAGGAAGGTGGGCAATGCAAGAAAAAGGGAAAAAGCTCCACTTAGGTAACCTAGGTAATGGGTCGTGGTCAAAGGTAGTAATAATCAAACATATGCAAATGTATAAACTGTAGCACGTACCAGTGAAGAGCGAGCAAACTCTACATTGTCAAAGGTCTCAATAGGTTTATCTAAACAAGGTTAAGGTGATTCTGTATCCAAGGTATAGGATATGGTCAAGAAACATGACATAGGTCGTGTAGGAACATTTAGGTATGTTCCAGGTACACCAAGGGTATGGTCGGGATAAACGGTCTTGAAAAGAGGCAAGGTAAGGTCGGGATGTCAATCAACACACAGCTTACAAGTGCCACAAGGTATAGCAAACACATGAGGTCTAAGGTCACTAGCGATGGTCCAAGTCCAAATATATAGGTCACGACACAGGTAGGGCTGAGGTATGGGTAAAATAACAAGTCCCCGAATGAGGACAAGGTGAGGGGGTAAAGGATAAGGTCAAGAAGGTCAAGTGGTGTGGCCAAGTGAGGTGAGTGTAGGATAAAAAGGGATTTAGAGAAAAATTGGGGGTAGGGGGTAGGATAAAAGGTTATAGGGCAAAAAGAGTGATGGGAAGGGTAATAGGGTGAAATTGTGGGCAATGTGGAAGAAATGGTGATCGATGCTTGGTCAAGGGTAACCGATGCCGGTATAAGGTGTTGGTATCCAAATTTGTTCTCCTTTTCAGTATGAGTAGCACCACAGTTATGTCATGGATCTTAAAGACAACTTAGACCATGTTGTATGTCATTGATAGCTGGGGATATGGTCTAGCTAGCACTCAGGTTTGTGGAGAAATGGATAGCACTCCAATAGGAATTGATCTTGTCCTAGCTATTTTAGGTTGTGCCTTACAACCAAGGTAAGAGGACCTATTTTGTAACCTTGTAATGGTGAAGGAGATGAAGATGTCCTTCTCTTTTCTTGAAATTCTGTGATGGAGGCCTTGATGAAAACATGATCAACACCCTATATCTAAAACTCTCACAAGTTGTCACTTCTCAAATATGGGTATGTTTTCAAAACAAGCAAAGGTTACTAGAGACATTAGAAATCCTGATCAGTTATGCATACTTTTGCAAATAGATTTTGATCTTCTGTGGGTATACACATGCAAATCAGGGATAGTATATGATAGGATCTTTGTTGGTGGATGATTTTTGGTGGGAGATTGATAAGACAAACTGGAATAGATTAGATCTTTGACAATTTGTACAATGCTTGAACAACTATCAGATGAAATGCCTAAAATAATCAGGATGTTCTTTCAACCAGAAGAGGCACAGATGGAAGCCCAGGTTGCACTCTTCACACAATATTTGAGAACTCACCACAAAATCTTGAAGTAAAGAACTCAATTAAACACAAAAACCCATGATCAAACCATGCCTAAGGTGCCCCCAAAGGCTTACAAGAAATCTCTGTAGTCAAGGAAGGTAAAGTGATTTTAAATTTGTTTATCTCCTTATCAGATGAAGGCTCTTCTGAGTATGAGATTACAAATGCCACTAAACTATCAACCAGAAATGGAGATTCAGTGTGATTCCTAAATACTTTCAATCCAAGATTGCAATAAGAACAATAAAATTTATTTGCAGGCATTTAAAATTGATAATAGACATTATATTGCCCAAAGAAAAACACAGATTTAATTCAAAGCTTGTTAGATTCAATAACAGGGGAGAGTTACATGAATAATCTCATAGCTGTGTGGTGGCTATACACTTGTACCAACCCACATGTATGAATTTTCCAACAAATAAGATGTTAACCTGGTTCTTTGCAGATTTCCTCGTAAAATGAGCTTTTTCTCAAAATTCACTCGTGATTTTCAACTCCCGACCCTTCACAACTTCTCCAAAAATGCATAATATACCTCATGCCATCTTGGAGTCTTCCATCCCAAGCAAAGAATATGCTTATGGGATCAAATTTGTTACAAAAACCTCATGATTTAAAGACAGTGACATCAAATAGAAAAACAACTCATGCAGGTTGCTAGGTATGCACAAAAATCAAATTATTACACAAATTTGGATCATTATCCACCCCAGGGGCATGTTTTTATCATTTAGGCATGTGAGCATCTTTTATTCATCATTTTTTACCTTTTCCCCTTTTCAATTTTACCTCTGCAACTTTTGATGTTGATATTTCACATTTTTTATTGGGCCTGAGCCAAAATTACATCAAAAACACCATAGATCGAAGAATTAGGTCATGAAAATGATGCCATTTTTCTTAGGAGGCCAAGGTGACATAAAACCATATAAGATTTGATGAAAATTGATGAAGAAAACATTATTCCAAGCTTCTTGGAGCTCGCATGAGTGACCTAAACAAATGAATGTACAAGAACTGTTGATCTCATCCACCTTTTAATATCAACCCTCCACATGGAAAATGAGATCTATAAATAAGCTCAAAATTACCTTTTTAACCTTTGGATAAGGTGGGACATGTGTTAAAACATGACTGGATTGGTCCCACACCTTTAAAAAATGCATTCGCGACCTTTTGAAAATTTGGAAATTTTCACAAAATTTCCCTGCTTCTCCCCTGGACTTGCCATGTGTCCATAGGTGGGTCCCATTGAAAAAATGGACCAAATTTATCAATTTTGCTTCTTTTTGGATTTTGGGAAAAATTTCATATTTTTCCCCACGGGCCCGCACCCCAGTTTTCTCCTTTGCCATGTGTCCATCTCCTATTCACTGCAGGTCCAACTTTCCCTTTCTTCCTTTAAACCTTCTTTGCAAATTTTTGAAAATTCACAAATTTCAACATTGACCCGCGCCACCCTTTGACACTTTAAAATGTGCCACGTGTCCCCCGTGGATTGGTTGCGAGAGGCATGCCTCTCATTTACACTTTAGCTCCCTTTGCCAAAAAGGCAAAAATTCTCGTTTACCTCCGAAGGCCCGAACCTCTGCCTCTTTAATTTGATCGAAAATTTGTGCAAGGCATTTGACCCCTGAATTTTGGACACGTGTCCCCATCGGATTGGAGTGGGGCTATAATCCAATTTTCACCTTTAGAAAAAAAATAAAAATCACCAAGTCTTCCCTCGACGTCCTCCTCCATTTTTCAAATTTTGGACACGTGTCTCGCTCTTGATTGTTTCTAGAACTTCGGTCCAATTTTTCACTTTTACCACTTGAAGTTAAAAACTTCAAAGTCATCACGAAACCCGTTGCCCCACCCTAGCCCTTCCTAGACACGTGTCCACCAATGATTTGCCGAGGGCCCTCGGGTCAAAAATTTACTTCATCATTTTGATCCAAAAACATCAAAATTCTACCAAGTCCCCTCACCATCCATACACCCCCATGCCACGTGTCCTCTCCCTATTTGCTGTGGGCCTTTGGGCCAAAATTTGATTTTGAAAATTTTGCAAAAATGGGAGCAACATTTCCTAAGGAAAGCCCACCACCCACTAATCCCCTAGCCAATCAAAATGTGCTATGTAGGCACTTCATTGTAGAAGGTGGAGCCGTGGATCAAAAATTTTCCTTTTGTCAAAATTTCAAAAATGGTAAGTTAGAAGTATTTCGACATCTCCTACAATAGAACCAACCACGTTGTCATGACCTTGTGATGAAAAATATTATGGGCAAACGATTGACAGAAAATGACACTCGGATGATCACAAATCGTGAAAAATTTAAAGGATGCCCTAGAATTCAAAATTTTCAACAAGGATGGCTGATTTCTTGATTTTAAACCAATTGAAGCATGATTTGTCATTATTTTCAACCTTGGGATTAGGAAATTAATTGATTGGATCAATTTCTTTTTTTTTTACACGATTTGGCAAAGGGAAAAGGACACAACCCAAAAATTGGAAAAACCTAGGGCAAAAATAAGAGCATACATGGATTTCTCTTTTAAACCAGGGTAAAACATCAAGTATATGGGCAATTTTGAAACATTCAACTAGGGGGAGAAAATGCAGATCACTAATTTGAGAAATAAAACATTTCTGAGCAAAATCAGACATGAAAAATTAGGGCACACAATGTAAGTTTAGAAATGGCACTAAAATAGGCTCCTGCTTGGGGATGGGCACTCCCAGAGAGTGCCATAAGGAAAAAATGTAGACCAAGTGCCAAAAACCATTGGGAAAAGGAGTCAAAACACAAGGCAGCCCCAAAACCAGAACCACCCAACAAAAACGAGCCGAGAAACCAACCAAAATGGTTGCCAAGAACAAAGGGCAAACCAAAAACCACCAAACAACAAAAAACAGAGCAAAAACAAGGACTATACAATTTGTACATACCTCACTTTGGGGATTAATCCAAGAAATGCTTTAAATGTCTGCCATTAACAGGCAGCTCCAACAATTCCCCATCTAGATCTTTAAGAAAAAAGGTATGCTCACCAATTCTGATATCAATGGCATAAGGGCCCATCCATAATGCATCAAATTTTCCATGCTTTCCCTTCTCTTCATGCCTACTATCCCACAACAAAACCAGATCTCCAACACTAAAGGCTCTAGGAGTAACCTTCTTGTCAAACAACTTCTTCAATTTCTCTCTAAATCTGATATGCCTTTGATGGGATGCTCTTCTCTCCTCATCAAGCTCAATAATCTGATTGATCATTGATTCATATGGGCCAAGTTCTTGATCTTCCAACTGTTGGGAAAACTAAAATGAAGATAATTGTAAGTGCAAGGGCAGTAAAGCCCGAGTTCTATACACCAATTTAAACAGGCTTTTACAAGTTTCTCTTTTAGGAGTTATTCTATTAGCCCAAACTGCAAACTTCAATTGTTCTCCCCACTTTTTCTTGTTCATTTCCAAGGTTCTTCTAATGATCTTCAGCAAGTTCTTATTACTAGACTCAGCTTGTCCATTCCCTTGGGGGTTGTAGTTTGAAGAATAAGTCATATTGATTCCATATTCATTACACATTACCATTAAAGGTTTGGCTCTAAAGCACATGGCATTATCAGATACAATCTTAATTGGAACTCCAAATCTACATATGATATGATTCAATAAGAAGTCCACTACCACTTGGTGTGTTGCCTTTTTAGATGGGATTGCTTCAACCCATTTTGTAAAATAATCAGTGGCTACAAGAATCCACTTATGACCAGCACTAGAAGGATCTGAAATCTCACCAATGAAGTCCATCCCCATTACTTGAAAGGAGCTTCAATTGATACAGGATGTAAAGGAAGGGAGCTTGAAGCTTTCATTCTAGAGAAACGTTGAAACTATCACATTTTCTAACTAGCTGGGTTGCATCTTTGAAGAGAGAAGGCCACCAATAACTAGCTCTCAAAATCTTATGTGCTGTTACTCTCCCAACAAAGTGTCCTCCACAAACTCCCCCATGGAAATCAGCAACTATCTTGGGAGCTTCATCTTGAGCTATGCATTTCAAGAGGACACCTTTAGGGTTCTTCCAAGCCAACCCAAGGTCTATAATGATATATTTTTGAGAAGCCATCTTGAGGGCTCTTTTTTAATTTTTATTTAAATGATCAAGACAAAAAGGTTTCTAAGGTAAAATATTACATCCTTTTACCATTCAGAATTTACCAATTTTGTAAGCACATCTACCCTTTCTTCCTCTAGCTGATTCACTTCCACATTCTGTAAGTTGCTCGCAGCCATGAGCTTGGCAAGACCCAAACCTCTTACCAAATTTTTGGTTTGAATGTCCATATCTTACTACTATAGTTTGTTCACCCATCTACATCTTTTACTTGAGATCTCCATCTCTGATAAGATGTCTTTCACCATGGTGTGGGGAACATAGGCAATAATTTTTGAACTCAATATATAAGGCCTGAAAACTTTTGTTGCTTTCACCAAGGCAAATGCTTGTTTCTCCATGATTGTATACTTTAACTCAACAGCTTGTAAAGCCTTGCTAAAGAAGGCAATAGGCCTCTCAGCTCCATTCTCATCCTTTTGTAACAAAACAAAAGCAATGGTATATTCAAAGGAAAAAGAAAAGATTTGGAAAGGCCTCTCATAGTTTGGTGCTGCTAGAACAGGTGCATGCTTAAGTGCATCCTTTATTCCTTCAAAAGCTTGAATGACAGCCTCCTCCCACCTGATAACTTGGTCCTTTTTCAACATGCTTGTGATTGGAAGAGTCATCTCAACAAAGTTGGAAACAAACCTTCTAATGAAATTAATTTGGCCAAAGAAAGATTGGATGCCTTTCTTGGTTCTTGGGATAGGTACTTTGCTGATTGCTTCCACTCTCTCAGGGTCTATCATTACACCATATTTTGACACTATGTGACCAAGCATCTTGGCATTTTACACACCAAAATGACACTTCTTCAGATTAAGAGAAATACCATACTCCCTACATCTGATCAAAATCTTCTCTAAGTGCTACAAATGATCACCTATTTGCCTTGAAAATATAGTCACGTCATCTTGATAAATTGTAATGAACTTATTGATGTAACCGGAAAAAGCAACATCCATTTCTCTTTGAAAAGTGGCACCAGCATTCATCAAACCAAAGGGCATCCTAACAAAAACATAGGTCCCCAAGGCGTAGTGAAAGCTGTTTAAGTCTTTCTCGATTCTTTAACCGCCACTTGATTATATCCAAAGAAACCATCCAATGTAGAAAGTAATTCGGACTCTGTCACAAGTTGCAACATATTTTCCATATTTGGCAAGGGATAGTTGTCTTTCGTGGATGCTTTATTTAGATTTCTAAAATCCACACAAAGTCCGATGTCTCCATTCTTCTTTCTAACCGACACAAGTTTTGTAACCCAAGATGAATATCTAGTGGGCTGAATAATACCTCCCTCTCTCAACTTCCTTAACTCCTCTTGAATTTTCATGGAGAGAAGTGGATTAATTGGCCCTTGCCTCTATTTGAATGGTTTGGCATTTTTTTCAAAAGGGATCTCATGCTGAATTAAATCTTCCCTGTATGCTTTCAACTCTGAATAGAACCAAACAAGGCAATCTTGATATTTTTTCAAGAGTTGGGCATAGGACTATTTTTCTTCTTTACTTAAATTTTTTCCCAACCAAACCTTCCTTGGTTTGTCCTTTTTCCCGAGTCATGCTCTTCCACATCCCTTGAGGCATACATGTTTCTATTTATGATGCAATCAACATTATTAAAATTTGACTCAAGTGCAATAAGGCCTATAGGAATGGTATTTGTTTTCAATTGGATGATATATTTTCCAAACAAAGTTTCTCTTCCTTCAGTCATGCATACCATTTGATCCCAATAAATATTATGATTTGTAAACTCACCCTGGTTTTGTAAGAACCTTAGCACATGAGCATCATTGTTAAATACTTGCCAATGTTTCACATTATCGGGGATAGCCGGCCTAGTCAAGACTTCAATGTTGTATTCACAATAAGGTGAAATGGTGCAATTTTCAAATCTAGAACCCAGCACTAACTTTGCTAGCTTATTAGTAGTAGCATTAAGACCTCTGTGATGGTAAACAATGTTAAAGGAATCAAACATTTCAATTAGATCCCAAATTGTATGCTTATATTGTTTCATACACTAATTTTTGTAGCATACAATTTTCTTATTTGTTTGACAACCAGCTTTGAGTATCCTTTTACAACAATATATCTCACTCCATACTTCCATGTAATCCTTAACCCCAACAAAAATTCCTCATACTCAACAACGTTGTTAGTGCATTCAAAATTAAGTTTGAAGGAAAAAGCAAACTCTTCCAAACTAGGAGAAAGCAAAACTATACCAGCACCATTTCCAAATTTGGAGCAAGCTCCATCAAATAACAAGGTCCAAGGAGAACCTACCATATCAAGGCACTTTGATCTTTCCATCTTGTGTTCTTTTCCATTAGCAAAACCAATGAAATTCTCAACATCTACATCAGTAAACAACACTTCATAGGAAACATTGTTGGGATCTTTAATCGGTGCAACATATTCTTTTCACCATAAAGTTTGACCAAGATGCCCTCAATGGGAATGGTGGAAAAAGACACATCCATATGAATGCTGCCACTAACACTTGCAACCCATTTTCTTGACAAAAGCATACCCCATTTGGCAGGGCAGTCAACAATTACAACATCTAGTTTCAAATTCTTACTGGATAGGCTACAAGTTACACTACCAAACCCTTCACACAACCAACCACTAGCACTTCCCTTGAATCCATGGCAGTACACTTCCCATAGGCAGCTTTCACCTTGATATCCAACTCATTCATGACTTCTAGAGGCATGACATTACACGATGCACCGGAATAAAACATACAATTGTGAGGTAGCCTATCTTTTATGAGCAAAGTTGTAAAGAATGGATCAACATTCAATTGGGAATCAACCAAGGATGTCCCAAAATATACCTCAGATGTATCTCCAAGATCTTCCACTACTGGTGGTGTTTCAAGGCCAGCAATGATTTGAAGAGGAGTCTCAACAACATTTACATTTCTTCTTGGGGTGATCTTCTCTTCTTTCAATCCCAAGTACTCAAATGCTCTCTTCTTATGCTTAGAAATTCTAAGCAACTCAATGATTGGTGCACTCAAATTATTTTGGCTCAAAACTGGGCTATGTCAT
Source organism: Taxus wallichiana var. yunnanensis (assembly GCA_018340775.1). Lineage (NCBI taxonomy): Eukaryota > Viridiplantae > Streptophyta > Pinopsida > Cupressales > Taxaceae > Taxus > Taxus wallichiana. The sequence goes on from CM031244.1 coordinate 237,292,100, forward strand.
AGGGGAAACTCTTTAGCAAAACAACATTGGAAGGGATACAAGAAGATTCATCAGATGGGAAAGGATTCTTGGCAGCTTGGGCATGATGAGGACTGTAATTTTTTCTTGGGACAACAGAGCTTTTAGCAAGTGTTTCTTTCCTAGGATCTTCCTTTGGAATGCTTGTGAGCAAGGGTGTTTTAAGTTTGGCTTGAGGTCCAACTCCCTTAACAAATTTTCTTCTAGTGTTATAGTCCTTCTCTTGAGCTACAACAACATTCATCAACAATTGTCTATCTTCCTCAAGGGATACCACCATCATACTTCTTAATCATCAAAGCTCTCAAGTATTCAAATTCATTGTTAGGAATTTCAAAAGCTTGCACTACATCAACTTCAAGAGCATGAGGGGGAAGAAAGACTTGTACCCACTTGATGCAATCCCAAAAGGTAGCAACAGTCCTAGCACTTATTAATTTAGTAGATGTTGCTCCTCCTTATGAGCTTGAAGAACAACTCACCATGCAAATATCATCATCAGTTCCATCTTCATTATCAGCTTCATCAACTTGTTAGTCCACTTCACATGGAAGGTGAGGAAGAAAACATCTATCACACCAATCCATATTAGTAACTTCATCAACAACAACAACTCTAACAGCTTAGAGGGTCAGGAACCAATCTATTTTCACGTGTTTGGGGTTGTCTATTTACAGATCCAACAGGCCCTTTACCCTTGTCATCAAACCTCTACTCATTCCTATGGTGATTTCCAAATCTATCTTGTTCCTGCTACCTAGGCTAACCTTGTGAAGTTTGCCCAATTCCCCTCTTAGCTCTTACCAACTTGTATGAGATTTCTTTCATAGCCCCAGCCAAAGTCTTAACAACCTCTTCTAAATCAACACCCTTGCTAGCTTGGGGTTTTCAAGGTTTATCAATTTTACACCATCTCTCTTAAGAGGTTTCCCAATAGCCTTGATATTATTCTCAATTGGAAGTGCCATGGTGAAAGCTTGTCTTATATTGGTTAGGTTCTTGTCTCTTAGGTAATAGGCTACCTTTTTTTTAAATGCATATGCATATTTGATTAAATAATATTCATCACAAGGCCTCAAACCAACAGAAACCTTCTCAAAGTCTTGTTGAACCTTGTGTTGAATTCATGGACTGATTCATTAGGGTTTTTCTTGATATTCTCAAACTTAGATAAAAGAAATATAGGATTAGTCCTGTTACCATATCACAACCTAAATGCATTTTTCATTTAAGTCCATGAATCAATAGAATTATCGGGTAGAGCACAGGTACCAATCCCTATCATCTTCTTCTAGTGTATGAATAAACAAATTAATATACACATCTTCAAATTCTATCTCAAAATCTTCCATAATATTATCAAAAAGTTTGAGATGCTTTGATCACTAGTAATAACATTGTTACCTTGAAATTTTGACAACCTATTTCGACATCTTGTGGGAAAACATTTGGGTAACCATCCATTCCTCTAAAATTTATAGGATCAAAGGTGTTAACAATGAATGGAGGTCTAGGCTAAGCCATATTGTTTGGTGGGGGTGATCTTGGAGGTGAGACAAGCTGATGAGGAGTGCTATGTCTTTGGGGCTCAAGAATGTGATTCACAAGAATGATATCCTCTAAGTGCTGATTTTCTAGGAAAGTTTTACTCGAATTAAAACATAGAGGTACAGATTGGAGAAGGAACTTACCAGGTATAGTAGAAGGGCCTTCACTAATTGAGGTAAACCATTTTATGAGAGGATTTATTGAATCAGAATCACTTGAAGAAGAGTGATAGTCCTATACCAAAGGCTGATATCCCTCACCAATGGCTATATCTTTGCCTGATGTCTGACCTTTAACCACTTTCCAAACTCTTCTCCCTTCTAACTCTGAATTTCTTGATTCTAAGAACAATTTCTTAGCAGAGTATTTAAAGAAAAGAGATCTTCTTCCCTCCAGTTTTGTAGAGATCAACAACATAAAAAAAATGACATAAATCTTAAGACACTAGTATTCCCAAATTCAAATCAACATGGAGTCACCACTAAGGAATTTCACCTTAGTTGTGCAAGAATGCACTAAAATAATTCTATCAAATGTTTGCTAGTACTGACAAATTTGTAGGGCTTTATAAACCAGACCTTCTTGTTCTTCAATCAACCAAACATAATGCAACAAAAGTGTATGAACTGCTAGTACATGGAAAAGGGTAGGATGACCTTGAAACCTCTGATTTAAAACCTACAGATTTGAAACATAGGATGATATCTTGGAAATGCAACAGCTCAAAAACTTGAATACACAAATGCTCAAACCCCTCAAACACTTAAAAACACCAAGAAATTCCAATAATTTTCCGACAACGATGCCACTCGTGTTGGTATCCAAAGTTGTTCTCCTTTTTAGTCCGAGCAAAGCACCATAGTTATGTCATGGAGCTTCAAGATAGTTTAGACCATGTTGTATGTCATTGATAGCTAGGGATATGGTCTCGCTAGCACTCATGTTTTTGGAGAAATGGATAGTAGTCCAATAGGACTTGATCTTGTCCTAACTATTTTAGGTTATGCCTTGCAACCAAGGTAAGAGGACCTATTTTGTAAACTTGTAATGGTGAAGGAGATGAAGGTGTCCTTCTCTTTTCTTGAAATTCTGTGATGAAGGCCTTGATGAAAACATTATCAACACCCCAAATCTGAAACTCTCACAAGTTGTAACTTCTCAAAACATGGGTATGTTTTCAAAACAAGGCAAAGGTTACTAAAGACATTAGAAATCCTGATCAGTTGTGCATACTTTTGAAAATAGATTTTGATCTTTTGTGGGTATACACATGCAAATCAGGGATAGTATATGATATGATATTTGTTAGTGGATGATTTTTGGTGGGAGATTGATAAGAAAAACTGGAATAGATCGGATATTTGACATATCTGTACAATGCTTGAACAACTATCAGATGAAATGCCTAAAATAATCAGGATGTTCTTTCAACTAGAAGAGACACATATGGAAGCCCATGTTGCACTCTTCACACAATCTTTGAGAACTCACCAAAAATATTGAAGTAAAGAACTCAATTAAACACAAAAACCCATGATCAAACCACGCCTAAGTTGCCCCCAAAGGCTTACAAGAAATATCTACGATCGAGGAAGGTAAAGTGATTTTAAATTTGTTTATCTCCTTATCCGATGAAGGCTCTTATGAGTATGATATTACAAATGCCACTAAACATCAAATAGAAATGGAAATCATGTGTGATTCCTAAATACTTTAAATGAAAGATTGCAACAAGAACACTAAAATTTATCTGCAGGCATTTAAAATTGATAACAGACATCATATTGCCCAAAGAAAAACACAGATTTAATTCAAAGCTTGTTAGATTCAACAACAAGGGAGAGTTACATGAACAATCTCAGAGCTGTGTGGTGGCTATACACTTGTAACCAACCCACATGCATGAATTTTCCAACAAATGAGACATTAACCTGGTTCTTTGGCGGATTTTCTCAGAAAATGAGCTTTTTCTCAAAATTCACTCGTGATTTTCAACTCCCAACCCTTCACAATTTCTCCAAAAATGCATAATATACCTCATGCCATCTTGGAGTCTTCCATCCCAAGCAAAGAATATGCTTATGGGATCAAATTTGTTACAAAAACCTCATGATTTAAAGACAATGACATCAAACGGAAAAATAACTCGTAGGTTGCCAGGTATGCACAAAAAATCAAATTATTACACAAATTCGGATCATTATCCACCCCAGGGACACATTTTTATCATTTAGGCATGTGAGCATCTTTCATTCATCATTTTTTACCTTTTCCCCTTTTCAATTTTACCTCTGCAACTTTTGATGTTGATATTTCATGTTTTTTATCGGGCCTGAGCAAAATTACATAAAAAACACCATAGATCGAAGAATTAGGTCATGAAAATGATGCCATTGTTCTTAGAAGGCCAAGGAAACACAAAACCATATAAGATTTGATGAAAATTGATGAAGAAAACATGATTCCAAGCTTCTTGGAGCTCCCATGATGGCCCAAACAAACAAATGTACAGTAACCGTTGATCTCATCCACCTTTTAATATTAGCCCTCCATGTGGAAAATGAGATTAAGCTCAAAATTACCTTTTTAACCTTTGGATAAGGTGGGACACGTGTCAAAATGTGACTGGATTGGGCCCACACCTTTAAAAATGCATTCGCAACCTTTTGAAATTTTGGAAAATTTCACAAAATTTCCCCGCTTCTCCTTGGACTGCCACATGTCCATAGGTGGGTCGCATTGAAAACAAGAACCAATTCTATTAATTTTGCCATTTTTTGGATTTTGGGAAAAATTTCATATTTTTCTTCGTGGGCCCACACCGTAGTTTTCTCCTTTGCCATGTGTCCATCTCCTATTCACTGCAGGTCCAACTTTCCCTTTCTTCCTTTAAACCTTCTTTGCAAATTTTTGAAAATTCACAAATTTCAACATTGACCCGCGCCACCAACTTTGACACTTTAAAATGTGCCACATGTCCACCGTCGATTGGTCTGCGGAGGCACGCCTCTCATTTACACTTCAGCTCCCTTTGTCAAAAAGGCAAAATGTCTCATTTACCTCCTAAGGCCCGAACCTCCGCCTCTTTAATTTGATCAAAAATTTGCAAGGCATTTGACCCCAGGTTTTGGACGAGATGTCCCCATCAGATTGAGTGGGACTATAATCCAATTTTCACTTTTAGAAAATAAAACAAAAAATCATCAAGTTTTCCTCGGCCCCTTCCTCCATTTTTGCAAATTTTGGACACGTGTCCTCTTTTGATTGGTTCTGGAACTTCGGCCCAATTTTTCACTTTTACCACTTGAAGTTAAAAACTTCAAATTCATCACAAAACCCACTACCCCATCTTGGCCCTTCTTGGACATGTGTTTACCAATAATTTGCTTGAGTGCCCTCGGGTAAAAATTTACTTCATCATTTTGAGCCAAAAACATCAAAATTCTACTAGGTCCCTTCGCCATCCATACACCCCCATGCCATGTGTCCTCTCCTTGTTTGCTACAGGCCTTCGAGACAAAATTTGATTTTGAAAATTTTGCAAAAATGGGAGCAACATTTCCTAAGGAAATCTCGCCACCCACCAATCCCCTAGCCAATAAAAATGTGACACGTAGGCATTTCATTGCAGAAGGTAGAGCCACGGATCAAAAATTTCCCTTTTGTCAAAATTTCAAAAAATGGTAAGTTAGAAGTATTTCCTAACATCTCCCGACCAATAGGAACCTGCCATGTTGCCATGACCTTGTGATGAAAAATTTGATGGGAAAACGACACCCGTATGACCATCAAATCGTGAAAAATTTAAAGGATGCCCTAGAATTTGAAATTTTCAACAAGGATGGCTGATTTCTTGATTTTAAACCAACTGAAGCATGATTTGTCATTATTTTCAACCTTGGGATTGGGAAATTAATTACATACAATTTAGATTGGATCAATTTCAATTTTTGCACAATTTGGCAAAGGGAAAATGACACACCCAAAAATTGGAAAAACCTAGGGCACAAATAAGAGCATACATGGATTTCTCTTTTAAACCAGGGCTAGAACAACAAGTTTATGGGAAATTTTGAAACATTCAACCAGGGGGGAGAAAATGTAAATCACCAATTTGAGAAATAAAATGTTTCGAGAAAAATCAGACATGAAAAATTAGGGCACACAATGCAAGTTCAGAAATGGCACTAACATAGGGTAACCCGACCATGGTAAGGTAGGGAATGTGACCATTGTCGATGAAGGTAAAAACGGTGTCGGTTAGGTTGGGGATGTTATAAAAAAGAAAAATTCCATGTTTTTCAGAATCATTTATCTCATGTGAAATAGAGTAAAATGACACGAGAAAGAGGGAAAGTTTGAAAGCAAGAGAGAGAGACTGGGGATTGAGTTGGCGAGCCATGTAGCAGGTGATTGGTAGCAAAGAGGCAGGTCCATGAGATTAGATTGGTTGATTTTATTTTTTGGAGGTGAGGTGACAGATTGGTGATGGCAGAGGCTAAAGAGGGATCGGGTGGGCCACCGGAGTAGTGGCCAGACATGCCACCATGGCGATGGTAGTGTGATGAGGTAAGCATCAAACCATTTCTATGTTTTGTGAGATAGAGTAGGTGAGAGGTCAAATGGTGAGAATTTGGGTTTGGGGGAAAATGAAATTTGAAATGTGAGAGGGTGAATTGGGTAGAAGGAGCGAGGATAGAGGTAAGTGGGTGAATGAGGGTTAGGACAGGGTTGAGGGGAAGTGTAGGGGAGAATGGGTTGGTAGAAGGGTCAGGAGAGGGAGTTTTTTTGAGAGGGGAGGGTTTGTGGGTTGCGGGTTTTGCCATGACGGATGGCGGCCTCGGTCGGGGTTAGCCGATTACGGTTGGGGAAAACTGGTTTCGGTCATGAAACAGTGACCGATGCTAGTTTAGGGGTGACCGAGGTTAGTTAGAGATAACTAGAACTAGTTAGGTTTTGGAGAAAAAGGGGCCCTAGGTCGAATGGGTGAGATATGGAAGGGTAGAATATGGTGCGTTGGTGTAAAATATGGCATAGGCGGGGGTGAAATGGGCATGGGTAGATGATAGTGGGTGAGAGTGGGGGTGGGTAGATAGAAATGTGATACGAAGGTAGGTTGGGGAAGAAAGAATGAGATGGGGTAGTAGGTATAGGTGAGGTGTTGAGGGTGAGTGTGGGTATGATGAAGGTAGATTAATTTGATGTTTGTGTTGGATGCAGGGGAGAGATCAACTGTAGATGAGAGACAGGGTGCCACCCCTGCTCTTGAGAGTGCGAGGTGCAATGATAGTTGAGGAGTGGTGGCACATGGAGGAGGTGGGATTGATTAGGGTCTGACGCTATCGGCATGTAGTATAGCAGTGAGTCTGATGGTTTCCCTCATTGATAGATGGGATTCAGTGACCAACACGTTCCACCTACCAACGAGTGAGATAACAGTCACCATGGAGGATGTGTTTAGGATCAGTTATCCCGTAAAATTGACAAGGGCAATTTTACCGATAACCATACCGAAAATTTTGTTTCGATCCCTCGTTAGGGATCCTTCGCGTTCGAAACGTCGTAAAATCCCTCCCCGGGAAATCTAGTTTTCGAACTTAGTCTTTTTGAGCCTTTTTTGGCTGGGCGCATGAATTTTCCTTGTAACACATAATTTTGATGCGCCCCCTTAAAAGCCTTTGGCGCATGGTTTTCCATGTTAGCACGCTTCTCGGTGCGCCAAAGGGCGCACGTAATCTATGTTACACCAAGTTTTGGTGCGCCAAAGGGCGCACATAACTTCATGTCGACAACGAATTTGGTGCGCCAAAGGCGCGCTCATTCTTCTGTTGCCATTTCCTTCCATGCGCCAAAGGGCGCACGCTTTCCCTTGTCGACAGTAGTTTCCATGCGCCATTTCAAAAGGTTGGTGGCGCATTAATGACAGGTTTTTCTATAAATATCAGTGCGCGCCCAATGTCATTTTCATTCTTTTGTCGAGCACGTGATACTTCTGGACTTGTCAGCCCCTGCTCTGTCACTTTCATCGTGTTGTGGACCCGCTCAAGGAATTTTTGCTATATCTAAGGTAAGAGGTTCTCCCTCTTTTCCATTCTGTGCTTTCATGTTCTCGCTTTCGTGTTCTTGGTCTGGGCGTTTCTTGGTTTTCGTTTTGGTTTGCTGGCCTGTTTTACTGAGGTTTGTTTAGGCTGGTTTCCCCCTTGGTTTGCTGGCCTGTTTTCTTCTTTTCTTTTCTTTTCCTCCTCCTCCCTCTTTCCAGATCTGCTGGAAGGGGAGCTGTTTTAAAATGGCTTGGTCTAAGGATCTTTTGATATGAAACCCTTTGTCCAAGCGGCCTTTGAAATGGAGAAAAGAATGAATATGTTTGAGAAAGTGTTCTCTGGCGCACTGGCGCGCCTTGTTACAAAAAGGACAGTTGCGCCCCTCGGCGCACTCACACACCATGCAACACTTTCAAAATCCGCGCCTAATGGCGCCCCTTTCCATCCTGCTGCAGTTTGAAATCATGCGCCCTGAGCGCACCCCTTTTGCATGCTCCAAGTGTAAAACCCGCGCCTCCTTAAAAAGCCTTCGCGCACTGCTGGTTTCGATGCAACAAAAGCCTTTTTCGCGCAAGTATAAAGATTACATAGGCGCTGGCGCACCCTCCGATGCAGTAACATGATGTTGTGTAAACCCTCCATGCGCCGCGCTATATTCCTTTGGCGCATCATTCGTCCATGTTACACAATCTTTCCATGCGCCATAGGGCGCATCGAACCCCAATGTAACACGCATTTCCTGTGCGCCCTGTTATAAAATGCAACCTGCTTCATCCATGCGCCATGCGCTTTTGGCGCCAATATAACCTCTGCAACATTCCTTTCTTGCGCGCCTTATCTATTTGGCCTGCCAATTGTATTTTTCCTGCGCCCTGAGCCTTTAAATCTCTAACTCCTCCTGCTAAGCTTTCCAATGGAAGATCAAATGACTAATTCAACCTTTTTGGATTGGGTCTCTCTTCTTCTTCGTGCAGATCAGCAGCTGAGTTCGAAAGAACACATGTCTACGTCAAGCAAGAAGCCCACCAAACCAAGAGGAAAGGCAAAGCTAACAGAAGAAGAAATGAAATACAAATATCAGAAGGTCAGGATGCCCGAATCACAGGCTGAGTGCAGTATGGATGTCCGGGACTCTGAATTGGGTCACATTGACATGGATGAGTTCTGGCTTAGAACTCAAAAGGTTACAAGAAGTCCATGGATGGACAAACTAATAGGCAGTGCCCTGCACTTTGCCGGAGGAATCCCTGTCAGCGCTGTGAACAACGAATTCATGATGGTTGTTGCACAATCCTTCAACAAGGACACAAGATGTGTCGAGAACAGCAAGGGCGAGGTAGTCATAAACCTCACTGCCCGTCATTTTGAGTTGATGCTTGGCATCCCTCACCACCGGAACTACGTGGCTGTTAGCCAACAGGAATGCATCAAGGCCTGGGAAGACAACGAAGGCCAGTGCATGCAGTTAATGAATGAGGTCTACCTAAAGAATAAGAAGGTAGTGACCCGGTGGCCTCAGACTATCCACCGAAGTGATTTCTCAGAGGAACTCAGTGATACTATCACTTTCCTAAGCAGAGTCTTCGGGCTTTCAGATGCCCACTATTTCCATAAGTGGATGCTGCGGTACCTGGAGACAATGAATAAGAATTTGCCCGATCAGCGCTTTTGCTGGGGTGAAATAATAAGCAACACCATCTCTGAGCAGCTACAACAGCTTGCCACAACTGGAGTATTTCATATGAACTCCTATGTAGTCTACGCTGCAGCATCGGCAAGGGATTACCCAGGGCTCAACCGAAGTGGAGTATGGCCTCAGGCCAAGATATTTGATTACTATCCAGAGCTGAGACTAGAGAATAGTATCCCTCAATTTGCTAAAATCAATGATGTTTTCTTCTATCACATCATGTGCATGTTGCGGCCAAATTTGACTCATAGCCGGACAACCAAAAACATAGTGGCAGTCACAGAGAAATGGGGGCCCTGTTCACCCAATTTCCCACGTTCACCTATCTAAGGGCTGCCAACTTTTTGGGAGAACCAACCAGGCTACCGAGGTATGCTGGACCAAAGCTGATTTTATTGGAACTGTCAAGACAGCTCGTCACATACCATGAAAAGTGCCTCAAGAGAAAGAAGGGCGGAACTCCTTTCCCCCTCACAGTAGGCCGTTACACATGCTCCAGCTATCACAAGGCGAAGGAGATGTTTGCTGAGCTAGAATTGCTCAACCTAAAGCATGATTTCCCAGCAAGGCCTACATTCGACCCTAGGGGCTGTCTACCAAGGGCTAAGCTTGATCCGATTCATGTCCCTCAGATTGAGGATATCTACATTGACGTTCTCCATGAGGTAGAACTCAGAAGAAAGGATCACTCTCGCTTGGCATTAACGGAAATCATCCAATACGGAGTGGCCATTGTCCCAAAAGGCTTCCAAACCACGGAAGACGAAGTAGACAAAGTGTATAATGAACCGAGAAGGGGATGATTGGCCCTTCCCAGGACATTTACAAAGCAAGGCTCCTCAAACAATTGAGGAGAGGGTAAAAGAAACTATGCGGAGAACGGAGCATTGGTGCCGCATGAACGGACTAATCTACCTCGGGGTAGATTTCACGACTTCCCCTTTGGGCAACGCACCTCCAAGGACAAAGAAGGCTGCTTTGAAAGGCAAAGGTGCCGAAGGTGAACCTAGCACCATTCGGAGGAAGCCCCTGAAAGTCCTCTTCCTTCGAGCCTCGAACAAGTAATAACTCGGATTCACCAGAGAAAGAATTGACAGAGGATAGTCCTATACGCCCATCCACCCAGGATGTCGGCATCACTACAACTCCTTTGGTTGTGTCCTCTATCCCTTCTTCTTCTCTTCCTCCCCTTCCTCAGATGCTCGCAACCACTCCTTTGGTTGTGTCCTCTCCCCCTTCTTCTACTCTCTCCCCTGCCTCTTCGTCCATCTTCTCCTCTCTCGCTGATTTGTCTTCCTCTATTTCTTCCCTCATCTCCGAGCTCCCTTCCCTTCCTATCTCTTCTGCTGCTGCGGTTTCCCTTCCCCGTGGACATCTCCGTGGCTGTTCTTTCAATGCCGCCGCCGCGTGTCTCCACGTTCTTCCCCTCTTCTACCGTTGCTGCCTCCCCCTCTGTCTCTGGTCCTTCTTCAATAGGACCAGCTTGGATCTCTCAGCAGCTGAGCCAACCAAAGAGGAAAGTCCCCATCGCTCCGATGGACTTTTCAGTCATTCCGGCTAAAGGAGCAAAGAAGCACAAGCCGGTTACACGCTTCTCCAAGAGCGCTGCAGGTGAGAGGGTTATGGAAATAGCCTACCCCGATCCCACCAAAGAGAAAGAAGATCTGTCTCCGGCAGATTTCACAGTGACCCAAGTCACAATGGGGACATCCTCTGAAAGTCTCCAGGGGGAAGCTCTTTCCGCAGTTGATGCACTCTGCGAAAAGCTTCAAGAAACAAAGGAAGAAAAGAGGCTACTGAAGGAGCAGAATAAATACCTGCTTCAAGCCTTACAGAAGATGGGAAGTGCACCTCCCACAACTGCCGCCGAGACTCCTGAGCTGCTCAGTCAGGAGAAGATTAATGAGTATTCAAAAATCGGCGAGCAAGGTATGGCTGTTTCTGCTTGGAGGAGCCAGATCCTCAAAGATAGTGAAAAAGTAATCGCCGAATATATCAGTTTATACCTGAACATCGAGAAGGCGAATAAGGAACTCCAAGCGTTAGCAGGCCCGATATCAGAAGAGTTAGAACATGCTAGACTCCAGCACGAGACCTTCCAACAAATGTTCGACTGTTCAGTCGAAGATCTGGTCAAGTTCGGAGTCTTCGGCCATCCAAGGGCCCTCAACAAAACTATGTCCACTTTGGACTATCGGATAGATCAGCTAGAATTCGTTTTGGAAAAGATAGACAAGGTGAAGGAAGAGGCCCTAGATGCAATGCATCAAATGGAGAAAATTGTTCTATCTATGACTCCCGGGTTGCTCACTCCTTCCCTCACCTTGAGATCAGCTGATGATACTATCCGGGTTTTCAAGGAGATAGCTTCTCAAGGGATAGGGCCAGAAGTCACGTTCGACATCGAATCCATCAACAACCTACTGGCCTGTAGGGACTTCATCGGGTCCCTAATCGAGGCGGGTAAAGATTATTCCAAACTCCCGGAAAAGCTCATAGACGAGCGGGAGACTTGCGAAGCAATCAGTGAACGGCACAAGGATCCATCACAGGATCAATTTGGGCCAATGATCAGCAAGTTCTTGGAATACCGCGCTCAGTTCCACATATCATCACCGAGCAGAACCAGAAACAGGCAACCCCTTTTCGGCCGCAGGATGATGATGATGAGTAGCTTCTTCTTTCTTCTTCTTCTTCTTCTTCTCCTCTCTATTCTCCGACTTTCTTTCCGTAATATCTGAAGTAAGTTGGCACAAATGATGACATCATCCATGTTGCATCATGGGATGATGTCATCCATCCAAGTTGTCAAAGTCAACATGACTTTTAGATATTTTGTAAATATCTTTGTAAATAAGTGGTTGGCTCCATTTTTGCCTTCTCTCTCCCTCATCTTCTATAAATATTGGAATACTTGTTGTATTCAAGGGTGAACATTTTTTAGATAGAAATAGAAGTGAGGAGAGAAAGACTTTGAGCTTTCTTGTAACAGAAAAGAACAGTAATACAATTATTCAGACTTTGTGCTCAATAGCTGTGTTATACATTAGATCTTTCTTACGTTAGATCTCGTGTGTTTAATCTGTTGGATTCATATCTACTTTTCCGTCATTTGTTTATCAGTATTGCTTTGTTTATTTATGCAAGTAGGTTTGGCTCTGTTTACTACCAAACTAAAAACATAAATCTTCTGACCTTTCTGCTTTGGAATTCATTTCTTTTCTTCCTTCGGATCTGTTCTTTCTCTTTTCCTTCTTTCATTCCTTTCTTTTCGCAGCCTGAAACACTCTACCGGGATGAGATCCCAACCCCCGAAGGCGGAATCTGTGAGACTTGCATAGGTTCCTGCTAGTAGAAATAGCAATAAACCAGTTTCGCTTTGCTGTCTCAAAGAGGGGCTAAGCCCTGCAACACTGTTGGCTCGTCTATCCATAAATCATCCACGCGATGATTTTGAGCAACGATTTTAGCGACTCATTGGGAACGGACAGATCTGTCAGATCTATGCTGGTAGCAAGATATAAAAATCCGAAAAATTTGCAAAAGTGCTCAAATCGAAAAATTTTCTTCCGAGAGTCATAGATCGGGCCTAGTTACAGATCTTTAGTTCGCTGAGTTTTTATCAAAATCATTATTTTTCCGTAGATCTGAGTTTTGACTGTTTTCTAAAAAAGTTTGAAATCCTCTGAAAAGTAAAAATCAGATCTGAAAATCAGCTTACTATCTTCCCTGCCATCTTATCCTCGTTATTATTTGTCATTAACCGCAATCGGTTTTTCGAAGAGGATAGTTTTTAAATATTCAGAAAAGTGCATGCTGCTGGTTTTTGACAGAAAAACCAGAAAATCAGCAAGTACACCCAAAAACAAAGTTTAAATCTGCGCCTTAATATCGCAGATCTGGAAGGTACACTGGCAAGTGAACCTTTTACGCGCAGCAGGAGAGCCCGTGGAGAAGTTGATCCTACTTTCGATCTGCTTCAAAGGCACAATTTCAGCGTAACACCGGCACGTTTTTCAGCGTTAAGCTCGGCTAGGTGGTCATCCAGGAGTGTCTCACCTCCGCGAAGAAAAAGTCTGTTACAAGGAGCATCTACATCCCTTTGTAGTGCCTTGCTGCTCAGTGGAACCACCCTCCCAGTTCGTGTGCTTTTTCCAGCCTTTCAAATGGCAGTACCATGGGGAAATGCTATGGGTCCTCTCGCACTGCCACATCCAGTTCACGCGCTCCCTCATGGGAACCGAAAGAATTTTCCTAAATTTGACGGGAGCGGAAATCAAAGCACGGATTCCCACATATCTGCTTTCATTATGTCATGCAGTATTTTGGACGTGACTCACGAAGATGTGTCGGTTCGCCTTTTTCTGGAAACTCTACAAGGGCCCGCAGCTGAATGGTTTCAGCATTTGCCGGCCGGATCTATCACCAGTTGGGCAACCTTGCGGGAAGCTTTTGAAGACAGATATAAGCCTTCAGAAGATGCATTTGCGTTGCTATCACGGATCACCCACCTAAAAAAGGAAGTCAATGAGACCATGCGCGATTTTGTCGCCCGGTTCAATGCATTAATCAACCGTGTCCCCACTGCCATGCTTCCAACACCGGAGAATCAGAAGTGTTTCTTCGTGAACGCCATGAGCTCAAAAGTCAGCTTCTTGCTCCTTCAAGAGCGAGTAGCTACTCTACCTCTCGCTCAGGCTGCTGCCATCCGGATAGAAGACAATTTGATAATATCTGGCGAGTTAAAAAAGGAATCTTCCAAGTCCAAATCTTCAGATCCCTCGCCTACTACTTCGTCTGATCCAGCATTCCAAAAGATGGCGAATGATCTGCTCGCATTAAAGAAGCAGCTGGCCCAGGCCTCTCCTAGTTCCTCGTACCGGGATGCCCCGCGGAGGAATTTTGTTCCTAACAATGCTTCACAAAGGCCGCGCTTACCTGCAACCGCTCCACGGTTGGCGCTTGAAGCTCCTCCGGTCAATGCTTTGGCCGAAATAGAAGAGGAAGAGCAGTACTATGAAGAACCTTCGCCTCAAGACGAAGATGATCAAGATGTCGGTGAGCCGACTGGCGACTCCACTATTGGATACATGGAATTTGATGAGGATGAATCTGATGAAGAAGAGAGTACTCAGGGCTATGCAAGCGGACAATCCTATGCTGTTTTTACCCGCTCGCAAGGAAAGGAAGCGGAAGTTGCTGCCCATGTGCAGAAGGAGAAGGTCGTGTCAAACGTGCCTCCAACCATTGTTAGAAGAGGTAATCCTCTTCCTACTCAATTCCCTGTTAAGTCTTTTGCAAAGAAGTCTTTTCCGCCCATCTCTCCTCCGAATCAACCCCCACATATTCCTATCAAGATCAGTAACCCTGTTCCACCATCGCGAAGTGAAGGACTCATTCCCTCACCAACGCAACCCTTGGCCGCGTTCGATATAATAGATCATGCAAAAAAGACCAAGATCCAAATGTCTGAAGCTGAGTATCTTCAGTCAAATCCCGAACAGCTTGTAAGATTAACTAAATATATTCAGAGTCAAGCTGTTACATCTAAACAGGTTTCCCCAAAGGAATCCTTTCCACTCCTCCTGAATCCCACATAAATGTTGCTTCAACATCTGCATCAGGCAAGATAGAACCTTTCTATCTCTCCCTCCTAATCAATGGCCATAAGTTGAGCAACTGTATAATTGATTCCGGAGCTTCCGATAACGTCATGCCGGCGAAAGTCGCCCATGCTTTGGGCCTCACTCTTACCAAACCTTTCGGCAGATGCTACTCATTGGAAACCAAGCAAGTGCCATTGATTGGCCAAATCAAAGACGCGCAATTTGCGTTTGCGGCCTTCCCGGATAAAAGAGTAAAAATGACCGTCCTTGTCGCTGACATTCCGGCAGCCTATGGAATTCTGCTGGGAAGGAGCTTTTGCAGCGAAGTTGGTGGAGAAATTCACATGGACTGGTCCAAAGCTAGAATTCCAGTCAAAGGCGTAATGCAAACTTTGGAGCCAGAATCCCAAAAGAAATACTTGGTCACTAGCTCTGAAGACCCCAAAGCCCAAATCCTTTTTGAATCATCAGGGATGGGAAACTACTTCTTATCTACCGAGGCGGATACAAAGGATGTTTTCGTTCAAGAAAAGGACCTTAATAAGGTCTGGACCTTGCAATTTGATGGCAGCTGTGCAACTAGTGGATGTGGCGCCGGAGCCGTGCTAATATCTCCTGAGGAGGAGGTAATTCCTCTTTCTTTCAAGTTGCAGTTTTTCAATACTAACAATACTGCTGAGTATGAGTCTCTCTTACTCGGTATGCAAGCCGCAAAAGAAAAAGGGATAAAAAATCTAAAGGCACAAGGTGATGCCGAGCTAGTTGTAAATCAGGTCAAAAGGATTTACCAAGTGAAAAATGAAAGGCTCAGGCACTACCGTAATGCAGTATGGGACAGCATTGAGGAATTTGACGCTTTTTCAATAGAGGCAATTCCAAGAGCCCAAAACGACATGGCTGATTCGTTGGCTGTTTCAGCATCTCTCATGCTCCCGCACCCGGGTTTGAAAACGAGCAAATACACCATTGAAGTGGTTTTCCGCCCAAGCGTGCCAGACAACTCTCAGCATTGGCAGGTATTCAACGATGATAATCACCTCATTGCCTTTCTGGAAAAATCAGAAAATTTTGACGAGTTGTATTTCGAAGGATCCACCTCTACATGCCGTGAATCAATCAACGGTCAAAACCACGAAACAAAGGAGAACGATGGCATTTGTCAGCTTAAAGGAAATAAAATCCCAAAGGGCCTGGTTTCTCTGGAGCGCCTGTTTGACAGACATGATCGTTTTGTGAAAAAGAAGAGGCGAGATGATCCTGACTCATCTCCAGAGACAGAACCAGTCAATATAGGTTCTGAGGCACACCCGCAATTCGTGAACATCGGGAAATGTTGCACGCCAGAAGAAAAGCGGAAATTTGTCAAGTTGCTGAAAAGATATATGGATGTATTGGCATGGTCCTATGCAGATTTAAAGTCCTTCAAGCCAAAGGACGTTCAGCATGATATACCGCTGAAAGAAGATGCCAAAGCCTTCCGTCAGAAGCAAAGGCATTATAATCCCAAGATTTCGGGCACCATTCAGGCCGAAATTCAGAAGATGCTGGACGCAAGAATCATCTTCCCTATCCATCACAGCACTTGGGTGGCGAACATTGTGCCGGTACGCAAGAAAAACGGTGAAATACGCATCTGCGTAGACTTTCGAAACTTGAATCAAGCTTCGCTGAAAGACAACTACCCTCTTCCCATAATGGATCAAGTTCTGCAAGCAGTGACTGGATCGGAAATGCTGTCTATGCTTGATGGTTTTTCAGGCTATAATCAGATTGAAGTCTCTCCTGAAGATCAATTCAAAACAGCATTCACTACTCCATGGGGTACATTTGCCTATAGCAGGATGCCTTTCGGCCTAACTAACGCTGGTGCCACTTTTCAGCGGGCCATGGACTTTGCATTCAAAGGCATGATGGGAAAAGTCATCGTAGTTTATCTAGATGACTTAACCGTGTTCTCTAAACTACGAAGTGATCATTGTGATCACTTGGAGCAAGTATTGGCCAGGTGCCGAGAACATGGAATTTCCCTAAATCCCAAAAAGTCTGTTTTTGGGGTTACTCAAGGGAAATTGCTAGGCCATGTGGTTAGCAAAGAAGGAACAAAGATTGATGCCGAAAGAGTTAAGGCTATCCAAAACCTTACTCTGCCTACAAGCAAGAATGGTGTTCATTCTTTCTTCGGAAAGGTGAACTTTCTTAGGCGTTTTGTCCCTGATTTTGCTGAGAAGACCCGCCACATACTAAACATGATGAAAGGGTCACCCACTTTCAGATGGAGTGAAGAGGGGAAAAGGTCGTTTGAAGAGATAAAAACTTCTGTTGCTCATGCACCGGTCCTGGTATGTCCGGATTTCTCCAAGAACTTCATTATGTATAGTTACGCCTCCGAACATACTGTGTCTGCAATCCTAATGCAAAAGAACTCGGAGGATATTGAATCTCCAATCGCATTCATGAGTTCTCCTCTCAAGCCTCACGAGTTGAAAATGACTCAGCTGGAAAAACACGCCTTTGCCGTTGTCAAAGCGGTGAAGAATTTCAGGTATTACATTCTGAACTCGCATACGGTGGTGCTGGTTCCCGACACCGCGGTGAAATCAATTCTAACTCAGCAGGAGTTAGGAAGTTTGAGAGGGAATTGGATCGCAAAAGTCCAGGAATATGACCTGGATATTAAACCCACCAAGCTGGTAAGGGGTAAAGGCCTGTGTCAGCTAATGGCTGAGAACAGGGGTTCAGAAAATCCTGATGAAAGAGAGAATTATACCGACAAAGAGCAAAGCCCTCTAGAGGAGCCTGATTCTCTGCCTCTGGTTCTATTTATTGCGACCAGTGATGAGTGGTACTCCGACATTGCTTTCTTCCTTACCTACGGCGAATGCCCGATGCACCTAACTGCAAAGGAGAAGCGTGCTATAAAGCTCAGGGCAGCTAAGTATGTCATCTGGGATGACGGTTTATATAAGCGCGGGATAGACGGTGTCTTCCTGCGATGTGTTGACAAGCCCCAGCAAGTAAAACTGCTGGAAAGTTTTCACAATTCAGCCTGTGGAGGCCATTTTTCTTCTTCCGTGACAGCACACAAGATCATTCGAGCCAGGTACTACTGGCCGACGCTCTTTCAAGATGCGGCTACCTGGGTGGCAAAGTGTGAACCCTGTCAACAATTCGTCGGCAAGCCCAAGTTGGCTGCCCTTCCCCTTAGGCCGGTCATTATCAATGAACCATTCAGGCAATGGGGAATTGATTTTATTGGTGCACTCAATCCTCAATCGAGTGCTGGACATAGCTATGTCCTCACAGCAACGGATTACTTCACTAAATGGGTGGAAGCCATACCTGTCAAGCACGCCACTTCTGAGGTAGTTTGCAGTTTTATCAAAGAAAATATCATCGTCAGGTTCGGTGTTCCAGACAAAATCGTTGCTGATAACGCTTCTAACTTCTCTTCGCGGGAAGTTATTAGTTTTTGCTATGAATATGGAATAACTTTAGCACATGCCTCGGATTATTACCCTCAGGGAAATGGTCAGGCGGAATCCAGTAATAAGAACTTGGTGACCATCATACGGAAATTAGTAGATGAAAATCAGCGGATGTGGCACAAGTCTTTGTACGATGCTTTGTGGGCGGACCGCATTACTCCTAAGAGATCTCTCGGCATGTCACCTTTTCAAGTGTTATATGGCACTGATGCCGAACTTCCCATTTCTGCGGAACTTCCTGCTCTACGCTTGGCACGAGCAATCGAAGATGAAACTTTTCAGAGTTCTCTAGAAAAGAGAATCATGTATTTGGCAGAACTTGAAGAAAAGAGAGTAAAGGTGGTCGACAGGATCACTGAACATCAGAATCAAGTGAAGAGGCTTTTTGACAAGAAGGCCAAGCAGAGAGATTTTCTAGTGGGAGATCTCGTCCTTCTTTGGGACAAGCGAAGAGAACCAAAGGGCATGCACGGAAAATTTGATTCCCTATGGAGAGGGCCCTTCAAAATCAAGCAACTCAATGGAGAGAATAGTTTCTATCTCTCATATCTGGATGGAGCTGAACTCCCGCTTCCCTATAGCGGGCAACATCTCAAGATCTTCAGGAAGTAGAGCTTCCTCTCTTCTTTGTACAGTTTGCTTTTGTTGTGTGTTTGCTTTCGGTTTGTTGTGTTTCTTTTGTTCTCCCTCCGGTCCCCCTTGTTTTTGACTCCTTGCCCAATGGATAGGCACATGTGATCTGGGATTCTCTACCCCCGAGTTTGCTCAGGGATAGTCCCCAGAAAGAGCCAGCTGTTATCCCGTAAAATTGACAAGGGCAATTTTACCGATAACCATACCGAAAATTTTGTTTCGATCCCTCGTTAGGGATCCTTCGCGTTCGAAACGTCGTAAAATCCCTCCCCGGGAAATCTAGTTTTCGAACTTAGTCTTTTTGAGCCTTTTTTGGCTGGGCGCATGAATTTTCCTTGTAACACATAATTTTGATGCGCCCCCTTAAAAGCCTTTGGCGCATGGTTTTCCATGTTAGCACGCTTCTCGGTGCGCCAAAGGGCGCACGTAATCTACATGCAACACCAATTTTTGGCGCGCCAAAGGGAGCACCTAACTTCATGTCGACAACGAATTTGGTGCGCCAAAGGCGCGCTCATTCTTCTGTTGCCATTTCCTTCCATGCGCCAAAGGGCGCACGCTTTCCCTTGTCGACAGCAGTTTCCATGCGCCATTTCAAAAGGTTGGTGGCGCATTAATGACAGGTTTTTCTATAAATATCAGTGCGCGCCCAATGTCATTTTCATTCTTTTGTCGAGCACGTGATACTTCTGGACTTGTCAGCCCCTGCTCTGTCACTTTCATCGTGTTGTGGACCCGCTCAAGGAATTTTTTGCTATACCTAAGGTAAGAGGTTCTCCCTCTTTTCCATTCTGTGCTTTCATGTTCTCGCTTTCGTGTTCTTGGTCTGGGCGTTTCTTGGTTTTCGTTTTGGTTTGCTGGCCTGTTTCTTTCGGGTTTATTTAGGCTGGTTTCCCCCTTGGTTTCTTTGGCTTTGCTTTCTTCTTTTCTTTTCTTTTCCTCCTCCTCCCTCTTTCCGATCTCTTTGGAAGGGGAGCTGTTTTAAAATGGCTTGGTCTAAGGATCTTTTGATATGAAACCCTTTGTCAAGCGCCTTTGAAATGGAGAAAAGAATGAATATGTTTGAGAAAGTGTTCTCTCGCGCCTTTGGCGCGCCTTGTTACAAAAGGACAGTTGCGCCCCTCGGCGCACTCACACACCATGCAACACTTTCAAAATCTGCGCCTAATGGCGCCCCTTTCCATCCTGCTGCAGTTTGAAATCATGCGCCCTGAGCGCACCCCTTTTGCATGCTCCAAGTGTAAAACCCGCGCCTCCTTAAAAGCCTTGGCACCCTTTGTCCACAGCGCACCTGGCTTCGATGCAACAAAAAACCTTTTTCGCGCAAGTATAAAAAGATTACATAGGCGCTGGCGCACCCTCCGATGCAGTAACATGATGTTGTGTAAACCCTCCATGCGCCGCGCTATATTCCTTTGGCGCATCATTCGTCCATGTTACACAATCTTTCCATGCGCCATAGGGCGCATCGAACCCCAATGTAACACGCATTTCCTGTGCGCCCTGTTATAAAATGCAACCTGCTTCATCCATGCGCCATGCGCTTTTGGCGCCAATATAACCTCTGCAACATTCCTTTCTTGCGCGCCTTATCTATTTGGCCTGCCAATTGTATTTTTCCTGCGCCCTGAGCCTTTAAATCTCTAACTCCTCCTGCTAAGCTTTCCAATGGAAGATCAAATGACTAATTCAACCTTTTTGGATTGGGTCTCTCTTCTTCTTCGTGCAGATCAGCAGCTGAGTTCGAAAGAACACATGTCTACGTCAAGCAAGAAGCCCACCAAACCAAGAGGAAAGGCAAAGCTAACAGAAGAAGAAATGAAATACAAATATCAGAAGGTCAGGATGCCCGAATCACAGGCTGAGTGCAGTATGGATGTCCGGGACTCTGAATTGGGTCACATTGACATGGATGAGTTCTGGCTTAGAACTCAAAAGGTTACAAGAAGTCCATGGATGGACAAACTAATAGGCAGTGCCCTGCACTTTGCCGGAGGAATCCCTGTCAGTGCTTGTGAACAACGAATTCATGATGGTTGTTGCAGACAATCCTTGTGAGGACACAAGATGTGTCGAGAATGTGCAAGGGCGAGGTAGTCATAAACCTCACTGCCCGTCATTTTGAGTTGATGCTTGGCATCCCTCACCACCGGAACTACGTGGCTGTTAGCCAACAGGAATGCATCAAGGCCTGGGAAGACAACGAAGGCCAGTGCATGCAGTTAATGAATGAGGTCTACCTAAAGAATAAGAAGGTAGTGACCCGGTGGCCTCAGACTATCCACCGAAGTGATTTCTCAGAGGAACTCAGTGATACTATCACTTTCCTAAGCAGAGTCTTCGGGCTTTCAGATGCCCACTATTTCCATAAGTGGATGCTGCGGTACCTGGAGACAATGAATAAGAATTTGCCCGATCAAGCACTTTTCTTTGGGGTGAAATAATAAGAAACACCATCTCTGAGCAATACAACAACACTTGCTGTTGGAGTATTTCATATGAACTCCTATGTAGTCTACGCTGCAGCATCGGCAAGGGATTACCCAGGGCTCAACCGAAGTGGAGTATGGCCTCAGGCCAAGATATTTGATTACTATCCAGAGCTGAGACTAGAGAATAGTATCCCTCAATTTGCTAAAATCAATGATGTTTTCTTCTATCACATCATGTGCATGTTGCGGCCAAATTTGACTCATAATGGACAACCAAAAACATAGTGGCAGTCACAGAGAAATGGGGGCCCCGTTCACCCAATTTCCCACGTTCACCTATCTAAGGGCTGCCAACTTTTTGGGAGAACCAACCAGGCTACCGAGGTATGCTGGACCAAAGCTGATTTTATTGGAACTGTCAAGACAGCTCGTCACATACCATGAAAAGTGCCTCAAGAGAAAGAAGGGCGGAACTCCTTTCCCCCTCACAGTAGGCCGTTACACATGCTCCAGCTATCACAAGGCGAAGGAGATGTTTGCTGAGCTAGAATTGCTCAACCTAAAGCATGATTTCCCAGCAAGGCCTACATTCGACCCTAGGGGCTGTCTACCAAGGGCTAAGCTTGATCCGATTCATGTCCCTCAGATTGAGGATATCTACATTGACGTTCTCCATGAGGTAGAACTCAGAAGAAAGGATCACTCTCGCTTGGCATTAACGGAAATCATCCAATACGGAGTGGCCATTGTCCCAAAAGGCTTCCAAACCACGGAAGACGAAGTAGACAAAGTGTATAATGACACAGAAGGGGATGATTGGCCCTTCCCGGACATTGACAGAAGCAAGGCTCCTCAAACAATTGAGGAGAGGGTAAAAGAAACTATGCGGAGAACGGAGCATTGGTGCCGCATGAACGGACTAATCTACCTCGGGGTAGATTTCACGACTTCCCCTTTGGGCAACGCACCTCCAAGGACAAAGAAGCTGCTGAAAGGCAAAGGTGCCGAAGGTGAACCTAGCACCATTCAGGAGGAAGCCCCTGAAAGTCCTCTTCCTTCAGAGCCTGAACAAGTAATAACTCTGGATTCGCCAGAGAAAGAATTGACAGAGGATAGTCCTATACGCCCATCCACCCAGGATGTCGGCATCGCTACAACTCCTTTGGTTGTGTCCTCTATCCCTTCTTCTTCTCTTCCTCCCCTTCCTCAGATGTCGGCAACCACTCCTTTGGTTGTGTCCTCTCCCCCTTCTTCTACTCTCTCCCCTGCCTCTTCGTCCATCTTCTCCTCTCTCGCTGATTTGTCTTCCTCTATTTCTTCCCTCATCTCCGAGCTCCCTTCCCTTCCTATCTCTTCTGCTGCTGCGGTTTCCCTTCCCCCCGTGGACATCTCCGCGGCTGTTCTTTCAATGCCGCCGCCGCGTGTCTCCACGTTCTTCCCCTCTTCTACCGTTGCTGCCTCCCCCTCTGTCTCTGGTCCTTCTTCAATAGGACCAGCTTGGATCTCTCAGCAGCTGAGCCAACCAAAGAGGAAAGTCCCCATCGCTCCGATGGACTTTTCAGTCATTCCGGCTAAAGGAGCAAAGAAGCACAAGCCGGTTACACGCTTCTCCAAGAGCGCTGCAGGTGAGAGGGTTATGGAAATAGCCTACCCCGATCCCACCAAAGAGAAAGAAGATCTGTCTCCGGCAGATTTCACAGTGACCCAAGTCACAATGGGGACATCCTCAGAAAGTCTCCAGGGGGAAGCTATTTCCGCAGTTGATGCACTCTGTGAAAAGCTTCAAGAAACAAAGGAAGAAAAGAGGCTACTGAAGGAGCAGAATAAATACCTGCTTCAAGCCTTATAGAAGATGGCAAGTGCACCTCCCACAACTGCCGCCGAGACTCCTGAGCTCCTCAGTCAGGAGAAGATTAATGAGTATTCAAAATCGGCGAGAAAGGTATGGTCAAGTTTCGCTTGGAGGAGCCGATCCTCAAAGATAGTGAAAAAGTAATCGCCGAATATATCAGTTTATACCTGAACATCGAGAAGGCGAATAAGGAACTCCAAGCGTTAGCAGGCCCGATATCAGAAGAGTTAGAACATGCTAGACTCCAGCACGAGACCTTCCAACAAATGTTCGACTGTTCAGTCGAAGATCTGGTCAAGTTCGGAGTCTTCGGCCATCCAAGGGCCCTCAACAAAACTATGTCCACTTTGGACTATCGGATAGATCAGCTAGAATTCGTTTTGGAAAAGATAGACAAGGTGAAGGAAGAGGCCCTAGATGCAATGCATCAAATGGAGAAAATTGTTCTATCTATGACTCCCGGGTTGCTCACTCCTTCCCTCACCTTGAGATCAGCTGATGATACTATCCGGGTTTTCAAGGAGATAGCTTCTCAAGGGATAGGGCCAGAAGTCACGTTCGACATCGAATCCATCAACAACCTACTGGCCTGTAGGGACTTCATCGGGTCCCTAATCGAGGCGGGTAAAGATTATTCCAAACTCCCGGAAAAGCTCATAGATGAGCGGGAGACTTGCGAAGCAATCAGTGAACGGCACAAGGATCCATCACAGGATCAATTTGGGCCAATGATCAGCAAGTTCTTGGAATACCGCGCTCAG
Source organism: Taxus wallichiana var. yunnanensis (assembly GCA_018340775.1). Lineage (NCBI taxonomy): Eukaryota > Viridiplantae > Streptophyta > Pinopsida > Cupressales > Taxaceae > Taxus > Taxus wallichiana. The sequence goes on from CM031244.1 coordinate 237,316,166, forward strand.
TTCCACATATCATCACCTGAGCAGCACCAGAAACAGGCAACCCCTTTTCGGCCGCAGGATGATGATGATGAGTAGCTTCTTCTTCTTCTTCTGCTTCTTCTTCTTCTCCTCTCTATTCTCCGACTTTCTTTCCGTAATATCTGAAGTAAGTTGGCACAAATGATGACATCATCCATGTTGCATCATGGGATGATGTCATCCATCCAAGTTGTCAAAGTCAACATGACTTTTAGATATTTTGTAAATATCTTTGTAAATAAGTGGTTGGCTCCATTTTGCCTTCTCTCTCCCTCATCTTCTATAAATATTGGAATACTTGTTGTATTCAAGGGTGAACATTTTTTAGATAGAAATAGAAGTGAGGAGAGAAAGACTTTGAGCTTTCAGAATAGTAAAAGAACAAGAATACAATTATTCAGACTTTGTGCTCAATAGCTGTGTTATACATTAGATCTTTCTTACGTTAGATCTGTATGTGTTTAATCTGTTGGATTCATATCTACTTTTCCGTCATTTGTTTATCAAGTATTTCTTTGTTTATTTATGCAAGTAGGTTTGGCTCTTTACTACCAAACTAAAAACATAAATCTTCCGACCTTTACTCGCTTTGGAATTCATTTCTTTTCTTCCTTCGGATCTGTTCTTTCTCTTTTCCTTCTTTCATTTCTTTCTTTTCATAGCACAAAACACTCTCTGGGATGAGATCCCAACCCCGAAGGCGAGAATGCAGAGACTTGCATAGGTTCTGCTAGTAGAAATAGTAATAAACCGGGCTTCGCTTTCTTTGTCTCAAAGAGGGCCTAAGCCCCGCAACATTTGTTGGCTCGTCATCCATAAATCACCGACGCGCGTGATTTTCGGACCAACAGGATCTTACGATCGATACTAGGGACACAGTGTGTACTTGATCTCCTCTAAGGCCTCGAGAGGAGTTGATGCTGACAATGTTTGGGGAGGGACTGGTAGACATGACATTCCATAGTTCCAGCTTGAGTTACAGGGGATGTACCTAGCCCATCTAGAGGAGACGAGGCTAGTTGTTTTATTGATGGAGGTAATGTGTTGTTTCACACTTTGGTGGATGCAGAGGGTGGGAGATTTCCTACTCCTTGATGGGGGTTTTACATGACATGGTGATGGATCTACTTTTCCTAGGTGCGGCATTCTGGTGTAGTTATACGAGAGAGTGGGTGTATGGATGGCTCCACAGGTTCTGCTTATGTTGCACATTTATTCTACACTATTGGGCCTATGAGCACATAGTTTATGTGTGGCCAGTGGGTATGCCCCGAGTATATGCATTTCCACCGAGATTAGTTCAAGTGGGGTATAGGAGATGGGTGCCCATGATTGGAGAGCATCGATCAGACAGGGATACACATGATGTAGCATATTACATGCATCTATTGGAGGGATTGTCCAGGGTGGACATCATATGGAGATCTGTATGTGGGTTATCCCTCATACGGTGGATGCATGATGAGCTAGATGGCCTTCATCTATTGAGATGGATAGAGGGGCATTGTGTTGGGAGCACGAGATGATCCCAGTTGATAGGGTTAGATGGTAGTTTGGGCTACTACAAGACATACCTCCACCCTTCCCACAAGATGCGAAGAGATGATGTGGAGAGGCCATTACCTCTACCACATTGAGAGTGCCCACAGGGTAGGAGGAGTAGGTGGTAGACCGGAAAATCAATGATGCCAGAGTGACAAATAGATATAGACAGTGGTGGGTGGCTCATTTATGAGCGACCACCCAAACACAGGTAGCCATATTTAGCCACTATCACGGTGTAGAGAGATTCCCTACAGGGGTAGGTGGCAACCTTGATTACCTAGTTGGGGATGGTGCAGGGGTAGTTAGCCAGTTTAGAGGCGAGAGGTGGCCAAGTTGCATGCACAAGTGGCTAGTCTTCAGGCCTAGATGGCCTAGGGTGGAGATGGGGATGGTGATGATGGTCAGGTGGCCACCCTATAGGCATAGGTTACAGGGTTATAGGGCATGTTAGCCATGACATAGGAAATGATTTAGGCCTTACAGGCCCAAATACGAGCATAGGGAAGGGTCCAATCGGGCCACCATAGATAGTACCCGTATTTAGGTTGTGGGAGGTGAGAGATGAGGCTGGTATTATAAAGACCAGCCGTGACAAAGATGAGAAGGATATATTATCTATCATATCTTGAGTACAGGGGCACATTAGGCCTTTAGTGAGAGGACTCGATCACACACCCATAACGCAGATAGAAAAGGGGGCCATCGATCCCAAGATATGGTCGAGTTGAGGCCACCGGTTCACGGAGGCTAGCTCTAGTTGATGTACCTGTAGACACCAAATTTGTGTCTTACGACCCCTGTGACCCGCATCTCATCTCGCAATCTAACCTCACCACCTAAACCTTACACAATTATTTATTAATTACCTTATAATTGATAAATCCACATCACCTTACCCGCCACCTCACTTTGCCACCTCATCATGACCTAGCCCTAACCCTAAACTAACCTAATTAGGACCCATGACTTGGTCTAGACTCACATCCATAACTAATGCCTCCTTACTCGCACCAAAAGCCGACCTTCTAGCCACTTGACCAAGCCCGGCAACGATCTCTCGGGAGAAAAGCAGGGAAGGTGGGCTATTTTAGTAAAAATAGCCTACTTTTTCCTTACCGATGCCGGTTCTACTCGACCGCCGTCGGTTACGCAACCGCCATCGGTTCCCTGTAAATGGGCTCCCCAAACCAAAACAACGGATCGGAATTTCATTTTGGAGATCAGTCAAAGGATTTCTGGATAAGCAGAGGCATTGCGAGCGAGGAACAGAGTCCAGATCTTCACTTGACGAGCGAGACGAGTAAAGAAACCAGAAGTGTTTACAACCAAGGAGATCAACTTGCCTCTCGGTCAAAACCAGTAAGTCAGATCTTACATGTCCTTTTGTTATAACATTTCTTATGCTTCTTGAATCTCAGTCCTCCTAAATCCGTTTCTGAATCCACTACCCAACGTGCCATTGCATCTAACTGTCATTCTTTCACTCCTAATCATCCCATTTCCTAATACCATCCAAAAAAACCAGCTATTACAAACACCATATCTACCAAGAAGATCCTATAACCCACCGGTATCGGTTATCAGTAACCGGCATCGGTCATCAATAACCGCCATCGGTTCCTCTGATCAAAACCAGAAAACCAGCCTTTCCCCCTACCCAGTTTAACAAAATAATTTAATTGATATTTTGCAGTCTTTTGTGTTAATTCATATTAGCGAGGGCCCACCACCTTCGAAGGGAAGTTTTATATTTCACAGGCCCAAGGTAGTTTCCTCATTTATTGTTTAATCAAAATCTTGTGGTCTTGTGTTCTTATTTGCGGGTAGTCCTTCCAAGACAAAAGGAGTTCTCTGTAGTCGGCTGATCTTTCTTTACTGATGCGCGCACACCATCTCGACATTCAATGGTATTCCTCCTAACCCTAACCTCATCTGTTTCTAAAAGGAATGAAAGGATAGAAGCAACTCTATTCCCAGAAGCTGAAACATTCCGAGCGAAACATTTTGGCACGCCCGGTGGGACCCATTTTGGGTTTCTTTCTCTTGCTTATTTTCATTTGCATATTTCTTTGTTCTTTGTTTTTGTTATATATTTAGTAAAGAATTTGTCTTGCTTTCCTGGTTTCACATTAGTGAAAGTCATCTCTCTTGCTTCATCGAATATAATTTTCGATTTGGGTTTAAAACACGTGCATTGCATTCCTGCTTGTTGTTCTCCAATTCTAGTGAACATAGATTAAGTAACAAGTCGTACACGTGGGGTGATATCCACGGTATTGACAGGAAATTAACCTTAGTTTCACTGCACAACACATACCGAATCACTTCACAATTAACACAACAGCTCAAACATCCCCCCTTTTCCGCGGTATTCCTCCGCCCGATTGAGGTAACCTTATAAGCCAAAACAAACTTGACATTTCCCCTAGGTCTTGTTGTTTAGGATTCTGACATCATCTTACATCTAAAGGCATAAGCCCATGATAACTAAAATTAACCCTAGGGTTAGTCTTTAGATTTGCGTGTGCCTCTTGCTTGTTTTCAAATCCTGTTTTCTCTGTCATACTTTGTCTTCTGTGATCAATAAGTTGATAAACATACTCAACGTTGCTAAAATCAAATTAGCAGCCTTTTATATCTTCTTATCCTAGACTTTTGACACCGGTATCGGTTAAGGGACCGGACTCATTTGCTCTGTGACCGACACGGTTACTAAACCGATATCGATTCTTGTCTCCATCATTACGACAAACCAACAACTTGCCAAATTCATCATTCTGAGGTTGTTTTTGTTCTTGATAGATTGAAACTTTCCTGTGTGTCCTGGTCTATGGTTGTCATCACTCGGAAGCAAGCCGCCGCCATGGTTTCACATGCACTCTGTGTCTTTGCACTGAATCACCCCTTCACATTCTATAGGGAACCCTACGGACACCGGTGAGATCCCCAAATTCTGTAGGAGACAAGGACTTTGCCAAATTTACGGATGCTAATCCCAGTATGTGTCTGATACTATTTGTCTCATACCCCGACCGTACGCCCGATGGTCAGCTCCTTATTGGCATGCCTATTAGTATAGCTGCTCATTTAGCTCCCACTCCTCCCACGATAACAATACCTTACTTCTGCATCACTAGCCCCGTCTCCCCAATCCGGCGGCGTCGAGGTTCATCGACCCGATTAGCTTTCCTTTGGTTAACCTTGGACCCCACGTATCATTACCACCAACTGCCCCTATCTCATCTCTCTTTGAGACCACTCCATTCATGACTTACTCTCTGCCACCTATTCACACGAGCTTTCCTTCTCAAGCTCCGCCTACCTTTTCATTCCCATACACGTATCCAGTAACCTCAACACCTTATATGGGACATCCCTATTCTGTGGCACCATCATCTCATCCAACCACAGATTTCATCAAACAAATGATGGAAAAATGCAAAACACAGGCTTCCGTTTCAGGAAGTCGTAGCGCCTTGACATACGAGCAAGTTTGTCGGGAGCCCATTCACCCTTCTGTCCCCCTTCGTTCATATCCTCCTCAATGGGAGTTGCCAAAGTTTACTCGTTTTAACAGTAAAGAGGATCCTCAACAACACTTGTGATCATTTAGACATGCTTGTTATTTGATTGCCCATGATGATGCCTTGTTACTCCGCACCTTTCCCATGTCCTTATCAGGACCTGCCTTGGAGTGGTACAGTGCTTTAACCCAGCACTCAATCTTCTCTTTTAACCAACTGGCCCAATCTTTCTTGGATCATTTCTCCATTAACATTGCCAAGAAAGTATCTATTACCGACCTCTATGCCATCCGACAATTTGAAGACGAATCTATCGCAGATTTCGTTGGACGATGGCGGGGTCTTATCAACCAACTCACGTATGCCTTGCCTCAAACCGAACTCATCGAACTATTTACGCGGGCCTGCGCTAAGCACATCTCCCCTACCCTCCAAATTCAAACTTTCCGCACATTCGACGAGGCCTTTACCATGGCTCGGAAACTAGAAATTCGAGCCTTAGAAGAAGAGAAATTGCGGTTGCGTAACAAAAACCCCAATTTCCGAACTCCTGATTCTACCAACAAGCCAAACACCGCCACTCCTCACGCGTCCACTTCTTCTAAATCAAAAGGAGCTGTCCACGCGGTAATGGTCAAATCTCAAACACCGTCCAATACTCCGCCGAAAACCACTTATAAGTACAAAGCCGAGCCCACCAATTACACTCCCTTGGGAGAAACTTATGGCGTCATCCTGGAAAAATTGCTCAAAGCTGGGGCTATCACCTTGCCCCCTGTTAAACCTCACTCTGGGTTTGACTCCACCCGCGCAATACCTTCCTGGTACAAAGAAAATGACTTTTGTAATTTTCACCGCGTAAAAGGACATAGTCATGAAAACTGCAAGATGTTGAAAAACATAGTGCAGGAAATGGTTGACGCAGGGGATATAACCCTCGATAATCCTAACGCCCCTGCTAACCGAAATCTGAAAATTTTCAACAAGCCATTCCCGAATCACTCGTCTAACAGTAACGTGAACCAAGATATCTTAGCCGAGGAGAGTGTTCATGAGATCCATGCAGTCTTCGATTCTCAGCCAAAAGCCTCTATTGAAATTTTTTAAATCAAGCCTCTCCACCAACACAGGAGTTTGAACCTCCTTCACCACCATCAAGCCAAAGTGAAATCATTCCTTTACCCATAGAAGAGTTAACTGCCCGGACTTCTCTTCTTATCAACAAGTCTTCTTACACCACATCCCTACAAGACTGTGAGCGGATGCTATCTAATTTATCTATTTCCCAAACGTCCCCTTCTACCACTCTTGCTACACAAGAGGAAGGCCCGCCACTCCTTTTGACATCCTTAGACGAGAAATCTCTTACACTAACATCACCACATTCTTTAAACGTGACAGATCCCCTCGAACACGCCCTCCTACCTATTAGTCCCTCATCGCCTAAATCTTTTCAACGACCGGTTGACCTCTTAACATCTATTGATACAGTGCCTCATCTACCTCCTGTGTCACACCCGCAGTGGACTGGAATTACAACCCACCTTTCTTCCGTACAAAAATTACAAATCACACCTGGAGACTGTCATTCCGCAGAAGATAGACAGGCCCTATGGGAACGTTTGAGTACCCCTTTTTCTACTCAAATGCAAATGACTGATCCTGATGTCTCCACCATATACCCGAAGTGCTTACAGAAGCTTAAAATGCCCCTGTTCTCACCTTCACCCCCCTCACCTCTACCAAATGCCCCGTCCACTTCTATCAACTTAACCAGATCTTCCCATACGCTTGGGACCTCACCAATGCCCAGTCTAACGCACCCGCCTAAGCGACTCGATCTATCCAAAATAAATCCGCTCACCACCTAGGAGACAAACTCAATCCGTCCCCTGTCACAATCAAAACCATCATCGTCATACCTACCTTCCATATTGGGACCCCATCCCTCTACCTTACATCAATATATCATATGTCTGCGTTTTCTTGAGCAACTTACGCCTTCCGCACCTATACTGAAATTCCGGGTATAGCAACACCGCCACTCCACGTATCTGTCCACCTATCAACCTTAAACAAATTCCATCATCAAAAAATTTGTTTTCAGATCCTCTCTATTTCCCGTGGTTGTTTTACGATACCACATCATCTGCGACCTCATCATCCAACATAACCTGTGCCCGAAGAAATCACGTTTAGTAAAAACCATGTATCAACACCCTTGGCTAAACCACCACCCGTGCAAACCAATCATGCCCAAACATTACCAAAACCCGCACAATCAATACCCTCATCCTCTCCTGATTTTGACCCACTCAAAGGATCTTACGCCAAAATCCTTGCTATGTTGGTGGAGAATGCGACCATTTCCCTACCTCCACTTAGACCTTATGACCCGTCTAAGCCCCGACCTATGGGTTACGATGAGTCTAAAATCTGCGCTTATCACCGCACGCCAGGACATGATGTGGAGGGATGCAAAGCTCTAAAAACCATCCTTCGCCAGTCACCTCTCCCGAATAGAAAGATTAAGAAAGACAACTTACGAAGGGAGAGACCTTTAGTTTCCATTCCCTCTCCTATACCATCTGTCCCCGCCTCACCAAGATCTATCATTATTACAACCCCACCTCTTGAAGACCATGTGTTATCCCCACCATCTTCCTCATCTCGGTCTACGAGATTAATATGATTAGTGTCATTACTCGAGGCGAGAAAAACAATGGGAAAGCAAAGAAAACACACTGCGGCATCTCTTTCTCCGTCAAACATCCCGATTGCACCACCACCTAAAGTGGTCATTCGCAGACCCGCCTATCCGTCTCTAATGGCATTGCCCACGAAATATGATTAAACGGCTTCACCAATCGCCCGTAAAAATGACATTGTATGACCTCATTCGGACTTGAATCTCATCGACAAGCTCTCGTTGAGATCCTTGAGGATAGAGGTTTTACCTAATGAAACCACCTGTCGCCTCCATTCTAACACCCAATCACGTTGCTTCTCTCACCAAACAACCCACTGCCCCAACCACTTCTGTCTCTGTACAACAAGCTGCTGCAGTCAGTTTCTCTGAAGATGAAATTGTCGACTTTGGTACAGAAGATCCTGACCCTGCCCTTTTCATCTCCGCTTACGTCTGGGACATTCGAGTACGTCGGGTTATGATTGACGGGGGCGCTAGCCTAAACATCATCTCTTCAAAAGCCTTCCAACAGATGAACATCCCTTCTAGTTGCATGTGTGCCAACCCCATCATGTTGCGGTCATTCAATGACGCTATTACTTCTACCTTAGGCACCGTGATCCTCAACATTCGCGTAGGACCACGTACTTTACCCGAACTCTTCTATGTCTTGGAGGGAGAGTTCGATATAATATATTCTTTGGGTCATCCTTGGATCCGAGCCATGGGATGCGTTCCCTCAACATTACATAGATGTATAAAATTTGAGTACGAGGGGAAGTCTTACACCGTAAAAGCTGACCCTCCCCCCTTTAAAACCTGCAATATGTTATACCGCCCTAACGATGTGCTTATACCAATCAAGACACCCATACATTCAACCCAACCATCCGCCTCAAATGTACCTCAACCATCCACCTCAACCACGCCTACACCTTCAATTGATGAGACCACCATCGCAAAAACCACTTCCCTTCCCGCAGCTAACATTCCAACCTCCGATCCCTTAGTAGATGTTTTTCAGCGCCTTACGCTGGGGGAGTACCGCCTATATAACGTTAGTTCTTTCCCTACCCCGTAGGAGTACGGACAATTACATGCACATCCCACCTACGACCGTCGCGTGGGGGAGATAATCTCTTACGGACCACCCCATTGCCGCACTAACCTAACGTATGGGGGTGTTGACGCATCCTCCATTACCCCTGAACCTCCTCTTGGTGTGGTTCCTTTCCAATCCGATTTTCAATACTTGACAAATCGTCGTTTCGCCCTCACCTTCTTGACTCGCTGTGCGTGGAAAGGCTTTGGTTTTGGCCTTTACGAACAAGGCCGACATACACTCATTCCCGTGACTACCCGTAAACATAATGATCGCAGTGGTCTCGGTTTTCCCGAAACACCTACACAGGAGACACCTCCTGTCAGCTATATCCTAGAAGAAGAAGACGTCGCCCCTACCAAACCATCATCACCCACTTTGCCATCATCACCCGCAGAATCTATAGACCCTGAATCTATCCCTCCTAACTTTTTTTTTTCATAAATGTCATCTTCATAGGTCCTCTCACTTATCAACGTGATAATGAGGACCCATCCTCTCTTCCCCTTCTTTATCCAGACATGATCGAAGAGGATTCGCCTTTGATTAATGTTGTTGAATGCCAGGATGACGACTCCATCCTCACTTACCTTGGCGCGGATGATTCTTATATTCAACGAGCCTTACCATCTGAAACCCAAACTATGCTGAACGAATCTACCATAGAAATCAATATCCACACGGAGGAGGATCCTCACATTGTGAAGATTGGACAATCCCTTAACACATCAGAACAAGCCGCCTTTACTACCTTTCTCCGTGCTCGCATGCTCGACCAAGCTTTCGCATGGTCTTACGCTGACATGCCAGGAATTGATCCTACCATCGCCGTCCATAACATCACCCTAAACCCCGATTCCAAACCAGTCAAACAAAAATTGAGAAAAATGCATCCACGCATTGCTCTCTTGGTCAAAGAGGAGCTCCAACGACTCCTTTCTGTTTCCTTCATTTTGCCTATTGACTATCCTCAATGGATTTCTAACATCGTACCTGTCACTAAAGCGACAGGGGGACTTCGGATATGCACAGATTTCCGGGATCTTAACCTCGCTTGCCCCAAGGATGACTTCCCCCTCCCAAGTATTGATCAACTTGTTGATCTCACTGCAGGCCATGAAATGCTTTCTCTCATGGATGGCTTTTCAGGATACAACCAAATTTTGGTTGCCCCTGCCGATCAGCACAAAACTGCCTTCATAACTCCTTGGGAACCTTACATTATCGTGTCATGCCATTTGGCCTTAAGAATCTTTGGTGCTTTACCTATCAGCGGGCTATGACCTATATTTTCATGACATTATGCACACTATCCTTGAAGACTATGTCGACGATCTTCTCGGCAAGTCTAAACATCGTAGTGAACATCTCGATGTTTTAACCATTATTTTGATACTTTGTTACAATATTCTGTCCGCCTTCAACCGAAGAAATGTGTCTTTGGTGTTCTTTCGGGAAAACTTCTTGGCTTTATCGTCTCTTTGCGTGGCATTGAGGTCGATCCATCTAAAGTCAAAGCTATCCTAGAAATGCCCCCACCCAACAATCTCAAACAATTGCGTAGTTTACAAGGTAAGCTCCAATCTATCCGACGTTTCATCTCCCAACTCTCGGATCGATGTCAACCTTTCCATCACCTCCTTAAAAAGGATATTGCATTCCAATGGAGCGAAGAATGTCACCAAGCCTTCGAAGCTCTCAAATCCTATCTCTTGCAGACCACCGTGCTTATCCCACCCCAAGACGACCGCCCCTTCTACCTTTACCTTTCCACCACCGACCACGCTGTAGGAGCCATGCTTGCACATCGTGACTCTGAGAATCACGAACAAGCCATTTATTATATAAGTCGTACTTTGGTGGACTATGAGACTAGGTACACACATGTAGAAAAATTGTGCCTTGCCCTATCATTCGTGGCCACCAAACTCCGACACTACCTTCTAAATCACAAGACTTTCGTCATCACCAATACAGACCCCATCCATTACATGTATGCCAAACCTCATCTGAACCAACGCATTGCTAGATGGCTCATGCTTCTCGCCGACCTCGACCTTGAGTTTATCCACCAAAAATCAATCAAAGGACAAACCATCGCGGACCAACTTGCGGATGCTCCTTTACCGGGGGAACAATTTACCAATTTCACATTTCCCGACGAACTCATCGCTACTCTTTCCATCACGGAGGAGTCGTACCCAATGACCCTCTTCTTCGATGGATCTAAATGCCAGCGCGGCGGAGGAGCCGGCGTTGTTCTCATTCCCCTCAATGCTGAACCTATGCCTCTTTCATTCCGACTTGATTTCCCTTGCACTAATAATACAGCGGAATACGAGGCCCTTGTTCTGGGTCTCCAAGTTGCGTTACACTTAGGCATCAAATCTATCAACATTTTTGGCGACTCTCAATTGGTAGTCAATCAAGTTATGGGCATCTACCAATGCAAAAACGAGGAACTTCAAAAATACAAACACTACGTGGATTCACTTCTAGCCTTATTTACCCACTATTCTATACAAACCATTCCCCGCTCCACTAACAAATTTGCGGATACTATGGCTTGCTTAGCCTCACAAATTCCCGCCGCGCCAACTGACTCTGAATTATTCGTCATGGTCCAACAACTTTTTGCCCCATCCTATTCAACCCCGGTAGTTTGTATGATAAATACTGTGTCCACTAATCCACAGGATACCTGGTACCACCAATTCCACGACTACCTTACAATCTCTGTCCTCCCACCTGACCTTACTAGTAACGGCAAACGTGCTTTTCTTAAAAGTGTTTCGCGTTATGTTGTCATGGGGGGACTCCTCTATAAACGTGGCTTTGATGGCATCCTCCTTCGCTGTCTAACTGGCGCGGAGGCCACTCATACCATCCAACAGGTCCATGACGGTATCTGTGGCGGACATTTTAGCGGCCTTGCCGTGGCCAAACGAATCCTTCGCCTTGGTTATTATTGGCCTACTCTCAATAACGACTGCTACGAATATGTTAAGCATTGTGTTATGTGTCAGCAACATGCCAACCTTCAACATACTCCTAGCCACCCGCTCCAGATCGCTCGAGATCTTTGGCCCTTCTCACAATGGGGTTTAGACCTTATTGGTGAGATTCACCCAACCTCTTCACAACGTCACCGTTGGATAATCACAGCGACCGAATATTACACAAAATGGGTGGAGGCTATTCCACTCATTTCAATCAAAAAAGAAAAAATTGTCGAGTTCATTAACCACCACATTATCATCGTTTTGGTGTTCCTCATCGCTTTGATAACGAGATAATGGAAAATCTTTCAAAAACAAGTTGTTGCAAGACCTTTGTGACAACTTTGGTATCAAACTTAGTTTCTCATCACCTTACTATCCACAAGCCAATGGGCAAGCCGAGTCCTCTAATAAAACACTAACCAAAATCCTCATGAAAGTTGTCAATGAATCCGGAAGAAATTGGCACGATCACATTCCCTTTGCCCTTTGGGCTTATCGTACTAGCATTCGTACCTCTACTAATGCCACACCTTTTTCTTTGGTATACGGTACAGGGCTGTTTTTTGCCTCTCGAAATACAAATACCCTCCCTTAGAATATCTCTTCAGGATATTCTCACCAACGATGATTTCCGAGAGCGGTTAGCCCAATTGGAGCTTCTTGACGAACGCCGTCTTACAGCTCTTGATCATCTTCAAATCTATCAAAAACGCATTAAACGTGCTTATGATAAGCGACTTCATGAGCGTACCTTTAAGGTTGGTGATCTTGTTCTCAAAGAGAATCAACATGTAACCAAACTAGAAAAGAGCAAACGTGGAAAATTTGCTCCCAATTGGATTGGGCCTTATATAATCACTCATACCTATGGATCTGGTACTTATCGTTTAGCTTCGCTTAATGGTAAACCTGAGCCTGAACCCCTTAATGCCTTGCATCTTCGACCATTCTATTGTTGAAATTAGTGTTATATCACTTCTTATCTACCTGCTCGTCCCTTGAGCTCACTTACCACTACATACACTCTGTTTCCTACACTTCATAATAACAATCAAGCTCACATAGTTTGATCCTCACCTCCCCTTGATGATGCCTTCCCCTTTTTAGTCTAGTCCATGACTTCAAAAGTATTAAAATAAGCCGTATTCTTATGGGATTTTCTTGAGTCAGACTTCCTACTCCCTAGATGCTTCACGCCAAATGAACATCTAGTCATTTAAATTAAATATGGACTGCTCCCTCGAAGGACAGCTATATGCCGAACTATTGCTACTATTATATATAGACTGCTCCCCCGAAGGACAGCTATGCATTACAATCATATCTGCTACTATAAATAGACTGCTCCCTCGAAGGACAGCTATACACAGTCAGCCTTTATCAAGAGCTTCTCGCATTGATCAGCTTCGTGAAGACCTCAAGAATAATACAATCAATATCCCCTGTAGACTTCCCGCATCGATCAGTCTACATTCAATAAAAGAAAAGCCTCATTCAAAAGCACTTTTGAGTCATGGACTTGTCTATTTAGGGTAGTTTCTCTTTCGTCAGAATAATCACCTTGCAAAGCTCTCGGCCTCCCGCCTATATCAACCACCTCACATCACCTTTGTCAAAGCAACAAAACTCAAGGGACGTGACGTATATCCGATATATTGTGATTATACAACTCTTTTCACCTATCGACTTCTTGCCTATGCAAGGTACTTAGGGATTCAAGCTCATCCTATGTTAATATGTGGTTTGTTTAGCTCTTTTCACCTATGGAGCACTCTTTCCTCTTTGCCTCGCATCTAGGATTGTGTGTTGATCTTAATCAGGACATGGTTCCCTTCTATTTGGGTAAGCTAACTTTTGCTTTACCTATACCTACATCAACATCGCCCATACCTTACCAACACCAACAACATTACCCTATCAACATCAAATTCTTATCAACCAACAAATTGCCTAACCATACCCAAATTGCCTGAATTCACCTCTCCCTGGTCCTAAGGGAGAACTACATCGGTCTGAGGCCCCTCCTTGCTTTGTGCAATGGGCTATGTAGGCAGCACTTTGGAGACATGGGGTCTCCCAAGGTTAGCTCGACCATCCCCTACCATAACTTATCATGTGTGGTAAATATAAATATTTTTGTGCATTTTTATTTAATCACATTTCTCTTTACCCTTTTTCGAAACACCGAAAATCAAAACACCAACAATCTTATTATTATCATAACTCAAATCAACATACATATTCAGTTTTATTTAGATGTTAAACAAATACATCTTCTCTATCATCGACACGCAGGTCGGCATCCTTATTTATTCTTATACCTTGCTAACATTTACTCAGACCCTCACGCCTCATCCCGAACTAGGTGATGATCGTGATTGTCGACCCCTCTCGCCGGGCCTCTCTGTCCTCAAAGGTACCACGGCTATTGGTACCGCCCACTGATCTGCCAATCTCTCCTGTAACATATGAATACGCCCTCTCGCATGGAGGACTTCAGCCTCTAGTCTCCCCGCCCGTGACTCCGCAACCACTAACAATCCTCTTGTCTCATTCACCTGCGTTTGGAGCTGCTGAACCAAACGTTGCAGACAATCCCTCTCTGCTGTAATCACCGCTATGTTAGGGTGCTCACGTACACCTCACAGTTCTGCTACCCACCATAATCTATAGGCCTCTGTCGTTCCCGCATCCATTACCCTGCGATTGGCTGCTACCTCTTCAAGCCCTTACGGAGGTGTTGGCCGGGAGGTGAGAATCTTTGCCTCGCGTCGATCCTCATATATGGTCTATAAGCCGGGGTATATCTGCACAAATCCAAATTGTCGCCGCACGCGATCTATAGGAATCCTCTCATACTCCCCGGCCTCGCCCTACCTATTTGGCCCGACCTAAGGCCTCAACCTACCAATTGGCCCGACCCAAGGCCTCGCCCTACCTATTTGGCCCGACCTAAGGCCTCAACCTACCAATTGGCCCGACCCAAGGCCTCAACCTACCTATTTGGCCCGACCCAAGGCCTCAACCTACCATTCGGCCCGACCTAAGGCCTCAACCTACCAATTGGCCCGACCTAAGGCCTCGCCCTACCTATTTGGCCCGACCCAAGGCCTCAACCTACCAATTGGCCCGACCCAGGCCTCACCCTACCTATTTGGCCCGACCTAAGGCCTCGAACCTACCAATTGGCCCGAGGCCTCGCCTTACCTGACCCAAGGCCTCGCCCCTACCTATTGGCCCGACCCAAGGCCTCGCCCTACCTGTTTGGCCCGACCCAAGGCCTCAACCTACCTATTGGCCCGACCCAAGGCCTCGCCCTAACAATTTGACCCGACCCAAGGCCTCAACCTACCCACCTAACGACCCGACCTGTGGCCACCGCCCAACCACTTGGCCCGACCCAGGCCGTATCACTTCCATACCATACCCATAATCAACGTTTTATTTTATACATCCATCATGTACCTTGTGTTCAATCGAGCTCACCTGTTCGTGTTTTAGCATGATTAGGGTCCTTGACTTGATCGTCGACCAGCTTTGCCCAGGACCTGACCGTGACGTTTATCTCAACCAAACCAACCTTTTGAGTGCTTTGCCGAACATGCCTAAACGTTCGGTACCTTACATTATATACCACGGAGCTACTTCCTATGCCTTGGATACCAGGATTATATCACCCTTGTTTGGATAAACTATCGACCTTTGCCTATACATTGCTGGTTTGCTAGTCAAATCATGTACCCTAGTCGTACTATTGCATTTCAACATGCGTCTGCTTCCTTGGACCTACCCCACCACCTTACCCTCATCTCTACAACATGTACCCTTTATAAACCCTATCCCTGATTTCCCGTTCACTCAATCGGTGATAGATTTGAGGGGGATTACCTACATCTTCAACATGAGAAACCACTTCATATTATTGTCCGCGCAGCTTTACAGAACAAGCTACACGACAATAAGGGGCTAATGTAGACACCAAATTTGTGTCTTACGACCCCTTGTGACCCGCATCTCATCTCGCAATCTAACCTCACCACCTAAACCTTACACAATTATTTATTAATTACCTTATAATTGATAAATCCACATCACCTTACCCGCCACCTCACTTTGCCACCTCATCATGACCTAGCCCTAACCCTAAACTAACCTAATTAGGACCCATGACTTGGTCTAGACTCACATCCATAACTAATGCCTCCTTACTCGCACCAAAAGCCGACCTTCTAGCCACTTGACCAAGCCCGCAACTGATCTCTCGGGAGAAAAGCAGGGAAGGTGGGCTATTTTAGTAAAAATAGCCTACTTTTTCCTTACCGATGCCGGTTCCTACTCGACCGCCATCGGTTCCCTGTAAATGGGCTCCCCAAACCAAAACAACGGATCGGAATTTCATTTTGGAGATCAGTCAAAGGATTTCTGGATAAACAGAGAGCATTGCGAGCGAGGAACAGAGTCCAGATCTTCACTTGACAGAGCAGAGACGAGTAAAGAAACCAGAAGTGTTTACAACCAAGGAGATCAACTTGCCTCTCGGTCAAAACCAGTAAGTCAGATCTTACATGTCCTTTTGTTATAACATTTCTTATGCTTCTTGAATCTCAGTCCTCCTAAATCCGTTTCTGAATCCACTACCCAACGTGCCATTGCATCTAACTGTCATTCTTTCACTCCTAATCATCCCATTTCCTAATACCATCCAAAAAAGCCAGCTATTACAAACACCATATCTACCGGTATCGGTTATCAGTAACCGGCATCGGTCATCAATAACCGCCATCGGTTCCTCTGATCAAAACCAGAAAACCAGCCTTTCCCCCTACCCAGTTTAACAAAATAATTTAATTGATATTTTGCAGTCTTTTGTGTTAATTCATATTAGCAGGGGAACTGACCACCTTCGAAGGGAAGTTTTATATTTCCTGGGCCCAAGGCAGTTTCCTCATTTATTGTTTAATCAAAATCTTGTGGTCTTGTGTTCTTATTTACAGGTAGTCCTTCCAAGACAAAAAGGAGTTCTCCGCAGTCAGCCTGATCTTTCTTTACGGTACGCGCACACCATCTCAACATTCAACAGTATTCCTCCTAACCCTAACCTCATCTGCTTCTAAAAGGAATGAAAGGATAGAAGCAACTCTATTCCCGGAAGTGAAACATTCCGAGCGAAACAAGCACTTTTCAAGTGGGGACCTAGCCACCACCTATGATGGGTGGGGAGATGTTAGTAGGTCGTCATACAGGAACTAAGGAGGTAGAGGGGACATGCGAGATAGATATGGAGGATGTCTACCGAGATGATTCCTAATATATGGCTCTTGATTTTTATGTAGTTTTGATTTTTGATATATACTAGCCTACGTGCCGAGAGTTTTTATACTTTTGATCATATACCAGCTGCGTGTCGAAGAGAGTGAGGATGTATGAGAGTTTTGTATTTTGATCATATATCTTGGCCTACGTGTCAAGAGAGTGAGGCTGTATATGAGAGTTTTGGAGAGATACATTTTATTTGATATTCGTGTATATTGTATGGACATCCATATTTATATGATGAGATGGATGATTTGATGATGATGCTTTGATGTTGATAGACTGTGATTGTTTATGCATAGATGGATGAGTGATAGGTGTGTTAGGCATGATTGAGTTAGGTCATAGGCATGGTTGAGTCAGGTTGGTGTTAGGCATGATGGAGTCAGGTCATAGGCATGGTTGAGTCAGGTTGGTTTTAGGCATGATGGAGTTAGGTCATAGGCATGGTTGAGTTAGGTTTGTGTTAGGCATGATGGAGTCAGGTCATAGGCATGGTTGAGTCAGGTTTGTGTTAGGCATGATGGAGTCAGGTCATAGGCATGGTGGGTTTAGGTTGGTGTTAGGCATGATGGAGTCAAATCATAGGCGTGGTTGAGTTAATTTCTCAGGTTTTTGATATGATGGGAACGAAATGATGATGAATGTATATGTTTGAGTTTAATTTGTGCTATGTATGGTAACATGGATGAAGTTGGTATGATCGCATGTAATGTAGGATTGTGGTAAATGTGATGTATTAGTTTCCACTTATTTGATGATAAATTGGAAACTAACTAGAGTAGAATGTGACTTGAACAGGTAGCCAATGGCGAGAGGTGGTTGATTGCAAATGAGAAGAAGTAAAGGAGGAAATGGTTATGGTCAAGCTAACCTCAAAGGGCCCCATGCCCTCGGAGTGCTTCCTACATAGCCATAGTGAAAAGGGGCCTCAGACTCAATGTATTTCTCCCATAAGCTAGGGAAGAATATGAGGAGGTATGAGAATGAGTTGGTAGGTTTTAGGAATGATTTGGGTTTAGGTCTCACATGTGGGTCAGCTTGTGGGTAACTTGGTATAGGTGATTTTGATTGTGGTAGAAGAAGAAGATTACCCAAAGGTAAGCGTCGAGGACCAATTCTGTATAAGGTAATCAATACATAATAAAGAAGGTTAAAAGATAAGAGGGGGCAAGAAAGCTACCTAATTGGTGAGGATCATAACTGGTGGACCATACTTTGTAGGTAGGCTAGTGAACATGAGACCCTAAAGACTTTGCATGAGTGATTATCCTAAAGGTGAATAATAGTCACATGATCACCAAATGTCATAGTTCTAAGAGGTCCCTTGAGGTGGTAGGAAATGGGAGTGTGAATGGTGAGAGGGATGAAAGGTGGTTAATTTTTATATGGTATGAGGTAGCATGCTCTTTGGGCAAGAGATCTAAGGTCACAATGGGCAAGTCCATGACTAAAAGGCTTTCTATTTTGACTGATATTTGAGATAGACTGATCGATGTAGGAAGTCTATATGGGATGAGGAAATTAACTCCTTGAGGTCTTCGTGAAGCTGATCGATGCGGGAAGCTTCAGATTCTCTCTCTTTTTTAAGAGCTTTATATAGCTGTCCTTCGAGGGAGAAGTCTATTTATAGCAGTGATTGTAGAGAGAAAGATGTCCTTTTGAGGGAGTCATATTTTTATTAGAAGTTTGACTCAAGGAGTTGGATCCCATGTGAGGGATTTTAAATCATGGACAAGAATAAGGTGAAGAATAGGATTCTTGTTTAGAAAGCAGGGTGAAAATGATAATGGGATCTCATCTAAAAATAGATGAAAAGTATCCATGAGAATCATGCTATGTGTAGTGCCATGGTACACATATTTAAGAGAAGATAAAAAATTAACGGTACACACATGATTCTTATTTAATCATTGGTGATGACGTAGGAAGTGGATAGCACTCAAGGGATGAGCATGGAAAGAGGCAAAAAGTGAGGTAGGACTAAAATCAATAGTAGAACGGTCGAAGATGCAAGGCATTAAGGGGCTTAGGTTTGGGTTTATCATCGAGTGAAGATAAACGATAAGCACATGATCCATAAGTATGGGTCACGATGTATGGTCCAAGCTAATTATGAGAAAATTTTCCCCATTTACTTTTTTCTGCTTTAGTTACATGTTGATTTTCTTTCAGGACAAGGTCACCGACTTGGAAGGTTCATTCATGGACACATTTATCATAGGCACATTTGATATGTTTTTGGTAAACTTGAAGGTGGTCAAGAGCGTTAAGACGACGTTTGTCTAATAACTCAAGTTGTGCTAAATGGTCCTGACGAAAGTCATCATCATTGAGCATGTCATGGAGAGAAATGTGGAGTGAGGGAATCTAGACTTCGAGAGGTAGAACAACCTCTATACCATAGACTAGAGAAAAGGGTGTGGCAGTGGAAGTACGGATACTAGTGCGGTATGCCCACAGGTGAAAGGAATGTGTGTATGCCAGTCCTTCCCAGTATCGTTAATCACTTTCATGAGAATTTTTTTTAGGGTATTGTTAGTAGATTCGGCTTGGCCATTGGTTTGTGGGTAATAAGATGACAAGAAACTTAGCTGAATGCTAAAGGCATCACAAATTTTGTCGTAATGTTTTATTTTTGAATTGTTTTCCATTATCAGTGATGAGGCGATGAGAAACACCAAAGTGACAAATGATGTGATGATTGATGAACTCATATATTTTCTTAGCTTTCCTGGAGATGAGTAGTATGGCTTCAACCCATTTTGTGTAGTATTTGGTAACAGTGATGATCCATTGGTTGCATTGGGAAGAATGGAGATTGATCTCTTCGACAAGATCCAAACCCCATTGAGAGAAGGGCCAAAGGTCACGGGTGACTTGTAAGGCATGACTGGGTGTATAATGAAGGTTGACATGTTGTTGGAATTTGAAACAACACTTGACGTAGTTGTAACAATCATGGTTAAGGGTCGGCTAGTAATATCCTAGGTGAAGAATATGCTTAGCAACAACGAGGCCATCAAGTGACCTCCACATATGCCATCATGAACTTCCTTGATGGTATAAGTGATTTTAGAACTCATAAGGCATAACAAGAGAATACCATCAAAGCTGCACTTATAAAGGAGGCCACCCATGATGATGTAACGTGAGACATTTTTGAAGAAGGCACATTTTCCATTACGAGTGAGATCGGGAGGTAAGACAGAGAGAGAAAGATAGTTTGAGTATTGTTTATACAAAAGGTCACTCGTGTCGTGGGCAAATGCTTTTGATAGAGTAAACGTCACGAGGTAAATAAGAGGGTGATTGAGTCATTGTATGGTGAAAAATATTTTAGAATTGGTGGGTGAAGTGGGGATTTGAGAGTCCAAGTATGCCATGGTATCTATAAATTTGTTAGTTAAATGTGGGATGGTTTTAAGGTTATAGCGGTGGAAGGTGTTCAAAATTATGTCTACGTGATGTTTGTACTTTTGAAGTGTCTCATTACAACATTGGTATACACCATTAGCTTGGTTTACGACCAATTGGGAATAAAAATGATGTCGATGGATTTGACATCCAAGGCATAGGTAGCTTGGAGACCTAATACAAACATTTTGTATTCGGCAATATTGTTTGTACAATCAAAATATAGTTTGAAAGACAAAGGCTTAGGTTCACCATCAAGTGGAATGAGGATAACACCAACTCCACCCCCATGCCGACACTTGGAACCATCAAAGAAGAGTGTCATTTGGTAAGTGAGTTCATCCAAGGAAAGTGTAGCGATTGACTCATCGGGAAAGTCAAAGTTAGAGGGCTAGGCCTTGAAAATAGGTTTGTCAGCCAATTGGTCGGTGATATCCTGGCCCTTGATGGAATTTTGATGAATGAATTCAAGGTCAAAGTTGTCCGAAGCATAAGCCGAGTGTGTGGCATGTTGATTTTGGTAAGCTTTGGTATACATGAAGTGTAAGGGGTCGGTGTTGGTCACAACATAGGTTTTGTGGTTGAGTAGGTAATGGCGGAATTTTGTGGCAACAAAAACTAAGGCTAAGCAATGTTTTTCAGGATGTGTGTATCGGGTTTCATAGTCCAAAAGAGTATGGCTTA
Source organism: Taxus wallichiana var. yunnanensis (assembly GCA_018340775.1). NCBI lineage: Eukaryota > Viridiplantae > Streptophyta > Pinopsida > Cupressales > Taxaceae > Taxus > Taxus wallichiana. Next base: position 237,337,460 of record CM031244.1, read on the forward strand.
TGTAATAAACCACCTGCTCCCCATGTTGTTCATCATGATGAGTGATTGGTAGCTGATATGTACATGTAGAAAGGTTGATTTTCTTTAGGTGGAATGAGGACGAGTGGTTGGAGAAGGTATTGTTTTAAGGCCTCAAAAGCTTTGTGGCAGTCATCATCCCATTTAAAGGATACATCCTTCTTGAGTAGATGATGAAATGGTTGACACCAATTAGACAATTGTGAAATGAAATGGTGAATAGACTGTAACTTACCTTGTAGGATATAGAGTTGCCTAAGGTTAGTGGGTGGAGGAATTTCTAGAATGGCCTTGAATTTAGTAGGGTCAACTTCTATACCACGTAGGGAAATGATAAATCCTAAGAGTTTTCCTGAGAGAACCGCGAAAGACACACTTCTTGGGCTGAAGGTGAATGCAATATTTAATGAGGTGGTCAAAGATGGTTTTTAGGATGGTGAGGTGCTCGGAGCGGTGTTTAGATTTGGCAAGGAGATCATCCACGTAATCTTCCAATATACGATGCATGATGTCATGGAAGATATAAGTCATAGCCTCTTGATATGTGGCACCAACATTTTTAAGGCCAAAAGGCATGACTCAATAGTAGAAGGTCCCCCAAGGGGTGATGAATGTGGTTTTGTGTTGATCTTCTGGGGCAAGAAATATTTGGTTATAACCCGAGAAGCCATCCATGAGTGATAACATCTCATGACCAGCGGTAAGGTCAACTATCTGGTCAATACCGTAGGGAAAGTCATCTTTTGGGTAAGCTAGATTGAGGAAATAGAAATCCGTGTAAATGTGGAGTCCCCTATCACCTTAGTGACATGGACAATGTTAGAAATCAAATGAGGATAATCAATGGGCAAGATGAAGGAAACAGAAAGAAGGTGCTGAGGTTCTTCTTTGACAAGAAGGGAAATGTGAGGGTGATTTTTCCTCAACTTTGTGTTTGATAGGATTGACATCGGGAAAGGTTACGATATTGTGGAGCACTATGGTGGGGTCAATATCGAGCATGTCTGCATAAGACCAATCAAAAGCATGGTCACGATATTTGAGAAAAGAAGTGATGGCTTCCTATTCAGTAACATCTAAAGATTTTCCGATCTTTAAGATGTGCAGGTCATCCTAAGTATGAATGTTAATTTTGATAGTCGATTCATTCAACATGGTTTGCATCTCATATGGTAATGACTGATGAATATATGAGTCTTCTGCACCAAGGTAGGTGAGTATAGATTCATCATCTTGACATTGAACAACATTAATCGAAGGTGTATCGTCGTCGATCATTTCAAGGTATAGGAAGGGAAGAGAGAAGGGAGCCTCACCCTCACATTGATAAGTCAGAGGCCCCAAGGAGATGGTGTTTATGAATTTTTTTAGGAGGGATGGATTCGGGATCCATCGACTCCATTGGTGAAGATGGTGATGGGGGTGATGAAGGTGAAAAAGGGTTGATGTCTTCAATGAGCTCAATGCGGGCCTTCTTGGTAGGTGGTTCAACAAAGCTGATACCACTATGGTCATTATGCTTGCGAGTAGTACATGGAATAATAGTATGGCGGCCTTACTCATAAAAGACAAAACCAAAACCCTTCCATGCACATCGGTGTAAGATGGTGTGGGTGAAATAGAGACTGGTGAGTGACTAGAGGTCGGTGGAAAATGGGTGAGTTTGTGACGGTGGTTCAGGTGTGTAAGTTGTAGTATAAAGTTCCCCATAGGTGAGACTAGTACAAAGGTGGGGAGGACCATAAAGGAGGCATTCTTTTATATGGTGATCATAACGAGGGTGTTGGTGACAACTTCGTATTCTTGTGGAGTAAGGAATATGTTGACACTATATAGGCGATACTCCCCGAGTGAGGTGTTGAAAAATTCCTCCAAGGGATTAGTGGTTAGTATGTGGGTAGCTAGAATAGATGAAATTTTAGAGGTCATATTAGGGGTGGAGCTAATGTATTAGGTGGCCGATGGTTCAATATGGAGGTTGTGGCAGCAGAGGAATGGAGTATGTAGGTGAGGTTAAGGTAGCGGCTACACTAGTGAGGGGAAGTGTAGGTGATGTGGCAAAGTGGTTGTGGAGGTAGATGCTTTGATGGGTATGAGCATGTTGTTGGGTCAAGAAAGAATATTGTAAGTTTCAAAAGGTGATGGGTTAGCTGGAATGGTATAGGTGTGTCCTTCATGCTAGAACTTCACACAATGATGCAAAGTGGAAGTGACACAACCCATGAAATGAATCCGTGGTCTGCAAGCAACAGAGTTATATTTAAATTCCCCCTAAGATGTAAAATAACTTTGGAACATAAATGTGGGGGCCCACATAAACATGGAGGATGACAATGCCTAGTGTAGAGGTGATAACGTCATTGAATGAATGCAACATGACATGATGTTTATGCATGTAATTGTCAGGTATGCACATTTGAGTGAATGCATGGGATGAAATGATATTAATGTTAGTGCCCCCATCGATCATGACATGTCATACACGTATATCATCGATGTGGAAAAAGATGAAGAGAGTTGGGTCTGGGTCATCTGTTTGGTGTGGTGCGATCTCTTCCTTTGAGAAGCTAAGGGAGGCTACTTGGTGAGTAGGTTGAGGTGTGGATAAAGGTGGAAATTTGGTGAGAGAGGCTACATGATGGGGTGTGATAATGGAGGCTATGAGTGTAGGGTCATTGGGTAAAACCTCAATAGATTGCAAGACCTCCATGAGAGCTTGATGATGGGATTTTGAGGTTTGGATGAGGTCATATAAGGACATTTTGAGGGGGGATTGGTGTAGTTGTTTGAGCATCGCACGGTGTGTGACCCCATTAGAAATAGGATATGTGGGGCCACAGATAGTGATTTTAGGTGTGGGTGCAGATGGTATGTTGGGTATAGGATTGGTTGGTGAGTCAGTTGCCTTTTCCTTGCCTTTTTCCTTTTGAGCATGGGTAGCAATGTGGATCATGTTGATTTGAGGTGGGGAGGTAGGTGAGACATGAAAGGTATAGTGACATGAAGGGAAAAATCCTAGTGGTGGGAAGGAACTTTGTGAGATGAGTTGGGCACATCGACATTTGGGTGGAGGTTTGGCAAGGTTGTTGATGAAAACCATGTTAATTTCAAACCTTGGGGGTGGCTCTAGGAGTTGTGGAGGTCTTGGTCGCTGAGTGGGAAATGAGGGAAAAACTGTGGGAATAGGTGTTGGTGAAATGGGGTCTTCATCGAGAAGGTCATCATCATCAAAGTTTTCTTTGGGAGGACATAATTGAAAAGAACAATTTTTAAAGATTTGCGAGTTGTCTACATCGTGCCCTGACACACGATGGTAGGCACAAATTTTGGTGTTTTCAAACCCCTTTGGTTTCAGTTTGAGAGGATCATAAGGTTTGATAGGCGGTAATGTGATGACAAAAGTTTCAAGGAGGTTGGTTAAAATTTTGGTGTAGGATCTTGCTAGTGGATCACAATGGGAAGTGAAAGCATGTTTGGGTGTAGGCATGGATGATTATGGAGGAATGATCCTTGCACAAGGGGAAGTAGGTCAAGCTATGGTTTTAGGTTTGGTGTGATCTTAGATGTTGGTCATGTTTGTTTGGGTGGGGGTATGGTAGATGAACCGGTAGGAGAGTGTGTGGTTGTTGTGACTATCTTATTGGATGGTAGCGGATTTTTGTCCTTACATTGTATCTTCTTGGGTAAAGGTGATATGGCACATGAGATCTAGAGGGAAAGGCATATGGTGGAAGAGGGTGCGTTACACATGGGGATAATGGAGGTTCTGTGAAGGTAGATGGTGTAGGTAGGTCGCCTGGATGTGTGAGGAAAGAGACCGAAGTGTCATTGGTAGTGAAGGGGTGATCGATGGTATTAGAGGTATGGGTGGTAAAGATGTTGCAGATGTGGGAAGAAGTCATGGTGAGTGCTTGGGTATGTTTGAGTTTTGTAATGGTGGAATGGCTCGCTATGTTTTTATTTTATCGGCGGGTGGAGATTTCTTAAGCATGTTAGAAGGGCGAGGTCCTAAGATAGACAAAGAGGATGAAGGTGTGATTAGTGAGGTTAGAGTATGAGATTTATGGGGTTGGCTCTTCTATTTGGGTGTCAGAGTAGGTTTGGTATTGGCCTTGGAGGATGTAACTAAATCTAATTTGATGGGTGGATGAGTAAGATTGACGGTTGGATGACCCCTAAGGTAGTGCTAGGTTGAGCCATGAGACGTATCATGGAAGAAGTTGTGGTAGAGGTGGTTGTGCTTTGTTCAATTGGATGAAATATTTTTGGGTAGATAGTGGAAGTGTCAGCAAGTGAAATTTACATTTGCATTGAGATAGGAAGTAGAAGATGCCCCCAAAGTAAGGCTCTATCCACATAATCTAAGTGATTGGCTAAGCATGAGAATATCATGTTTGTAGGTGAGGTTGATGAGGAACTAATGTAAATTAGTATAAAATTTGTCTTAGAGACGTGGAATTTGCTAGCTTTGTCTTTCGTGGGTAAGAGAGCCGAAAGTAAGTTTGCAGGATCTTGGGTAGCTAATGGAGAATGATCACCTAGAGGAAAAGGTATTTCTACTGGATCCTTGATAGGTGGAGGAGAAAATGGGTGATCCTCTATAGGTGGAGGAGATGATGGGTGTTTCTCTGTAGGTGGCGGAGATAAACAAGTATCCTTTATGGCCTGAAGAAACACTATGGGTGACGGTTCCCTAAGTGGAGAAGCCAAAGGTGAAATAATTTTGATATTAATGGAAGGCCCTTAGATGGGTGAGGAAGGAGGTGAAAGGTGTTCCTCTATGGGTGGAGGAATGGTGAGGTGGATTCAAGTGCAGGCGGAGGACTTCGGGTTAGGCTTTCCTCGATGGAAGGAATATGAGGTAATTGGGAAATAATGGGTGTATCGCTAAAAATAGCATGGACCTCGTGGGTATGACTATCATGAGTTGAGGTGTCTCTTGTTTGATCAGAAGAAGGGGCATGATTAGGAAAAATATTCTTGAAAATATGTAGGTTTTGATTGGCAGGTGCATTAGGATTATCCAAGGTAAGATCACCTTTCTCGAGCATTTATTGCACAATGTTTTTGAAAGTGATGCAATTGTCGTCACTATGACCCTTTACTCGATGATAATTACAGAAATCGTGCTCTTTATACCATGCGGGTGTGGGGCGAGCAAGGTCAAAACTAGTGTGTGGTTTCACAGGAGGAAGGGTGATGGCCCCAACTTTGATGAGCTTCTCTAAGACAGAAGAATAAGGTTCCCCAATTGGGGTATATTTCCATTATTCTCATCTGAATTGAAAAGTCTGAATGGGTGAGAGATTAGATGAGGGGCTAGCTTGATTTTATGGATGAATCTGGTCAGATTTTAGTACCACTACATTAGTGGTCCCCTTGGCCTTTGAATAATTGTTTTGTAGTTTTGAAGAAGAAGAGGTATCATTTGACATAAATGTTGAGTTTTTATTGTGTAATTGGATTTTCTTCTCTTTAATGGCCCAAATCTCAATCTTTCGTGCCATGGTGAATGCTTCATCGAAGGTTCAAAGTTTTGGACCTACAGAGTTAGTGAGATATGCCTAGCACAAGCCCACGTGAAGAGTTCGATGAGTTTGGTTTGCGGTAGTTGGAATGTGAGTTGATTGATCAAGCTATGATAACGAGCAAAAAAATTGTGATAGATTCATCATCATACTGATGCGTAGAGTATAGGTCATTCATGGTAACCTTATTAACAATATTAATGGAGAAGTGATCCAAGAAGAATTAGGCTACCTGATTAAATGAGAATATAGAGTGTTTAGGAAACCCACTATACCAATCTAACAAGGGTCCAGTCAGAGACATGGGAAAGGTCCTCAGGAGCAAAGCATCATCATGGGTGATCAAATAACACCCATGTTTGAAATATCACAAATGTTGTTACGGGTATTCATTGCTATTGAAACAGTTAAATTTAGGCATTTCCCAATGCAAGGGATATGGATGGATAGGAATGGATGGGTGTATAGGATCATTAAAAATCTCATCGTAGGTGAGAGTGTTGTAGGAGAAAGAATCCAATGTCTCCAATGTATGCATCTTGTCCATCATTAACTTGATTAGGTCATTGGTAGGTTGTGATGGATGAGTGACTCTTGTAGTGTAAGAGGGTTGGTGTTGGGCATATAACGGGGGTGGCATTCCAGTATATGGTGTTGCCATATAGGTAGATTGAGAAGAAGGTAGTGAAATAGGGGTACATACCCAGAGTGAATAATAGATGAAATAGGAGGCTACTGATAGTACATATATGGAGGTGGAAGGGTCATGGTGACCCTAGTGGTAATGGGGGCTAAAGATTGTGGAATAGAAAGGATGACATTTTGAAAAGGGGTAGGGGTCACCGACACCGGGGGTGGTTGTGTAGCTATGGGTATATGCGAGACAATAGGCGTGGATGAGGTTGTGTTTTAGGTGGTTGGCGAAGGTATAGTGGATATGGTGGGTGCAATGGATATGGAAGATGTGACAGTCATAGTGGGTATAGTGCCTAACTACGACACGACCGAGGGTAAGGTAGATGCGGTAGCACAGAACCGGATGGGGCTACCACAGAACGGGAATGAGAGTTGGGGGGATAGATATGGACATGTTGTATATCAATTGACCCAAGGAATCTCAAGTGAATGAGTGGGAAAGGAAAAATTACAAGGTGATATGATTTTGGTCAAGGAGTCGTGTGAACTCCTCGTCTCCTGGTAGTGATAGATATAGGTTGGATAGGCTCCGTGGGCTGGTGATTAAATGGAAAGTGGTGAAGGGATAAGTGGGAGTGGTTGACAACTGGCATGGAATATGAGGGCATTCACTTGGCTTCGGGTTAACACCATGTGAACAGGTATTGATTAGGTTGGATTGTTTTATGTAAATGACATAGAAATAAAGTAGAATAGAAGAGAAAGGCGGTAGTAGGTGGATTGGGGTAAAAATATCAGCTAGAAAATTACACGGGCTAATTGATGTAAGTTAGGTTAAACCGACACTGTGATAGGTAACCACCGCTAGTCACTGTGGAAAGTGGACAGTTGGTCAAAAAAAAGGTATAAGGCAAAATTTTCTAGGTATGCAAAATGCTTTGGGAACTTGCCAGTCAATGGATATGATAAGAGTGATAGGGATTCTGAATAGCTAAAGAAGGTGAATAGGTGTCCTTTTGGGTAGGTTAACAAAAAGAACAGTGAACTGACATTGGTTGGGTGTAATCGATAATGGTTAGAGGGTAACCGACGATGGTCGTCGGGGAACGACACTTGGTTATTGTGAAATTGAAACAGTGATGAAGAAAATGTGGTTGTGAGTTAAAATTTGATGTGGAATCAAACCCATAATTTTGAGAATGATGAGAATATGGTCTAGGCACACTCAGATGAAGCTGGAATACACCAACTGTGATGAGGAGCATGTAAGGGGAAATAAGAAAAATGAAGAACGTGACCTCTCACCTCAAAACGCAAGCCAAGTAGAAACACTAAGAAAAATACGATCCTAAGAGTGCTTTTTCTATTATGTTTGTTTATCTTATGCTATTTAAGGACTGACTCATGAACTATAAAATAGAATTTTTTTGGTGAGAATGGCTTCCTACAAAGAAGGAGATCTACAAGGAGAGGTTTCAGGTATGTTATGGCGGGGCGGGCCGTCCTCTGATGGGGTAATGGATAGAGATAACCAGCGGGGTGCCCACTGTGCCATGATTATGTGATCACCTACAACTTCTTCCAGGTGAGATGTTATATAATAATGTGTATATATTTTAAATTTGTGATGTTTGGGTAAGACTCAGAGAGAGAAAAATAAAGGAAGTTCTTTTCTATGATTCATTTTTCAACCATCAGCTGGGAATGACTTCCAGCAGTATAGGTTTCCCTCAATTAATGTGAGCTAATGTAGAAAAGTAGAATGAAATGAAATAATTTTTAAACCCAAATCAAAATGTAGAATTCGATGCCACAAATAGATGAACAGGAGAAGGGATGCTCTTTCACTAATGCGATACTAATGAAAGGGAAGAAATGTTTGTTTTAAGCACCAAAATAAGATTTCTTTTAGACAATAGAAGAGAAGAAGGTTCCAGGGGAGAAAGTTTTAATGTAAGAACTTTTTAGAAAAGAAACAAACATACAACGTTTTCACCTAGAAATGAAATAATGCAAAGAACCCCGAATGGGTCCCACCGAGTGTGCCAAAATGTTTCACCTGATTCTAGATGCATTTCTTTGAATGTTGACGAAACAGATAAGGGTAATGGGATAGGAGGAATACTTGTTGAGATGTTGGTTATAGGTTGTTACGTGCGTATGACTTTTGAATCCATAGCTGATCATGAGAGCTTCCTTTTTGCTTAGAGGAACTACCTGAAATGGAACACAATACCACCAAATAAAAGTTAAACAATATATGCAGTGGACTACCTAGCATGTGTTGGATATGAGAAGTGTGATATTTCCTAGACATTATCACATACACTTTGTTTAAAACAACTTAATGATGATAATAAAGTAAATACTATTGTAGTTAAAATGGTTTAGGTATCTCATTCGCTATAATAAAAAAATTCATTCACAACATGCTAAGATATGATTGAATCGAAGGTCAAGGTCACCGTCAAGGTGTTGGTATTGGTCGTAATAAGGTTCTCGGTGGTTTCGGGTATTTGGTGGAGGTTTAGAAACTCTATTCTTGATTCCTAGTAAAAGACATAGACATCGATGTCGGTCTAGTGTGACCGGTGTCGCTTTAGGTTAACCGGCATCGCTTGTGGGTAACTTGAGAATCGTATGGTTGAGGTACATGAAACTCAATAAAAACTTGGTTGGGTGATAGATTTGAGGCTAGATGAAAAGGAAGGGCAAAGGCAAGGTTTATGTGGATCCTGGATATACACATGAATGATTAAGATCCAGGTATGGGTAGTGTAAGGGTATGGATAAAAATATGGTCAAGTTTGCATGGAGGAAGATGATGGGGGAATGGAAATGAGAGCAAAAGCTAATAAAAGATGTAAAAGGAACTACCAAATGATGAATAAATGAGTGCTGGTTAACAAAACTTACTTGTTTGTATGCGAGCTTGATGCACAGTTGGTAATGGTGGGTGATCAAATGGAATGAACTTGATGTAGTGCTAGTGTTTCCTGGTGCTCCCGTGAAGGTAAATGGTTGTGTGATTACTTCAGGTATTGGCTATGGATGCTCTGATGCATGTACGGATGCTGGTTCTACTTACATGTAGCTCTGGTTTTGTCACTTGTTCTTAGACAATGTGATTATCTCTCAAAAATCTACCAACCTTGAAATAAGGTTGTTTTGGGGGTTAAATGGTAACCAACGGTGGTTCCTGCTTAACCGGTGGTGGTTTAGGGTAACTGATATCGGTTAGGTGGGATTTCCTAGGTTTACTAAACTAGGTAGATCCCCTTGATTTTGGGATCTCGTTTTGTTTACTCTGTGGATTAGCATGGAAGCTTCCTTCTAACATGTGGGAATGTGGTTAGAGGGAATGTAGGAATTGATTTTTAGGGTTTGGGTAGGTCTTAGTTAGTTATGGCAACTTACTAAGAATAGGTCTTAGGGTGAGGTGGATATGTGGGCATTATCCCAATTAGGATATTTAAATAATAAATATTATGAGGATAATGAATTAATTTAATTAAATTAATTAAATTAATATTAGTGTGGGATGAAAGGGGCCATGGTTAAGTGAGTATGTTCAAGGTGTTTATTTGATGAAGGACCAAAGGGGAGTGTGACCTAATTTTAGTGTCTACAATCAACACCATGTGTCCAAGTCGAGATCAACATCATGCAATGTCCGATACTCCTTTTGGGTCCATATGCGAGGTTTATAGTACTAGTTTGATCTAGATGCATACGCTGTAATCCATTCATACAACTCCACTTCTAAGAAATAAAATAAGGTCTTATACAGCTCATGATACCAATGTTCTTCTACCCATTTATGTGCATCAAACTCATATCCAAAGCACTAAATCTCTGAGAAAACTCACCCTCCGTGATTTTAAGCACTCTGTCATCACACACCATTCTCATAATAGCTTCGAAAAGAGGTCCCGACAATATAACCAAGATGTATTCATTTATTTACCCTTAATACTATTTTCTAACCCCAAGTGCCTCAACCTATCACCTAGTGGGCAATGGGCACTCACCGAGGCATGCGTGGGTGTCGAGCCCATCCTTTATGTGAGCTTTGTGAGAAGGTTCCACCATTAATGGAGGATGATTTGTAGAAGTATAAGTACATTCACTTATTTAAAAAGGTAGAAGGTGCAACTAATAGATCCACACATTAATGCATTACGAAGCTAAATAACATTTGTAAGAAGCATAATAAACTAGATCTGGGCCATGATAAGTCATATAACATGAGGGTTTACACCCATAAATAATTTATACAGAACAAACCCACATATATATTGATTTAAAATAGTTATGGTAGCCACATTACAGTCAAAAGGGTCATCTTAAACCATATATATTAAATGACAAAGACTTATCTCCCGTAAATATTCCTGATATGAGACCCTAACTATACTTTTTCCTGCTCTAACCCTTGTTATAGATCCCAGTACCCATACATATGCTTATGGAATCCCTTACAACCCTTGGCACTAAGTGCTCTAAACCCTATCATTACTGCAACACTTCGTTACTCTCCTTCTCTTTCTCTACATTCTCTATGCATTCTCTATGTGTTTCTGTCTCTATCTTCTCTGTATCTCCCATACCTTTGTCTCTAGCTCAAACATTACTTTATATAAGATCAACACCCACCACCATGCCTTCTCTAAGCATAGATCATGTACTAAGTGTTGATGTGGTCCTCCATTGGTGAATGCTTATCCCTTTGCAAACCCTCCACTCTCTATAATGATGTCTTCTAGGAATATTCCCTGCAGAGAATATCCTTTTCTTGACCTCCAAGGTTCCAGGTTGGTACCTTATCCACTCATCATGCCTAGTCAGGTCCTCATGCTTTTCCTCAAGTTCCTCTAGAATGTCAAATATGGCTAAGTCCTTTAAACTCATGTTTTTCCTCCCATGCGCACCTTGGTTTCACTTAAACCCTTCTTAAACCCTTGTGTCTTGTACTCTTTCCCCCGAGTTCCCTTCTTCTCACTTCTTGCATATGCGTGCCTTTTGGTACTTAGCTAATATTTTAGGGCCCAACAATTTGTAATATGTTAAGAAAGGGAAATGAATGAAAAGGAAATCTTTAATTCAATCTTTTGAATAATACAATATGCGTACTATTAGACAACTTATAAAAGAAGACTTGATGATGATCTTCTACTTAAATCTGATTGAGTTAAGGGAATCTAATGAACGAATGGATAATTAATTATGAGTTCATAGCCTAATGTAGAATTGATCTGCATACACTCAATTATTGAAAGGGGTACATTACGATACCCTTCTTAAAAGGAAACATATTTTCAAACTTAGTTGATCCCTTAGATACGTGCGTAATGTAAATTAAATTAATTAACAAGAATAAGTTAATTAACAATTGACCATTAAGTATGAAATTCGAGTTATAATATTTAGTGGGTTGCTCTAGTATAGTTGCTATCATGCAATACCCACTTAATGACAAAATTCATTCAAGGATATTGTTAAGAATCCGCTATGCCTCATTTTCCTAGTCAGCTCATCTAACATGATTTTCATAAGTGGAATTTAAGTTCATAGTTTTACTTTGAACTGATATAGGCATATAGTCAAATGTTGTAGTCAACTCATATTGACCTAGGGTGAATAAACACACACGAATCAATGTAATTTGATTCAAGTATGTCTACTTACCCTTAGTCACCACAAGTAGACGATAACACTAGTGTATGTGAGCTGTCCCTATTTAGTGAAGAAACTTGATTCAGAATTGGTTGATGGAATTCAAGGAAGACTAATCTATATAATAGTTAGAGTGGGTGAAAGACATATTCCTTTCGACGAGTATTCCATCTTAGGATGTAAAAATGGTAAACATGTTTGAAAGTTTGGCCAAAATATCACAAGGTTCTGGTTGCATTGTCTTATATCACCTAGTCTAAGGTTGGGAGATTTTAGATGAGTATCGATAAAAATACTCGATAGGCTTCTTAGATAATAACACTTGAATAACCAATTACAGGTGAAGAAACCAAAGTATACATCATATACATAAGAACAAGATAAAAATGAGAGATTGGTCTAAAATATGAATCATGAAATGAGAGATCAGTATAACAACGAGTCATTAAAAATACATATGGTTTTCTTTATGTGATGGATTAACAAGGAATGCATGTTCTAAGTTATGTAAATTTAGATTAGAGAACATTATTTGTTTCAAATAAAAACTCCCCTATTTTCTAATTCATAAATGAGGATGTTACAAACCTCCTTCCGCTACTTCCTTAGGAGCACTTGGACCCCCCACTATCCCTCATGGATGCTTGGAATTTCAAGAACTCCTCGATGCTAACCCCATCGCCCTCCATGACTATCTAGTTCAAAAATACACCAACATCCCTATTGATGGACCCCCTCTTCAACAACTTTACAGCTTATCCCTTGTAATCCAAATCTATTGAAGTCCTCACCTCCCAACTCACCATATTTTTCCCTAGGGACATGAATGAGCTAGCATTAGCCCAAAACAAACATGTCCCTCATGAATCCTCTATCATGGTTCCCCAGACCCAACATTCCACACAATTAGTGGTGCCTATCCCACCTAATCTACCATGTATCAATACCACTACAACCATCCCTACATCCTCCATTCCTATTCCCTCCTCATCTACCGTTATCATAAACGTTCCCTCCCAAACTCTTCAAGACTCCAACATACCTCCTCCACCACCTAAGAAACACTTTCAAATCTTGGTGCCTCTTTTAACATCCCATGTCCATCCCAATGTTTCTATCTCACAACCTCCCCTTCAAATTTGACTCAAACTAACCAACCTCCACTCCAAAGCATCTTTTGGCATACATTTTCTAATCAACCCCTTAAAACATCCCAACCACCTCATGCACATACCCAAACTCATCCAAAAATCCAATCCAATCCCCTATCACTCAACAAAAACCTTCACAATCTTACCCATCCAACTACATCCCTTTATGACATTTTACTTTACAACCCACCCAATATTTTTTTTTAATTATGTTCCTTCCTATTAACCACCCCAAAGAATCCCATTTATGCCCAACATTATCAATCTTACTCATAACCTAATCCATCTACTTCCTACAATCCACAACATCAATCAGGTCCCCATCCTCATACATCAAATGATCCTATGCAAGCCTTGTTGAGTAGAATGGCTAACTTAGAGGCCACTACCTTGGGCCCCAAAATTACATTTACTTATGAGAAAATTTGTAATGAACTCATCAATCGCCTGCATGTTAAACCATATCCTCCATAGTGTGAGATTCCAAAATTATCTAAATTCCATAACAAATAAGATCCCCAACAACATCTTCATGCCTTTAGGCACTCATGCTACCTTATCATGCATGATCAAGATCTTATGCTTCGTACCTTTCCCATGTCATTGTCTAGGCCCACTCTAGACTAGTACAATGGCATCCCTCAACATTCCCTCTTTTCCTTCACACAAATTGTGCAACTTTTCCTAGAACACTTCTCCATCAACATAGAACGTAAGATAACCATTACTGACCTTTACGCCATTAAATAATTTAAGGATGATTTAATTTCTGATTACGTTGCTAGGTGGTGTGGGATTATTAACCAACTATCCTTCTCACTACCTCAAACTGAATTGATTGAGCTCTTTTCTAGATCATGTGCTAAGAAAATTTCATCTACCCTTAAAATTCAATCCTTCCAAACCTTTGAGGAAGATTTTACTATGGCTCACAAGTTAGAACTACACGCCCTTGAGCAAGGCCATCTTAAACTTCACTCTAATAAACTTGAGATTTATTTCATAAGACCATTCACCCATGATGAAAATCCAAGAATGTGGAAAATGCTATTGTCATCAAAACTTCCTACTAATCCACATCTCATACCAAGCCTATGTAAAGAACACCTCAACTATCCTCAAAATACACTCCTCTTGGTGAATCATACAACTCCATATTTGACAAGCTCATGGCCATACACCTTATCCAAATTCCTCCCATCCACCCTATTGATGAATCATGTCCTAAACCCACATGGTATCATGAGGATCATTACTACAAATATCATAAATTATGAGGCCATGACATTGAGAAATTCTGTACCTTTAAGGATTAAGTGTAATGAATGATCAATTGTGGAGACCTCCAACTAGACAATCTAAATACTCCCCTAACCAACTGTTGAAAGTTCTCAAACAACCATTTCTGAATCATCCACCGATAAACTAAACCAACCCTCACACATCTCAAGTGCCTGATGCCCACACAATCAATGCCTTATGTCAGGCTTCAACATCTACACCCACATCTACATCCAAATCTACACCCATATTTATATCCACATCTATACCCACATCTATACCCTCATCTACACCCACATCTACATCCACATATACACCCATATTTACATCCACATATATACCCACCCAGATACCCTAATCCACACCCACCTCTATATCCACACCTGTATCCACATCCATAGCTACATCATCTCTTAAAACCTCTATTGAACATACATCTTCCCTCAATTATGTCATAAGTAATGTCTCAATTCCATCCTTACCTCCAACAAATACAACTCCTATATCAACACTTCTAAATTTTGTAAAATCCATAATCCCTTCTTATTCTACCAATGGTGCTACTCAAGAATCCACATATATAACACAACCCACATAAAAATCATCTGATCCAACTTCTAAAGAAAAATCTATTGTCAAAATCATTGTTATCCCTGTTAAAGGAATAACTTTACAAAATACATCTAGGAGCCTTGACACCCCATCCAAAGATCCATTTCTCATCCACAAGAAATTAGATCTTCCCCCTCTAAAGCCCCATGAATCCAAACAACCCAATATCTAACCATCCATCTTAGGACCTCAACCATCCATTTTGGGACCATGTCCTTCATCTAAGTCTCCCATCACCACCAAATCTGAACCAAAATAATATACTCCAATTTCTAAATATTAATCCAAGTCTAAGGTCCCTAAAAATACCATAAGAATAAGGCACCATTTTTACTTCACCTTCCCCTCCTAAATAAAATTAATCCAAAATACATGAGAATTCCTCTCGAAAAACCCTATTGGGTCTTACTCCGAAATCCTTCATCACCTTATCCAAGAATCCATGATTACTCTTCCCCCATCAAGTCCTTTAGATCACATGGGTGAAATCCCATGTGGTTTGATTATAACACCATATGTTCCTATCATCATGTCCTTGGGAATGAAATAGAGCATTACAAGGTTCTCCAAACACTTATAAACAATCTCACACAAGATGATTATCTTTTCATCAAAGAAGACCACCCCTAACCATCCACTAGCTCATATACACCTAGGAACAACCCTAAACCAAAGACAAAAATTCCAATGCCTTTCAATATGGCCCTCCATCCACACCTTTAGTCACAATCCCACCACCAAATTCTACCCCTTTTAAAGAGGGTCCCCCTCTTTACATAAATTCCATTCATGTTACCATTCACCCATGTTCCCATGAATCTCAACCATACACCGAAAAAACATAGAGTTATCATCATTGCTCCTCCTAACGAACCTATTTCATCTCCCCTTTCATCCATGGCTAAGGTATCTATTCTAGCCGCTCCAAAAGCCCTAAGGCATGTTGTGATAGAATAAAGTATCATGAAATAGCTACATCAAGATCCCGTCAAAATGTCCCTTTATGAGCTTATCTAAAGCTCCTGTCACCATTGTGTGGCTCTCATTAAAACTTTACAATGTGTCCCAATCACAACTAATGATACCCAACCTTTCATGGACCTCATTGGAGCTTTTAAAATTTTGTTTCTCCCTAAGATTTTTCCCAAAAATCACGACCTTCCCCTCTTTATCACTATTTGTATTAATGACACCTTCATCAGATGATCCATGATTGATAATGGTGCTAGAATTAACATTATTTCATCCCACACATTCAATCAACTCAAGCTTCCCAAAAATATTGTTTCCCAATCACTCGAGGTACTTTGATCCTTTAATGACACTATTTCCCATGCATTGGGAATGATCATCCTTCCTATCTCGCATTGGTGAGAAACTCCTTCATGAACTCTTCTACATTGTAGAAGGGTAATTCCAATACAACATCTTTCTTGGACACCTATGGATCCACATTATATGCTATGTCCCATCCACCCTTCATTTTTTCTTAAGTGGGAAATCTAAACTCTCCCTGTCGATCTTCCTCCTTTCATAGCATGTCATATGACCTACAAGCTAAACAACGTGTTCATCCCCAAGTAAGAATCATCTTCTGAAGCTTTCACTAGTTTATCTATACTTGTATCTAAGTTACCTAATGAATAATCCTTTGAAACCATAATGTAGTGTCTCTCATTGGGGAGTATCAAATCCTCGCTCTTAATTCTCTCCCCACACTCAATTAATTTGGTAGACCTAAAAATCTCCCATGTACCAATCTAACGTTAGGGATATTATTTCCTTTGGCCCACCTTACTTGAAAACCAATATTGTTTATGGTGGCATTGATTTCCCTTCTTCCCACACCGATAATTAACCCCATACCAAGCCATACACCAATGGATTTGATTTCCTTTACAACAAATATTTCACCTACACCTATCTCCACCATTGTGCATGGAAGGGATTTGGTTTGGGACACTACAAACAAAGGTATACATGATCTTTTCCTTGATCAATCCCACAAACCCCACAAGAAGTACAGATTGGGATTCTAAGAGCACCCCATCGACTCTCTTACACACACTTCTTATGAATCCCCATGAACACGGATCCATCATCCCCTTCCTCATCTAATGACCCCATGGAAACGGATGACACCATGTCCCTTATCCATATTTTTTTAATCTCTACGATTGCTCTGGGACCACCACCTATCAGGATGAATGTGAAACTAGGTCCCTTTTAAATTCCCCAAGATGGTAGAGGAAGATTCCCTATCATAAAAAATTATTTAATGACATGATGATGAATCTATCCTTTCCTATATGGGGGCGGAAGATTCTCATCTTCATAAGGCCTTACCTCTTGACACATCCACCCTTCTTAACAAATCCACCATTGATATTAACATAGGGAATTGACAAGAGCCCCACATATTTAAAATTGGCTGATATCTTGATCCACGAGAGCTAGAAGCATTAAAAATTTTCATCTCCAAGATATACAAGCCTTCTCATGGTCATACATTGATATGCTAGGCATCGATCCTAGTATCATATCAATAATTTTGTCACCACTCCTAATGCCAAGCCAATTTAACGAAGCTACATCGTATGCATCCTCATGTAGCCCTCCTTGTTAAATAAGAATTGTAATATCTTATTTTGGCCAACAACATATAACCCATCAATTATCCTCAATTGTGCCCATTACTAAAGCCTCTGTGAAGGTTCATATTTACATGGATTTTTGAGACTTAAATCTCACTTTACCCAAGCATGACTTCCCCCTTCCAAATCGATCAACTCGTCGAAATAATGGCTAGCCGCAAAATTATTTCTCTTATGGATGGTTTTTTTGGTTACACTCAAATCCTTAACACACTATAAGACCAATATAAGATATCCTTCATCACCCATTGGGGAACCTTTTTTACCCTATTATTCCCTTTGGTTTAAAAAATGTAGGGGTCACTTATCAACACGCCATGAATTATATCTTCCACGATCTCATCCATAAAACCATATAAGATAATGTCAAATAAATTTTAGGTAAATCCAAGCATCGACAAGATCATCTTATCATCCTTGAAATCCTCTTTACATTCCTTATCTAATACTTCCTTTGCCTCAATCCCGCCAAGTGTGTTTTTGGAGTTTTAAATGGTAAACTCTTTGGATTCATCATTTTCATCGGGAATATTAAAGTTGGCCCCGCCAAGATCAAATTCATCCTTGAGATTCCTCCTCCTATAAATATAAAGAAACTTCATAGTCTTCAAGACCAAATTCAATCAATTTTTGCTTAATCTTGCAACTTTCTAATAGTTTCCAACATTTCCATCATATCCTTCAAAAATACACCCACTTCAAGTGGGATAGCAATTGTCAAAAATATTTTTATAAACTTAAATGATATCTTCTATCACTGCATATGATCATGTCTCGAGTGAGGGGAATCCATTCTATCTCTACATCTATGTAGTCTCTTATTTCCACTTAAATGTTATGCACACTCTCTTGATACTTAGTCAATTTTTCCAGTCTAACATTACCCCACACTAATTTCATTATGATCCTCGAAAATGGAGTTTCTCAACTAATATCTCCAAGAAAATAAATGAATAAAGAATGAATTATAAAATAATGAAATAATGAATCAATGGAAGAATACCTAGTGCACCTCATTCGTCAATTGGTTGTAGAAGCTCAATCTAATCCTTGTTTATTACACTCTCCAGTTCATTCCACTCTCCTAGCCCCTTCTTCACTGTATCTAAGACTACACCAATTATTCCTTCAATCTCATCTAGAGTCATATCTTAACCCTTTTGCTTCACCTCCATTATTATTCTATCTAGGCCTGATACCATTCCTTCCATAAAATCCATCTTTCATGCCACCAATTCCTATATCTCTTGTATTCATACTTCATGAGGTTCTCTAGCTGCCTTAAGCACACTTTGTGATTCTTTGCAACCATATCCAACTTCTCTTCTCTCCCTATAGACTCATCCTTATTGGATTCTAGGAAAACCTTATCCTCCTGGTTTTGTAAGCCTTAAGGATTTTATCTAGATCCTCACAATTTTCCAATGCACATCCTGGATTCTTCGATCATATTTCAATGTCTACAACATGGAATCATACTCTACAATTTGGTGCGCTATAATATTTTTATTTCTCTCCTTCTCTTGTCATAGTGTATTCTGAGTTTCCCTTTATATGACCAAACTCTTATTAAGTAGAAGGAATATAAAATCCTGTAATAAATCTAAGGTGATGGGTATGTATTCTAGGTTTTCTCATCAAAATCTATTCATGCCTCTAAAACCTCACTTCTAATATCTGTAGAAAAATCTAGAACATCCTTTTTCCACCTCTCAGCCTTGTTGCACGCCGGTGAATTATTGGATTTCCTTTTCCTTATTCTTATTATCTTCCAATAATTTCTTGAGCACGATTGGCTTATCCAAATTTCTCCTAGCCACCTTTACTATCATGTTTTTCAAGGAATTAATTTCCTTCACATCTGTGAAATATGTGGGCTTAACCGTGATATGATTTGCATGAGGTACCTTCTTTATCCTATTCCTTATGCATGATTCCTTGTTGATTTCAATATTTGGTTCATCCATGTGTATCTGTATTGTCCAGATGAACATATTTCTCATACACATGTTTGCACCCTTTGGGTCTATCATCTCCCACCCATATAATTGGTCATTAGAGAGGGTACTATAAAACCTCATGTAAATAATTTTAGTTGGGTCATTCACATATCCAAGGTTTGGAGTTTTCACAACTTCCTCTACCTTTTTCCTATAAGACCCCTTACCTTTGGGAATATGTGTCTCTGGGCTTGGAATCGACCTTCTCCTTTCTCACCTAATGCACCCCCATTATCACCTAATGGCTCCCCTATGCTCCTCCTTTTCTTCACATAATCCTATGGGGACTTCCTCCTCATGATCAATGAGAACTTATGTTTCACACTTGGATGCTTCTTCTCTATGTTCATCTTCTCCTTCCACATCAATAGCCGGTGAAGACCCTATCTTGCACATAACTTATTCTAAAAATCCTCTTCCTCACTATCCTCCTGGGTTACGAGCTTGAGCCTATTTTTAGTCTTCTTTTGTGGGCTTGGATTCACTTTGGAGTAGTTCTAAGTGAAATCTTCATTGTCTCGAGGGTCCCGTACTAATGCTATTTATTTTGAGATTCCTCCTAGACTTCTCTTGAACCCTGTTCAACCACACCACCCTCTTCTTTTTCCATTTCCTCGGCCTCGGGATCAATTATCACCTCTTCTTCTTCCTTCCTTGGAGGACTATATTCACGTAGACTCTTTATACCTATAGTTGGCTATCTCCTAGTGCTATGATCTAGTGTACCACTATCTTCCATATCCTCCTCATCCTCATCATTAGATTGTTCCTCCTATGTCTTTAGAGTGGTGACCTTACACTCTTGCCTTGTTCCAACTATGTGATTTATCTTGGGAAAATCTAGGAGTTTAAATTCATCTTCAATATACTTTATATTTACCAACCTTGGCTTAAGGTAAATATATACCTTAGCTTCTTCAATATTCCCTACTACCAAAGCCATATAATTTATAATGATATCATTATCTAAATATAAGAAGACATACGAGGATATATATAAGTCTTTCTCAGGGTGTGGTAGTCACAATGTACTTCATCTGGGTTGAATATAAACTTCTGCACATCTACAAATCTACTCATCGAGGCCTAGAAGTAGTGTGCTATAAATTCATAAGGAAAATTTCCCCATGGGCTCCACTTACTAGTATTCATATAAAACCTCACAATGTAGTAGCACTTAGACCACAAAATATTCCTTCCCATCCACCATTGAAGGTAAGTTTCTTGGTATGTGCCATTCATGATTGAAAGTGTCTTGCATTCTTCTTACCAAATATCTAGCCTAATCTTGTATGCCCTTGACATACCATCACATGTGTAGTCCTCGAACCTTTGATCCAATGAATTCTTCTCTAGTAGGTACCACCACATTTTTTCCTTAGGGCCATTTGGTACCCCAATCTCTACAAATATAATTGAAAAGAGGATCACGCCCCATGAATTCTTATCGCATGTGCACACCTCCTCAATAATAAATTTTGTGATGAATGTAGCAAGATTGTAAAGAGTCCCCTCGTGCCATCTTCTTTGCAATGTGGAGCCATTTCTTGTTTACTTTGCCCAATCTTTGTAGGTTATTGAGCTTAGTAAAAAGATGTGTAATGATTTTTACAACAGGGTTAGTTACCTTCGAGATTTCCATCACACGCCTCTCCTTTTTGGTGGGCCATCTCATTCATAGTGGACTCGAAACTGTGTCATCATCTATGTTGACTGAAATTTATGTACCCAAGCTTTGTAATCTCGTAAGTCTCCCAATGAGTGGTGTGGTGATTCATACTCACCTTCCTGTGAAGTAGAAGAAGTCCTCATGGACTCTTGACATGAGTCATTGGTAGAGTCTCTCTAGTTTTCCAAAGTATGACAACTCATAAATCTCCAAACTCCATCTTTCTCCAAAGTCTTGTATCATTTGTCATCGTAGATTGGTTTATAATCCTCAATTCACAAATTGTTCTTCTTTACCAACTCTTTCTCTATCTGATCCTTGTTTACACTTTGGTGCAATGATTGTAATCACTCACATTGATTTTTCTAACACGGGAATCCCAAACAAGCCCCATGATAACACCCTCAAGGTATTGCATTTTAAAGACTCTTTCTTCGGTACTTCTTCTACTTCCACATTTGGTTCATTCTTCTTTTTATCCCTTGTTGTAGTCATTTTTATGCCCTCTCAAAGAACAAGGAAATCCCATGTGTGCTGGCCTATCACCCAGCGGGCATTGGGCACTCACCGAGGCACGAGTAGGTGCTAAGCCCCTCCTTTATGTGAGTTATGTGAGAATGCATTAGTTATGACAAAAACGTAAGTGAAGAAATTGGAAATTAACCATACCTTTATCTTTGATCTCGAATGACTTCTAGACCAATGTATTAATTCAGATAAGAAAAGCATTATAGAATATAGATCTAAATCATAACATAAGGGAAATACACATCGGTTTACACCCACTCATATGAAATATATATAAAAGTGATCCATACAGATGTAAGCAAAAATTGAACAACACACATATTCATATTAAGTACATTGATAACAACATTACATTAATTGAGGCAATCAAAAATTCATATAATAGTGCAGACCAATTTCATGCATCAAAACTAGACTTAAGCCATTTATAGTACAAAGAAAATTATTTAGACACATCCCCTTGATACAACATCCTCCAATAGTTTCTCTAAACCCAACCTATGGAACTCGATAGTATTCCTATATAGCTTCATCTCCTTGGATTGTCAAACTCTGCATCCCTCCTACTTTCCTCTCTTGGGTTCTTGTATATATAGCTTTAACAACCACCGCCATGCCTTTACGAAGTTCTAGATCACTTTCCATGTGTTCAAGTGGTCCTCCATGGGATCATTCTCCTTCGATGCAAGCTCTCCATCCTTCACCATGATGACCTTCTAGGAATCTTCTATCGCAAGTTATATTCCTTTCGTGGGCACTAAGTTTCCAAGATGGTACCTTATCTACTCCGCATATGTAGTCAGTCATGCTTTCCTCGTGTTACGCCCGATATGCCAAATATGGCTAAGTCCTAAAACCCTTACACTAAATTACGTGCATGTGCCATTGGTTCTTCTAAACCCTCCTAAAACCCTATCCTACGTGCTTTCACCTTGCACGCCCTTCTTCAAATAGGCCTTACGTGCCCACGTGCCTTTTTGTACTTAGCCAATATTTTAGGGGCCCAACATCACCCCACTCTAAGCCTTTCTCCACCCTCGAAACACCTTCTCAATGAATAAAGAATGAATGTCCTTGAATAGTTTGGAGAAAAATAAAGGAATGAATAATTTGGGGAGAATGAAAGAATGGGGAAATCATGATTACTTCTGCAAGAGGAGAGGGAAATATTTCATCAAGTCTACCTCCAACTATTCCGGTATTGACCTTGCTTTGTGTCTGTTGATAGATGTCTTCTACTAAGGTACTCACCTCTTCAAACTTAGCCCTTCTCCTTGGGTATTCATCATTTCCATGATCCCCTCTAATTATTTGCCCAGATCTTCAAGCGTGTCCATCCTTTGAGTGATCTAGGGATACAACTCCTTCACTGGTTTTTATTGAGCCCCGCAAGGTCTCAATAGCCTTTGATTTCTTCTCAACCTTGGCTAGAATTCTGTCACGTTCCACCCTATTTCCCTTGTTCTTCTCCTAGAACTCCTTGAGCTCTGCTTCATGGGTGGTGACTAGAATTCTCACCACTCTATCTCTATCGGTGTAGTTGTCATAAGTGGCCTCAGTGACTTGGGTTGTGGTTTTCGATTCACGAGGAATTCCTCTTGTACTTGGAAACAATTGCCATAATCACACCTTGTCCTCCTTATCTTTGCATGTCGATGCCTCCTTTGCAGAATCCAAGGCTAGTGGTTTCCTTTCCATTGTGAGGATTCAAGTCAAGTCCTCTAGAAAATCTAGGATAGATCCATACTTTTGTGCTTTGGTGGCATTAGATCTGGATGCTTCAAGAAAATGGCATTTGTGATCATCTCTACTTTCTTGTAAACCTCACGCACCCTTGCCTTCTCTTCTTTTAACTCACGCCTTAGTTACGCGCTGATTAGTTCCTCCCGCTTTAAGTCCTTGGTCCTTTCCTTGATCTCTTCTTCCTTTTTCTCTAGTTCTACCTCTAGGAACTTCACCCTATTGTTCCTCCCGAAGAGTCTAGCTTCTACCTTAGCTGAAACCTTGTTCAACATGTTATAGATTTGTTCGTCTAATATGCGCTGAGCATTTACCAAGGAGTTGTCACCTTTTGACTCTGGTACCTTGATTACCCATTGGCTTACTTCAAATTCTAGTTCATCGACATGGGACTCAAATTCCCAAGAAAGCATTTTCCTCATTCGAGGGTATGTACCTTCCTCATTAAATGTAGTCATAGCCAAGAGTTGCTCCATTGGTATGGTTCTTTGAAAGCGTGCGTGCAACACCTTGTTTGGATCATCAATATAGCCCATCCTATACACCTGTGATGCTTCAACACTCTTTATCCCCGTGTGCACAACCTTAGGAAAGCTTATAGCCAAAAAGGATACCCTCCCATGCTGCCATATTCCTTTTCTACGCTTTCCTCCTCTACTTCCTTCATCACCATATCTATGTTGTGCTTCATCTCTTGCTATACTAGGTCTTCGATTATCTTTGCTACTTATTTCTCCATAGCCTCATCTATTTGTTCCTTTGTGAGGCTTGGGGTCCTTTATTCTTTTGTAACTTCCTCACTTACCCCTTTTTCCTGAGTATCCTCCTCTTCCTTTTCATTCTTCCTCTTGACAAAGATGTACTCATTTTCTTCTTCCTCTCCTTCCTCCTCTCGAGTCATGTACTTCAAATATGGGAGGGCCTTGATCTACCTCAAGTTCATCATCATCATCATCTCTTTCACCTCTATAGGCCTCCAAGATCTTTGTACCCTCTGAGTCATCTTCTTCTATCACCTTCTACTTCTTTCTGACAGGAGATTCTAGCTTCCTTCTCCTCCTCCTCTGGTGACCTCTCCTAAGTGATGGGTTCTTTGTGCTCCGACACTTCTTCCTCTGGATTATTCACTTTCACTGGGGACTTCTTCCTCCATGCATAAGTACTAGGCTTAGCACTTGTCTCGAAATGCTTATTGCTTATGTATTCTAAAAACTTGGTGCTTTTTGTACCCCTTCTCTTTCCCTCTTCTTTGGTGTGGGCTTCTTTCTTCCTGTGGGGTCCTCAAGAATGGATACTTCATTTTCCAAGTATGTGCCCTTTTCAAATTTTGGCCTTATGCGAAGGTATATCCTTGTTGTAGCCCTTCCAGCGATTGGAAATGTCACTAGTTTCATCATCTATATCTCGTGGGAGACATATCTCTCCACATATGTGCACTTCTTGGGGTAAACTAACTTCCTACACAGCTCTCTGTGGTCTTGATCCACCTCACTAAGGTTGAACCTTAGTCTCTTGACCTCTTTGAACCTATTTACCCCTTCTTGGAAGTATTATGTGGTGAAGGAGAAGGGAAGCTTACATGAGGGCTCATTGCTTCATTTGTTAACCTAAATCTACCAAAGAAAAAGTGGTGATATACCATGAATTCTGATTCTCCTTTCACGAGCGCTGGTAAATACTCTAGAATCCTCCATTCCACCCCGAATGTGTACCTCATGCACTTGTCAAATTTTTCTAAAGGTGCCTTGTGAGTGGCTTTCATGGTGTCACAAATATATTTTGTGAACTACTTCATGGGCAAGGGATCCTCTTTTGGGTACCGCTTGCAAACAAACCTTTCCAATCCATTGAGCACTCCGATCTCTAAGAAAAAAATTATGACGCGGAAATTGATAAATATTATCTTCTTGCCTTCTTATGCCTTTGCTAATGATTTCATCCTCGATGAAAGAGGAAAAGTTGTAGATGGTCCCCTAAGATATTTTTTGGCATACTTTCAGTGATGCCTTGTTCACTTGAGTCCATCTCTCTTGATCATTGAGCTTGGTTACCAATCATGCAACCATCCTCATCATGGGGTCTAGGATCTCTGTAATGTCAAAGTATCACGATCCTTTCTTATAGTCATACACAACAACTATTTCCTTGATGGAATCCTTATCTCTTAGGTCATCATTAATGCTATCCACCTCACGATAATTCCTGTGAACTTCAAAATCAACTAGGGAGTTATGTGCATCTTGTGCCCCACAAAATAAAAATGGTCTTTATGAACATGTGCCATTAGCCACTGATAGAGGTGCTTAGGTTTGCTGAAGTAGGGTAATTCGTAAAGTTACAGTAACCTTACCTTCTCCAATTTAACATTTACTTTGTCACTATAGATGGGCATGCCCTCTAGTGTCCTCTTATTTGTTGGGTGAACCAACTCCAAATCCATTTATTTTTCTATCGTGTTGGTGCGGTGATTATAGTCACTTACAGTCATTTTCTGCAAATGATATTCCCATTCTTTTCCTAGTAATACCCCATTCGGGTATTGCATCTCCATGTACCACTCTTCATTTGTTCTTGCGATGGCAGCCACTTGCTTCTCCTTACCCTTTCTCTTCTGATTTGTAGGTGATATGGTTGCTTTCTTTGGTGTCATTATTCTGGTTAGGTTATCACTTCAAAACATCTTCTCCTTGCTCTATTCTACCACTCTATCCAAACATAATGCTCAATCTTGTGAAGAAACCATTCTTACACGATGCCCTAGCTGCCAAACCCTAATTGGAACAATTATTCCACAAGACAACGCTTCTCAACAACTCCCTCCATGCTTGTGTACTCATTTACTACTGGTTTGTGAATCTATTCTGGTCATGTCCTCTCATATTTCTTAAATGTTTCTTCACACATATCACTTTTGGATGCCCTAGTTCATGAGAACTCTTTTTAATTCATAACTGCAAGGTAAATAATGAAGTTCCCGACTTCTTAGTTATAGCTTTTCCTTCTTTCTAGTATTAAATGCTATTTTACCTACCACCATAATTAACACTAAATGCAGATTTTTCCACCTAGTGACATTACGTGCCTTCATGTATGTGCACAATATTGCATGAAACATGTTACAACCTTCCGTGCACAAACAATCCATAATGACAGAACACTCTTACATGTGTGTCAATAGTGTGAAAGGCACTAATTTTGTCTACCTAATTTTTTTCTCTCGCCTACCTTGTGTTGTTCCTATGCTTCTTCTTTGTACGTGGTTTCTTTGAAGTCTTATCCTGACACCAACCTTTTTCATCCAACTCTTCTTCCATGCACTTCCTTCATTCTTACACGCTTTCTATCCATCAAACGGGCCATTCACCATAACTTTTGTTTCCATTTCAACTTATATTATGGGCCTATACTTCACATCACTCCAACGCACACTAAAATAGATGCACATTCCTCTATGCATGTACAAACTTAAAAAATTAATGTGGTTACCAAAGTGCTCAAGGTGTAAAACAAAAATAGAAAAATGATGAGAAAGGGAAACACAAGAAAGGAAATTACATAAAGGGAAACCTATACTAAATGGAAAAACTACCTTATTACAAACACCAAGAAGAATTATTTATAGTAGGGCTTCAGCCTACTCCCATTGAAATGTCCTAGCAATCTCATTCCATCTAACACTTTCAACTAGCATGCACTGAATTCAGGATATCTGAGATGATATAGGGCCCCAACCAATGGAATTTCAACTTTCCAGGATGGCACAAAAACTTAGAATCATATAACAATACCATCTACCCAATCTCAAATTGTTTATTTTTTATGTGACGGTCATGCCATGCTTTTTTAAAACCTTTTCAGCATTTTGAATCCACCTGGCCAATGATCGTCTCTCATCCAATTTCATCAATTTTTCAATCCTTTCCTCAAGCACTTGTTCATCGGCCAATCCTCCTATGCGCACTATACATAAAGATGATAACATAAATTCAATGGGTAAGACATCCGATACGCCAAACACACATTGGAATGGTGTGGCTTTATTTAACCTCCTGTAGGTTGTCCTATACGCCCATAGAACTGTTGATACTTTGTCATCCCAATCTTGTCTACCAACGTCAAAAATTTTGGTCAGGGTATGACTCAGTATTTTATTAAATTCCTTGGCAGTTCCATTTGCTTGTGGATGGTAAGGGGTAGTCTTATGATGAGCCACCATGAAATCTACTAACAAAATCTTGACGGTCTCATTTAGCGTAACATTCCCATTTTAAGACTTTATAAACAAGGGAAATTTTTTTATAATAATGTTCTCTGTTCTAAATAAAACATCATTTAGAACACACATTCCATCCCAATCAATCTCATAACAGATAACCATATGCAATCAGTAATGACTTGGTATGATACCAATTTCTCATTCCATGACTCAGGTTATCAACCAATCTCTTATGTTAACTTGAAGTATAGAATATTTTATGTATACCACGTATACATGGTTCTCTTACATATTCTGGTACTTGAGTGATCTGTTTAAAAAACCTATCTCGAATATTTGTTACCAATACTCATCTAACATCACGTTGCTTTAAACTAGGTGACATAAGACAATACAACCAACAGCTTCCAATACTTTGGCCAAATATTTTTAACATACTGTTCATGTTACTATTCCTAGATGGCATACATGTCATTCCAGAATACGTCCTTCACCTCACTCTTTTGTTATCTAGATTGGTCTTCACTAACTACCGTCAGTCCACCTGCCTAAGGTTTGACCTTAGCCTAGGTTAGAAACATAATTTATTATAGGAAGATGCTCACAATGTCTTAGGGTAAATGGGCATACTTGGTTGACCTAAGTCAACCGGATGTGCCAAGGTACCTTGAGTCATTGAAAGCTACTACCTATCCTAAACATGCTACTAACTTGACCTAGAGAGAAACTAAGTTCAATTCCTTATTTGTGTGTAGATCTAGATGATCAATGCAGAAGGGTGTTGCCACATGTCAACTACAATGTTGTATCCTCAAGAAGACCCTTGTCTTCTTGAAGGTATAACCCTACAGTTGGTGTGTGCCAACATCCTACAAAAACTACCTCATCATGATGTACATACCCCAAGGAGGTTAATAATACATTATTAATTTGGATTATTACACAGATTACAACAACCTTGCTAAACCCTAATCCAACACTCCATAAGATATTTTCTAAATTAGATTCATTTAGCCATTAAAGAACTTCCTTAACTTATGATTTCTTTATAGGTTCATTTTACAAGGCTTAATAAATAGGTATCCAAAAATAGGACAACATCATAAGTTCCATTATATTGTAATCTTAACCATTCAAAGAAGGTGTAACAACCAAATAGGTTCAGCTATAGTAGACTTTATAGGGAAATGGAGTCTAATGATTTACGATCATATCACCATTCTTTAGATTACATTCCTTTGAGTGAGGAAGAGTCTTCCTCTACATGATTAAGTGTTAGGGTTTGTCATACCCTTCTTATCTTTCACATTCTCTATAGTTTTACTGCATATTCAATACACATTCCATTACTATGTTAGAATTGTTTAGATAAAAATTGTTATCTTATGCAACTTAACAAGCTGCATCTTATTAAGGGAAATTAAACTAATTCCCTTTATCTAACTTATCAAGTTTATCCAAATTAAGCATATAACAGATATGAAAAATATCATCAAGATAGGATTTCCATCTTCTTCATAAATACAAGATAATTTACACAACCAATACAAGTAAATCTCCAACATTCAATTCATCATTATAAACTTATTCATTTACAAGACTATGCATTTCAGGTGTACTTTGTATAACAAACAACCTCCATTCCAAAAAGAGTACAACTTTTATTTTTCAATACAACTCATGAATGAATCGAAACTCTTTACATAAGATCCAGAATTAAATAAGCCAATACAACATGAAAGTTCTTGTCTTCTTTTATCACTTATGATGTTCATCTGCAAAATTGCTAGCATGGGTCAATTCAATGAACTGAGCATGATAAAAACTAAGAATTAAATTAAAGTGCATTCCACTAATTATTTCATTAAACAACTCTTGATTTAATGAAACAATTAATATACATCATACAAACAATCATAAGTAATAACATCTAGAAAGAAGAACAATTAAGAGAGTCTGAATTCACTTTTAAGAAAAGAGCATAATATAATCAGTAACATCAGAATTATATCACAAGACTTAATTGATCCTATCAATTACTTTAACAACCAACAAGTCTTGTCATTCAATTATTCCATAACTCCATAAGAATAGAAATACACATTTATCTTTACCAAGCAACAAAAGAAGTTAGTTACAACATAACTCATACTAGTATGCTTCATCTTTCCATATAAACCAAAGAAGAGAATCAATACATACCTATTCCCAGACACAATTCATCTGAAGGAAAGAATTAGGTTTAGTACACACCACACTACCTCAGTCCAAGATATCAATATAAGGAGTCCATAAATAAAGAGGCAACATCTAACCAAGAGTCCCAATTCAATCCAAGTAGATTTAAAACAATCTAATAGAAAGCCTTACTAAATTCTATCTGTTAGTAGATATAATGCAAAGATCTAAACCCAACTTTCTAAAAATCCAAGTGATACTCGAATAAATAGATCTCTTAACCAATCCACAAGAAGTCCCCTTCTCAGAAGAGAATTAATTAAAGAGAAGTTCAGTCAATGAACTGATACAATCAACATAAAAAGGATCTCAAATAGTAAAACCCATTCCATATTTCATTTCATCTATACTATGAAATGAAATCCCTCATCTAATTTAAACTTAGAAGTTCTCATCTAGTTCCCCAAAAGAGAACACAAAACTGAATGCACAAGAAAAAGAATTCACACTACATACTTTCATCACAAATCTTACAACTGGTTTCCTTTTTCCATACTCCAAGCTCAAGTTTAATTCAAACTCGAATGAAATTTACAGTACAGTCCCCAACAGTAACTGTCCCCAAGAGAACATAATTCTTTCTCTATAAAACTTGGAGGTTCAATCAAAGATATAATAGAGGAGAAGAAATCCTCCAATCGTAAAAGATTACATGGTCAAAACAACTCACGACTCAAAGAATGAATTCCCATTACAAATTATTAACAAAAAATGCAAATGAGAAGGCAGTTCATAATCCCAAATAAGAGCAACATTACCAAGCATTTAGATCAGTGATATTGTATCCTTTCAAACAACATACAATATAATAGGTTTATATTCAACATTCTATTAAAACCCACGAATTAGATGAAAGATCAGAAGAGAGTAAGAAAACTTAACAATTCATTTAAGACAAGCTTTGTCCCAAAATTCTTCCAACTCAACTGAATAGATTCATCACCAGCCTCTTTGAGTCCTAGCTAAAAGATTATGATAGGTAAGGATTTGTTTCAACATCAAAGACAAAAAGGAAGTAAATAATATTCTTCTATAAACCCTTATCTTCTAACGACTGATCCAAATGGACTAAAGCTCAACTGATCCCACAATAGGACGTAGTTCTAGTCCATTTAATTCAAAGAACAAATAGTCAAACTTCCCACAAGACACGGGTTCACTCAGGATAGAGAAGAAGAAGATACACTTCAAATTCACATGCCTTGTCCAAGTCAAGAACACAAAGGCAGTTGAAAAGGTAGAAGTAATACAACCATTCCTTCTCAGAATCAAAACAAAGGAAACCTCAAAAGGAGTTACATGGTCTACCTCTGACAAAAAAAAACTCACAAGACCCCTTCAAGTAGACAATATAAAATGAGGTTAAAGCTTTACAATCCTTAATACCCACTAAACTCCAGCTCAGAATACCTATATTGTGTCAAATACGAGCTTCAAACATAAGTTCAAACAACACAAGCTCAAATATGAGCCTATAACAAAACCCATGGCCCTAATACAAGCTCGAGTAAACACCAATGCTCTATTACAGGTTCAAACATTTCCAAATCCATAAAGAAGATTAAAATCCAGTTCAGAGCATGAGTATAGAACAAAACTCAATGACACAACAATAAGTTCAACATTCACAAGAACCGAATATGAGTATAGTTGTTGAATACGAAGGTTCAACCAAAATTTTAGAGTTACACCAAGTTCTCACTCAGCCCAAAACAAACACAAAGTTCCAAACAAAATCTCATAACAAAACACGAAGCTCCCACACAAGCTTGAAACAACCACGAAACTTCACTAAAATCTCAATGAATTACAAGACTAAAAACAAAGATTCAGAACCATTCAAGCAACAAGCCAGTTCAATCAACCTTAGTCTTGAATGCAAGATACAGAGCTTTGAATACAAGCTACAGAGCTTCAAATACAAATTTTAGAACTTCAAGTACAAGTTACAGAGTTTCAATACAAATTTGCATGCAAACCTCTAACAACTAGTTCAGAGAAAGTTCCAAAGAACTACCATTAACAACCAAGGATTTTTATTCCAAAACCCACATAAATTTCAAGAAAACATGCAAGTAATTAACTAGATACATCATGTAAAAATGTATGTCTAGTGACCAGATTTGTTTTAATGAATCATTTAGAAGAAAGCAAGAAATCTTAATGGGTAGAGCCTATCATGCTTGATAGTGCCTCTGCCGATTCGAAGAAGACTTCGGCTGAGTTTCTAACACTCCTTCTCCAAGCAAGATCAAACAACCATAAAATTTTTCTACAATGCCTCTTATACATTCCTCAAACCGAAAATAGCTCATAGAATTCAAAAATAACCATTAAGTGTAGATCAAACTGCTGGTTCGAAAAACTAGATAGCTCCATGTAGAGTGAAAATTGTGAAGCATGCAAAGCAAAACAACCCCCAACAAATCCACCAACATGCCTTCCAAGACAGCTTGCTTGCCAAAACCGAGGTGAATTAATGCCATTAATTTGCATATTCCTACCTATCTCTCCTTGCCACTGCCATCCAAAGTTGGCGAGACTAAATTTAACTTCCACATGCATTTCCCAAACTTAGTGATTCCTCCACGTAGGTTCCTCCAAATTTCCATGTAATTACCAAGTCTAGCAGTACTCTACCTTTTTAAATAAAAATCACATCTCATTAATAGCTTAGGAACCACCACTTAGCTCCCACTTGCCAATCAACCCATAGGTTCCCTTTCATACCCATTAGTTTAGGATAGGTACAATTTTCTTAGGTTAGATCTTAGGTTAATTTAAAAATATAACCTTAGGATATAACCTTCAAACAATAGATTGCCACCTAGGTTAGAACATAGCTTAACCAAATAGTATAGGCAATAGGTTAGAAATAACTTAGCATCCCTTAGGTTACTTCCCTTCATGCCAACTTAGTATTACAACTTAGGTTAGGATGTCATCCCATGTAGAGTGGTGTAGGAAGAGTTAGGAAAATTTTTCTCAAGTCTCGAATCTATTAGGATAGACCTTATAGATATAAGACACATTATAATCTCTCTTTCTCAAGAATCTGGAAGTAGGTTTCCCTTTTCCTTAACATCATTAAGTACCCTGTAAAGGTCAATCAAGAAGAGCCGAGCACAACACACAACAAAATGTAGGCACGATATTTCAAGATAATAAATAATTTGCAACAAACACAAGTTCAGTCCGTTAAGTCTCTTAATGAATGTCAATTTTTCATTCAGTTAGATAAGAAGATTTAAAACATTCCTTGGATCACTGGAATTGATCCAAGGATGAGTCAGTCAAAAGAGATAAGTTTGTAACTCTAAAAACCTGATTGCAGCTTATCAGCAAGAAGTGAAAATGGATTCTGAAAGCCATGTCATTTCAGTCCAATGAATCCAAGAGCACAAATGATTTATCCATAACAAGCATGATTTTCAACCATCAAGGAAACAAACCTAATTTAAGAAAATAACATGCCAATACTTGTAATGCAAAGAGAAATATAACAGTTTGTTCAAGGTGTTACATTTAGGAAATGCATACCCCTATCACTAGTTAAGCTTAATGGGCATCCATACCTTGTAAGAATATTTTTCCATAGAAAACTAGCTGCTATAGCCACCGTAAAATCCTTAGTAGCCACTACTTCTACCCATCTTTTCAACTAATATGTGTAAGTGATTACATAGTGTGATCCCGTCCTAAGCACATATGGTGAAATGGGGCCTACAAAATCTATGGCCCACTTCTCAAATGGCTCTATACTTGGAATAGGGTGCAAAGGCATTTCATCCCTCCTTCCTAGTTTGCTAAGGCACTGACAATGATCACATACTTTGCAATACTCTTTACAATCTTGATATAGGGTTTCCCACCATAACCCAACTTGTAATATCTTGTATGTAGTGGTGTCCCCTACATAGTGTCCACCTATGCTTCCTCCATGCGCCTCCTCCATAATAGCCAGGAACTCATGTTCTAGTACGCACCAACAAAAACTTCATCACATCCTAGCTTGTAAAAATCACCACTAACTAACATGTAGGGTGGAGCGCGTATGGATAACTACTTCCTGTCTAATGCTTTCATTCATTCTATTGCCATACCTATTTTGAGAAACACCACAATATCCTCTAAGTCTGAGGTCATGTGCCGTAACCTAAACAATTACGTGTCTGGCATGGTATCTTCAATGCTTTGTGCATCCTCTCCTGAGTCAATCCTAGACAAGTGATCAGGTCCAGAATTACACTTTCCTGTCTTAACAATCACCATGAACTCAAATAATTGGAATAACATGACCAATCGACATATGTGCCCTTATAGAATGGGCTTGTTTACCAAGTATTTTAATGCCACATGGTCAGTGTAAAATACAAATGGTGTTGCTAGTAGATATTGCACGAATTTGTACAATGCGTAAATCATGGATAATGCTTCGTGCTTAGTAGTGGTGTAATTTTGTTCGTGATGTTAACTTCTTGCTTACAAAACATAAGGGATGGTCAACAATCCCTTCCTAGGTTGTGCCAGTACTTCTCCAACAGCTATACCAGAGGCATCTACATGAACATGGAAAGGCTTATCCCAAACAGGGAAACAAAGAATGGGTGTTGTGACAAACCTATCCTTCAAAGTGTCGAATGCCCTTTGCTGTGCCTCTCCCCAATGAAAAGCACTATTGTGTCTAAGTAATTCCTTCAAGGGCATAGAAATCTTAGCATATCCCTTGATGAAATGCCTATAGTAACCCGTATGCCCAAGGAATCCGCACATGACACTTTGGCTAGTAGAATCCCCTAAACCCACAATGAATGAAACCTTGGTGGGATCTACTAGTAAGCCTTCCTTGCATATGATATGTCCCAATAAGGTTCTAAATGGGGTAACAAAGACACACTTCTTAATGTTGAGGGATATCCTCAACTATCAACATATTTCAAACATTAGTCTTAAGTTATCACAATGGTCTTTGACAAGACCATACACAGTCCAATCATCCAAATAAAACTAAAGAAATTTATGGATGAAGTATTGAAAGGCTTGCACTATAATGCACGAGAACATAGTAGGCACATTCTTCAATATAGGAAAAACTTCCCCATTCGGTGGAGAAGGTTGTCTTTCTCCAGTCTTCCCTTGCAATACTCACTTGGTGGTACCATGAGAACCCATCCATGAAGGAGTAGACTTCGTGCCCGGCCAACCCTCTAATATTTCTTGATGAAACGGCGTAGGGAAGGGATCAATAACACATACTACATTTAGGTCCACTGTAGTTAACATAGATCCTTATGCTCCCATCCTTTTTGATGCTAATGACCATTGGGATTATCCATTCGACTCTTCTACAACCTTAATAATACCTGATGCTATCATTTTATTTATCTCCTCCTTGACTTGTACACAAAAATTTGGATTCATTTGGTATGGCCTCTTTCAGATTGGGCACACACCTTCCTTCAATTTTATCTTCATCTCCCCTAAGGAATGGTGGATGCCTTTAAGTTCATGATACTGCGTGGGAAAAAATCTTGGAACTCGCATAATAGATCAATGATCTTTAAGACCTCCTTCTCTCGACCAATAGTCTCCAATGATAGCTTCCTTGGGTTCTACTTCTAACCCAATGTTAACCTTCTTCATTTTTAGGGGCTCATGGTAAGTGCACATCCTTTCATCAATGCTATATATAACATCACGCATACCTACAAAGTGATTAAAATCTAGAATCTCCATTTCCTCTCCATCTATAACATAAAACATCTTTCTTTTTCCTTTTCTATGCACCCTCTCTCAAACTGCATCTCCTCTGACTCATCCTCATCAAAGCATGCCTCTAAACTAGGCTCCGCTAGTAAATATAGTAGCTTATCTTTCACCATGGCACTATCCCCCATTGTAAGGCACTTGATTAATTGAAATGCATTATCCACTGATGGATTTGTGCTCTGATATTCAAAATCTTAGATGAGATCAGTTGTCAAGATCCTACCAATTTCCTATCTAGTGGTATGTTTTTGAGTGGATATAACATGCATGCTCATAAATTTTTAGTGTGGAATACAACTTATGTACCCATAATGATGGTCGTAAGGCTTTTTCACCTCCTATCTAGGCCTTCTCACATGATTGGATATGAAATAAAGTGGTCTCTTTACCATGGTAGTCTTGAATGATCGTGGGCTCATCTCTCCTAGAAAACCTTATAGAGAATGTGCTACTTACCTCGTGCCACTCCAAAATGTTCTCTCGATGTGTATCCCACCAGCGTGTTGTAGTCCTGAGTAGGTTATAATTGAGCATCCCTCTTCTTTCATCCTCATTTTCCACTGAGCTTCCATGTCTCGTAAGAAAATTTCAAGGTATGCCCCTCTAGAGTAACTTGGTAACTTTTTCCCTCCTAGGCACTTGAGTGAGCGTGCCTTGGTCACTTTTGTTATAGACCCCCTCAATTGTCACCCAATTAACTCATAGGTCCCGTGCACCCAATTTTCACATGCCATGCTTGTGGTATCACTCATAGATTGGGCATCCTCAAATTGGATAACTCCTTCTGTAGGGTGAATTATCTCTGGGTCTCTGATGGAGCACACATAAATTCTATCAAGGACCTCTTCTCCTAAAGGTTCAGTGTAAGGCATCAACTTCCCATCCATCAAAGGGATGATGACTCGTTCTTCCTTGTTATCAAAACTGATGAATCCTTTGTTGAAACTTAGGTCGGTGTTGTTCTTATAGCACCATGGGCACCCAAGCAATGCTTTGAAAATTTTCTGCCTTGATGAGTGTCAAGACTTCAAATTCTCTAGTAAATTTGGTCTGTGAATGGTAATCACTACATCCTTTAATACTCCAATGTGAATTACCTTAGTTTTGTTTGCTATATACAACACATTCAAAGATGGTTGTAATACTGAGTCCTTCCCATTTGATGCCGGACATATAATGTAAGAACATTGACTTTTTCTCCCATGTCAATCAATATGTTTCTTAGAAGCCAACCATCCACAACTGTGTTCAGTGTGATCTCTTTGTCATAATCAAGGTTATGGGGAGGGAGGTTTGCATGTAATACCTACCTTTCACACTCTATCCAGTGTGTGGAATCTTCTCCCGTAGAAATTATCCTAGCAAGGGAATAATATTATCTTTCCTTAACATTTTACACACTTCTTTGACCTCATCCAGGTCCTTCTGTGGAGCCTCTGCATTCCTCCCTTGCTCCTACTTCCTGGACTAATCCTTTAGACACTTTGGATTTCTCCCTACAAACTCCGAATGACATCCATTATCTCTTGATACACTTCCTTCTGGTGGGCAGGGTCTAGATACTTCCCATGCACCACTTCTTCTCTTGAGACTAGATTCCTTTTCCTTGGTACTTCTTTGGCGTGTGCAAATTCTTCTCATGTTGTCACCAAAATAGGTTCTAACCCTAACTCACACACCACTCTAGGCATCCAATGTGTGTCGAGACTTCTTTATACTCACCATCACGGTGCCCTTGTCCTTTCGGTGTTGTTGGCTCATGTGTTCAAACAACTTAGGAACTCCTCATACTTATGCTTCTTCCCGCACCATGAGCACTGCAATAAATTTAGACACTCACGCCTATAATGTTCTATAGATCCATAGTTATACCAAGTTCCTCGTGGGAACTCACTTCTTCCTCCTCCATGGTTACTGTGGCCACATAATCCTCTGCGAGAACCTCTCTCATGCACCCCTCCATCTGCGTGTCCTTCACAATGATGATCATCTTCTTTAGAACTACTAGCAAGGCTGGTCTGCACACACCATGACCAATGGCCTCATGGATCTGGTCAATAATCCTACAATCCTTGGTATCATGGGTTGTAGAGGTGTATATCTTACAGTAGCAAGACACATTCTTCCAAATTGTGCATTGTAATAAAGGACATCTACTTACATCATGGTCCTCATGACAAATTTCACAATCTACTACTATAATGTGTACTCACTTCCGGGGAAACTATCCTTGGCATGCCCTTCTACTTCACAATCCACACACCAAAGACCACTATACGTATCATGTGCAGATTTTTAGATAGCTTCCTAATTATTTGGCAATGGCAGAAATTTGAGCCTTTAGAAAAGGGCTCACACCATTATCAATGCTCTCCATTGCTTTAGTGCATAAGACAACCTCTAGAGCCTTGCACGGGTCGGTGAATGTTTTATAGGATGATTCCCTCCTAAAAGGAGTGATCAACCCTCCAAAAACCATTAATCATGTTGTGAAGGGTGAATGTACTATGATAGTTTTGATAGGAGAGTTTTAGACCATGCATCATACTCCCGTACACTCTATACCATTCCTGCAGATATATTTCAAAGTCACCGATGATATTATGCTTGAACTTGGGTATATGGAGCTTTACTAGGAATGTATTCTTTAATGTGGTGTACTTTACCACCATATGATAGGGTTGTACTTCCTATACCAGCTATGTGTGTGCCCTTTTAACATTGTTGTGAATAGAATTGCCTTCCACTCCTAGGTAGTGATCCCCTTCACGCGCCACGATAATTCACACTTGTGCACGTGTTCCGTAACATCCTCTATACCTTGGTAATCTAGAAAGTGTAAATACATTTCAAAGAACACTTGAGGAGGTGGCTGAGGCCCTGTCCTTCTAATCTAGATCATTTGTTCCCTCCGATATTTCCTCTGGTATTCCCTCCACCAAATCCATTGGATCCACCGGTTCCACCTCCGAGATCCTCTTGTAGCTGACAATGGGACTAAATTTGTTGCACCTAGTATTCCCAATATCCCACCGAACTACGTGCTAATAGTCTCGTGAGATTGTTCCACTATTAGAGGTATATCCCACACCACTCCTAGATGTGTTTCTTAAAGCTTGCGTACTTGCACTTTGCCCAAAAATTCCTCTAAACACAAGAATGGTATGTATAACCATGGATGTTCCAAATAAAAATTATATCTCCAGGTGCCAACCGGTCCTCCCAACGATACCAATGGGTTATAAATATTACTTTGATTTGGAAAACCAAGCGCTAGGGGTTGGTTGCTAGGTGGGTTCAGATGTGCACCGAAATCTCTCCTATCTCCATGTGATGAACTCTCATCGAAAGATGAAGGGCATCTCTCATGTGTTTTCCAAGTGGGGTAGCATAGAATGCTTAGGCTCCATGTCCTTTGCATGAACTTCAACACCGTCTTTCAATGTCTGCCTCTATAGATCCATCACACTTGTAACCTCACGTTGTTTATTCATCTCCCTTTCATGAGCTTCGATATACTTGAGCTGTCTCTCCTCCCTTTCCTTTTCAGCCATAATGTCCACCATCTTCCTCCACCCTAGTGATGGGTGTCAATTCCCTTCATTTAATCAACTTTCTATTGATGTCATATTCAAACCAAGGGTGTTTCTACGAATCTATATGCAACAAGAGGAATCTTAGCGATCTAGTAATTGATTTCATGTATTTTGTATTTTCTGGGGATATCTTCAATGTCTTAAGGACTTATTGGTTAAAAAACTTATTGGAATCAAACTATGAAAACATGTTGGAAGTAAAAACACTTTACATAAATGAATTGTTTGGAAGTAAACACACTTTTCCTTTGAAGTAAACACACTTTGCAGAAATGAATTGCTTGGAAATAAACACACTTTGCATAAATGAAATAGATTGCTGAAAACAAACATTACATAAATAAACACATAATTGAGAATGCTTGGAAAATGATTGCAAAGAAATAAGAACT
Organism: Taxus wallichiana var. yunnanensis; assembly: GCA_018340775.1. Taxonomy (NCBI): domain Eukaryota; kingdom Viridiplantae; phylum Streptophyta; class Pinopsida; order Cupressales; family Taxaceae; genus Taxus; species Taxus wallichiana. Next base: position 237,377,164 of record CM031244.1, read on the forward strand.
TAATCTAGAACACCTGTAGGGACAAGTCTATAACAGATTTCAAATTGAAAGTGATACAAAATTGATAGATCTAAACTATTTGCTTTAAAAATATAAATACCAACAGAAATGAGGATCCTGGTTCTTGGAGGAGTGGGCCCTTGCTCCGCCTTGAAACAGGATTAACAACTTAATTTTCTCTCAAAACAAGAATGGCTATTTTATTGATCAAATGTTCTACATTACAAAAACTTGCTAGATCTGTATCAATCTATCTCTATCTCGTCTTATCTATCTATATCTTCTATCTCCTTCTATATCTATATATTAATCTATCTGCAGGTCTATATGTATATACTTCTTCTAGGGGTGCATTTATGGCCATAACTATTCCACTGATATGATGGAACTAAATCAAGCCTAGAATAGATGCTAAATTGAAACATGGATGGACGTACAACTGTGTGATAATTATCCTGGATCTGCAAGTATGGAGAGTAGGAAGTCTTCTAATCTGATCCTGATTGATAAGATCATTATTTTGACAAATTGCCATCTGTTTGGAATAGATTCTTATCGGTTCTGAAACTCTAGAAGAGTTCCAGAACTAAAGGAAATTGTTCCAGGTTATACCAAGGGAGTTACGGAGCTATATGTAGGATTTCGAGCTAAGTCGATAATTCCGAACTAAGTACTAGAGTTCCGGAACTAGGTGATAAAGCCTGTGACTGTGTAATGGAGTTCTAAAACTAGCTTAGAAGTTCCAGAACTCTCTGTAGTGAAACAGATGCTCTCAAAAACATGCTAACAGATTCATACTTCATGCTTCCTTTAATTGCGACTGCTTTATTACAAAAAGAGTTTTAAAAACACTTATTTAGGAATTACTGAGCTTTCAAACGTTAGAATCATAATAAAAAAGATGGAAAATTACATCCTAACTCATATAAGATCAAACAAAAGTAACAAAATGTAGTTATATGATGGAAAAGTGACAAGCAAGCATAGGAATCTACAAGTAACTCTTCCTCGCACCCGACTTAGGAGGTCATGCCGAGAGAGCCGGTATGGATGGAATATATGTGGGATACGAACAAACTAATTGGGTAATCTTATGTGTTCTACACACACTAATAAAATCTATGAATCTAAGGTAAAGAAAGCCCTCCTAACTTGAACTAGTGTGATAGATCAGTCAGCGAGCATGACTACTCAAAGGCTCCAATCAATATCAAGCTCTGGTGTAATCCGGTCTATAAGTTGTGGGATATGGGGAAAATGACCTAGAATTATTTCATGTATATCTGTAGATAGGGTCATAAGGCAGATGATGGATATAGTGGACTCTACGGGTGATTCTCCTGTCTAGTCCAAACTCCTCGGCTTAAATCGATGCTACGTTTAGCAAAGATAACGTGTGATAATGATTGGTGGAAGTGGAGTGGATCTAAATAATAATGTGCATAAGCCAATGTCAATGTCGGATTGACCTGTGGACTCGTTAGGTTGTGGGATTTGTGGATCATAACCATATATTCTTGGTTGTTGTGGACCTACTATGGTCATACAAGGAATCAATCTCTAATCCCTAGTATCTAGTAGTCGTATGCCTTTTCAACCTCTATATTTAGAACTACAAGTTGTGTAATCTTCTCAGAGTACCTTACAGGCGTTCTGGCAACCTGAATTCTTAAGCCGGTGTCTATGTTAGTGAGAATGTCTCCTGCATTTGGCTTTGGTACCAAAGGGTCACAACCGAATGTTTGCTCTCTTTCAAGCCCTTCTATAGTCATGCGAGACATTTATCTAGGGTAATCTGTAGTTTGGCTGATTTGACCAAAATGTGTGTGCTTGGTCATCTTCAATGTTTAACCCTCTTAACTATGAACTGATCTATTGTAAGTCTGTTGTTGTTTGGAAGACTTGGATTCTAAGATTTTGATGTATATTAGTTATTGCTGTAGCAAGATTGGGTTGAGGCACAATTGGCTCAAATACGTATTCCTTGGGCTCTCTAGGTCCTGTGATTGTCATCCAAAAAGGAAATGATATAAGTCTAACTAATGACAAAATAAATTAACTACGCAAGATATATATATGTATATTCCTGAATCTGATTTTATTGATAAACTACTGAACAAATTTTTAAAAGAGCAATTATCTAATATATCTAGAAATTGACAACTAAACTAAAGATGAAATTTAAAACAAACAAAGCGGTCAGTATGGCTACTTTCCTGTGCAGTTGTAAATATATTCTAAGTAACCAGATAACTGATCTAATCTATTTGAAAGACTCTCGATCCTACCTCAGAAGTGAGGAGTGAATCATAGTTTCTCAGAAACTATCAATCCCCATAGCTTCCTCGACAATATTGAAAGTGAGATTAACTGAAATGAAATGATTGACTACTTTATTTGATATGTTTTAACTAGAACTTTGAAAAATGAACCTGGACATTGTAGAACAAAGTGGTGAATCTAGTTGTGTATGGCTTTGTCCCCTCAGTGTGATATCCTCGTTCCTTCATGCTCACGTGAATCAAGAAAAGTGTGTGATATTAGCATTAACGAAGTTGGTATCGAAATAATGGTAGCTTAGGATGCAGATGAATACAATGTGAGTAGGAGAGGGATAGTGTAAGAGAACAGAGATTGGATTATGCAATTCCTAGCGGGATTTATTGCGAGTCATGCAACACAAAACATCCAGAACCTAGAACTATTCTTTTTGACGAATAAAACCTGTAACTTTAATGGCTTCCTACTAAAATTTAAACTATCCTACTCCAATGAATTACATGAAACAATAACAACACTAGCACAAGAAGATTATGTGGCTTCCTAACAATGCAAGACAACACTAACTATGCATGCAATAAATAAAACTATGAATCCTAAGAAAAATTGAAAGACTAAGCTATTGCAATGAGAAATTGAGAGGCAAATTTGAGGGGCCATTTGCTTGAGCACAAGCCAGCTATTTATAGAATCCAATCTACCCAAAGGTGAAAATTAATTTGATCTCTTTAACCATAAACAATGCAAAAACACTATTCCAGGGAACCAGAATCATAAATACAAGCAAAGGCGGTGAAAAAAGTTGGTAAACGTTGAAATTTTACATGAGTCACGTTAAAAAGAACATTATGGAAAATGCATGAAGGACTACCGCCCTGAGCAGGGCGGTGGTTATAGGACCACTACCCTACCTAGGTGGCGGTCATGAGACCGCCGCCCGAGCGGTGGTGGTTTCAGAATCAAGACCAAAATGTAAAGAAAAAGAGGGAAGAAGAGAAAAACAAAGCACACAAGGGCTAAGCGGGACATGTGGGATGTTAACGCATACTTGGAGATCTTTTCCGGATCTCGAACACCTTGCGAGGAGACCTATATCATCATTGGGGCACGTGTAACATTGTTCCGGTGGTGCAGTACCCTACAATTTTGGGTACGTACATATTGCCCCCTTGGAGAATCATTTTAGCCATGAAGAGGTGTAAAACGGTGGAGTCCAGTATGGCGGTCCTAAAATGGGAAGTAAAAATTATACACGACACGCTTTGTGTGTTGAAACGACACCATCCAATATCCTGCGCTACCTGTAAAATGAAAAGAGGACTCAAGTGCAGATAGACAAAATAAATAAAAAAAAATACTAGAAAAATATGAAATGAGGACGTACCATTTGCATGGGGATAAGAACTTACCTCCGTCGGCGCTCCAAACCTACGAAAAGGGGCATTCAAAACAAGTCAGGATGCTATATATGTAAAAGTGGGCCCATTTTCCTATTCATTTATGTGTGTCGATTTTATTGATTTTGAGCTTTGGGACCCATGGTGATGGTTTATGATGAGAGTATAGTCAAAACGTTTGGGACAAGATCGTGATCATAACTCCACGAGTTGAACACCGACTCGCGAGATCACATGTTAGTTTTTTCTTGATTTACCATTTTTGTCCCAAAAATGTTCAAATGGTGAAATCTTTGTCATGGGGGGATTATTTTTGAAAAACTCATTTTTAATAGGGTCACTTAGGGGGGATGTCTAATGGGTAGGCATTGTTTTGGTCAAAATGGTCATGTTTTTGCATTTTAGGTGTTTTTAGGGCACATGACCCACGTGGAATTTCAGGACACGACCGCCCACCTTGAGCAGGGGCGGCGGTTACATCGACCGCCACCCGATCAAGGCGGTGGTTACAAGACCGCCGTCTTTAAGGCGGTGATTATGGAACTTCCACCTTGCTTAGGGTGGTGCTCCTTCACAAAATGCATAAACAATACTTATTTGAATTCATTTTTGCATTTTTAGCATTCTTATATGTTTTAGTGATTTTTCCAATGTGATTTGAATACTAACTTACTCCTTTTTGTGTGTTTTTGGGTGTATGCAGGTGAAGGAGGAGTATATCAGGTGGACCCGAGAGAGAGAGAGAGTGTGACTGGCTTCTAGTAGTATTGGATGCACTTTCTCAGGATGAGCAAGACACTCTTCAGAGGGCCGGTATATTGCGCATATCATGGGTCCCGCATGTTGCACCTTCTAGTCACATACTTTGTGACTTGTTTTCATATTGGGATGCTAATCGGAACACTTTCCGATTACCAAGAGTCAGGGGTGAGTGGACCATCACTTTGGAGGATGTTTACCGTATCTTGGGGTCCCGATCATTGAGAGACGACTCACACTTGAGACAGCAGGGTCACAAGCTCAGATAAAACAGTGGGCCTCATATATGGGAGACGCAGTTATCTCCACTTGTTCGAAGAAGGGGGTGAGGGTATGATCTATTCCTAGCCTGTCTATCCCCTTGATTTGCTAGGCCATTATGGGGATCCTTTCCTCGAGATTGATTAGGGACAAGGGAGGAGACACTTTACTATTTTGCTGGTCCCCCATTATTACATAGATTGAGGGACATGGCCAGATTTACACATGGGGGGTTGACATTCTTGGGACCACCTATCATGATTTGTACTAAGTGGTTCATTTATAGGGGTATTCATTGAGCCATCCGACCCTGGTTATGAGCTGGTTCTACGAGCGTTTCATCCCCTATGGGAGAGGTGTAGAGGTGGTAGATCCCGGAGCTGTGAGGGTAGCCAGATGGACAGACATGTCAGTGCTTAGAGCACCTCACTAGCCAGTCACCTCCTTGACCATTGATGACATGGAGGCCACACCCTATCAAGCCATGACATGGTTATGGGGCAAGGAGGCTCTTACTTTGATCTCTTGCTCCACCACAGGGTAGCTTGTGGATAGGGCGGGGAGAGTGGAGATACATCCTTTTGTTCGAGTGCCTCAGTAGTTTGGCCTTCCTTACATGGGTATGCTTCCCCGGTGGTACCGGTATACGAGATAAATTCGGGAGGCTAGGGGAGGACAGCGAGTGATCATGAGTGGCATGCCACTCATAATATCTTACAGTGGAGAGGGAGGAGGGAGGCGAGAGCAGAGTGTGGAGAGGGTGACCCTAGCTTTAGAGGAGCCACTTTCTTAGGGATTGGGCAAAGAGGATGAGTCCGTAGTAGGACGTTATGTGGCCCTAGGCACCGAAGGAGTGCACACTCGGTCAGGTGGCACCATCTGTGGCAGGTGCTGACCCTAGGGATCCATCTTGGAGGCCTAGAGATCCGAGTGAGTTATCATCCCTCTCTTTAATGTTTGTTTTTAACTATGATTGTCTTAGTTGTTATCTCTCCTTTTGTTACTTTTGTTTATATCTTTTGATTACTTCTAATTCATTTTTCTCCTTTACTTGCAGAGACTGTTGATGAGTGGCGAGACCTGATTTGCCGGTATGCACTGATACCCTAATGATCCCCATGGAGAAGACCCGTGTGGAGCTATCCATGGATGCAGGGGAGCCTTCAGCATCTGGTAGGCATACCGATGTTTTTTCCCCTGTCTGGCATGTGGCCAGGATGGTGACTACCCTCCACACCGAGTTGGCAGGATACAGGACAACAGAGTGCCTAATGAGGAGTCACTCTCATGGCGAGGCCAGTAGCTGCTCCTTGGGATCCTGAGCCTTCCATGCACTCAGAGCTCTGGTGTAGCTAGAGTCCTAGATGTGGGCATGCACCTTTAGAGGGATCTCATAGGGGTTGAGAGGCCACCTGGCTCTCGTAGATTGTTTGTATGATGTATTTTGTATTTCTCGGGCTCTTTGAGAATTTTGACCATGCTTAGCGCATGATGGCATTGTAAAGGAAATGTTGATATATATATATATATATATATATTCTTTTTGTATCGACTCTTGGTATCTATGTTTTTGTGATTTGTTTCGCATGTAAATTATAATTTTGTTTTTATATGCTTTTCGAATGTGTATGTAATGGAGAACAAATCTGATACAAATGCTTTCTTTCTTTTTGTATTTCGTGATACTAATACATGATAATGTAGACACAATATGATCTTGAACTTTGGTTTCTATAAGCAATTTTTCGGTACTTCACACTTGTTTTGACAAAATGAGATGATAAACCAGTATGATGAGAAGATGAACTTGCCCCACTCCTAACTCCACGCAACTAGTAAGATGCAAGGGCTCATCACCAAGAGCTAGAAAGGGCACAAGCTATGAAATTTTTGAATGGTGGTGATGAGAGATAGACAAAGATTTGGTGGAACCAAATTAGGATACTACAAACCCACTCTACTCAAGTGACTCCATAGTTTAGAATGCTACTCACTTTGCGGTTTATCTAGACTTAGATCTGTAGATGGCCACATGGTAGAAAAAACCTAGTTTTCGGGGTTTTGAGATCTCTTGAAACTCTTGACATCTAATTCATTCACTTTTGACTTGAGTTTGCAAAGGTTTACTTGAAATGTTTGTTTATGACCTTCATCGTTTATTGTCAAGAAGACCCCCCACACCTTGCCCCATGCTACTAGTAAGAAGCGTGGGCTTATCACCATGGACAAGGTACATGCGAGTAAGGGAATTCCCATCCTTTCCCAACCCTACGTCACTAATAAGAGACGAAGCTCATCATCAAAGGTTGGTAGGGAAAAGAAATGTGTAAAATAAAATTTTCTATTTGATCTACATTTGACTTATTTATTTGAGCAAAATTTCAGTATGTTCTTATTTTGAAAGAGATGTACGTACAGGACAGATGTGACACTATGAAGATTCTAGAATAGACCATAGGCAAGACACCTATCCTAGGAAGAAATCAAAAGTGAGAACAAGCATGCAGATCTTGGTATAGTTACCATTAAGACTTTGTCATATCTAGCTTTATTTGATGAAAAGATTCGAAACAGGTGATGTGACTATGAAAGTGAAGAAGTATGATTTGAATGATTATGTCAATACCATCAAAATTTTGTAATGAATTTCTTTGAGAATAAGTTCCTTGATCATGAAATTGTATGAAACAAGTGGACAAAATGAACCTAACTAGATGAAGATGCAATGTAGATATAATTATACAAATCGTGGCTTTGGTTGTGCTTATGCATAGAATCATTTAAGGTGTAGGGAATTGATAGTTTCACCAAATTCCTCACCTTCCAATGTACATAAGAGATATGAACCATTTCCATAGTCTTTTGTGACTCCGTATGGGCCCAATCATTTGGGCTGGAATTTCCTTCCTTCGCCGATCTTTTTATCAATCCAACTTGTCTAGTCTTAGAACTAGATCTCCTTCATAAATATCTCATTCATAGACCTTTTTGTTATACTACCAAAGCACATCCAGTCAACATAGACTCTATGCCGCTATTCAAAGATCTAACTTGGCCTCATCTAGGCTTTCTAGTTGGGAGAGACATGCTTCTCTATAAGCGTATTCATCCAGAATCCCTTGTAATGAGATGCGGAGACTAGGTATTTCAACCTCAAGTGGGAGAACTACTTCGCTTCAAATACTAGCGAGAAAGGAGTTACTCCTATTGGTGTTCTTATTGAGGTTCGGTGGGCCCACAAGGCTGGGTATAACTTTAAATGCCAATCTCATTTGTTTTCTTTCACCGTTTTAAGGAGAATAGCTTTTAATGTTTTGTTTGTTGCTTCAGCCTGTCCATTAGCTTGAGGGTAATATAGGGAGGCTATATGATGGCTTATTTTAAATTTATTGCATAATTCACGAACCTCGTCATTCTTAAAAGAAGTCCCATTATCTGTGATAATGATTTGTGGGACACCGTACCTATAAATGATCTGGTTCCAAATGAACTTGGTGATCATGGAACCTGGTACAGTGGTGAGAGGTATAGCCTCTACCCATTTGGTAAAATACTTGGTGGTCGTGATTATGAAGTTATGGCCATCTATAGATGAGGGAGAGAATTTCTGTTTCAAATCTAGGCCCCAAGTAGAAAAGGGCCATGGAGTAGCGATTGGTTGTAGAGCTTATGCCGGCATGTGAATCTCGTGGGAAAATTCTTGGCATTTATGACATCTGTGTACAAACTCTACTACGTTGTGTTCTAGAGTAGGCCAGAAATAGCCCATCCGGTGTATTTTGCGAGTGGTGGCATGACCACCGAAGTGGCCTCCACATATTCCACTTTGTGAGATTCATAGAGAATCTTCTTAGATTCTTCTATGTCAACACACCTTATGAGCATTCCATCGAAATCCTTACAATAGAGCACTTGTTCTATAATAACATATTTAGCTACGATAATGTGTAACCACCTTCTTTGTTATGGTGTAGCACCTTCTAGATACGTATGGTCCATGATATAATTAATAATATCCGTATACCAAGGACATTCCGAGATGGGAGGTTTGGCTTCGATGTAGTATATGCATTCATCGAGAAAGTCGAGATCTACTAGATTACCTCCATCTAATGGGTTATCAGCTAACCAATCCATAATGATTTGTCCCTTAACAGACTTCTGATTTACAAACGTTAATTCGAATTCACCCATTAAGGTTATAAAATGTCTAGCCTTTTTAGACAAGGACCCTTGCGTGAGGAAAGTTCATAAATGGTCTTTTTTTACAATGACCCTTATTTCTTGATTTAGCATGTAATGTCTTAAGCGTTTGGTTGCGAAGACTATGGCGATGCATTTTTGTTATGCTTGTGTATAATGTGCCTCATAATCGAGTAATTTTTGACTAATAAAATATATCAAACGTTCTCATTTGTCATCGTATTCTTGAGCTAGCATGCAAAGCTAGCGAAACATTGGTAGCTTGTGAATATAAGATTAAAGGGCGGTCTAGCTTAGGAGGCATTAGCGTAGGTCATGAAAAAAGAAATGCATAACCTCTTCGAAAGCATCGTTGTAGTCTTTGGTCCAATTGATACCATAATCTTTCTTGAGTAGATTGTTGATTGGGTGAATGGCAAAGCTTAAATCTAGGATGAATCTTTGGATTGCACTAAGTTTCCCAAGAAACGAATTGATTCCAAATTCATCCGACGGTGGAATCATTTCAAGGACAACCTGAATTTTGAATGGGTCTACATCGATCCCTCGTGACAATATAATGTAACCTAGGAGCTTCCCTCCTATCACACCAAAGATGCATTTTTCTAGGTTTAGTGTGACTCCATATTCTATTAAACATGAAAGAATGATGCGGAGCACTTCCGGGTGATCACAGCGCTTCCTAGATTTTGCCAACAAGTCATCTACATAGGATTCCATGATTTTGTGAATAAGATCATGAAATATATATGTCATTGCCCACTAGTATGTAGCACCAGCGTTCTTGAGACCGAATGACATAACAATGTAGAAATAAGTTCCCCAAGGAGTTATAAACATGGTTTTGGCTTGGTCTTGTTTGGATATTCTAATTTGATTGTATCCTAAGAATCCATCCATGAGAGACAAAAGCTCAAATCCAGCTGTTGCATCAATGATGACGTCTATGGATGGTAACGGGAAGTCATCCTTAGGGCACACCTTGTTAATGTCTCAAAAATCTATGCAAATGCGTATCTTCCCATTCTTTTTGAGAATGGGAACGATATTAGATACCCACTGAGAGTAATCGACCAGTTTGATGAATCCCACTTGGAGGAGTTTCATTACTTCTTCTTTCACCATGAGAGCTACCTTGGGTTTCATTGGTCTTGATTTTTGTTTAATTGGCTTTGCATCTGATTTGGTGACAAGGTTATGTACCGTGATGTGTGGTACAACCCCTATCATTTATTTATAATTAAATGCAAAAGCCTTCTGATGTTCTTTGAGGATTCGAGTGTGTATTTCTATTTCTTCTGGAGTTAACAAAGATCCTAGTTTCAAGATCTTCGGTTCTTCTTCCGTTTCGATGTTAATATCAATCATTTCTTTGATTAAAGAAGTGTTACCTTCTTCAAACTCAGGCAGAGCTGGAGGTAGTTCCAGATTGTCTCCATTCTCTACCGTGTATATACCGAGTTCCTTTTGTGGGGGAAGCTCTATCATGGGATTCCCAAAGTAGGAAGATGAATGTGGGATTAAGGACAAATCTACCACGTGATGGGTGAGATGTAACGTTGCATAGGTGTTTAAGTAATTAAGAGTGGCTCTATCACTATCAACGTGATCTAAGATAGTAGAGTTGTTCTCAGCTATGTTCGTTAAGAGAGGATTTGACATTTTATTTACTAATGGCTCAGTACGAAGGGATATTGTGAAAGGTATCCTCCAACTCACTGTTTGGAGTGAAGCGTGACGTTGAGGTTGCTATTGAATCTACAAGAAGATTTTGTTCTCGTGGGATTGCTTCAATGGATATGAAGTCAAATTCTTTGCTCAAATTTAATACTGTTGTTTTGTAGAGTTGTAAGTGTTAAACTCTGGCTCATACACCTCAGAGACTTGGTTTTCTACTAATTGCGAGTCTCCTAATACTTTGATGTTGTCAACCCCGAACCTCTTAGCTATGATGAGACCAAGGAGGAGGGCTTCGTACTCAGTGCCATTGTTTGTACATTCAAAGTTTAATTTAAAGGTGAATGGTAAGATCTTTCCTTCGGGTGAAGTAAAGATCACACCTGCCCCAGCCCCATAATGACATCTAGCTCCATTAAAATGGAGAGTCCAATATTTAGTTGGGAAGATGGACATTGGGACATTTGCTACGTCAAATTTTTCGGTTTTGGTTACTTCTACCATGCAGAGATCCTCTGCTAGAAGAGAACCAACACCTAGGGTATATCCCATGCCTACAGAATCAAATGGTAGGAAAATTGGTAGATCCTGTTCTAGCAATTTGACAATCTTTGCAGTAGTTCCTAATGATACTTGTTTCGACAATGTTAGCCTCATCCTTGAGGGCTGGGATATTCTTGATTAGGCTCATAGTTTCTAGTTCTATTGTAGGTACCAACTTTTCTTTCGGTTTCACGTCGGTTGGTTTATTAAGTTGGTTTGTTGGGAGTTCAAACTTAGAGTGAACACCCGGTCTTTTCTTTAAGTTAGCTAGGTGTATATCGAATGGTTTTGGATCACCTTTGGCTATGAATATCTTTCCTAAGTGCAAGAACCTTACTTCTTGAAATAACGTAGAAGGGATTGCCTTCATATGGTGTATCCATGGTCAACTAAGGATCATATTATAGTTGGTTTCCCGATCTATAATATAAAACTCATTTAGGATTGTTTTGGGTCCTAACGTGACTGGTAGTATTATAGTTCCAATCGAAGTGGCCTTAAGGCTATCATAGCCTCTTAGCGTATTCCGAGTCGTGGAACAATTTGTTTCTCCATACCCTAGCTTTTGAAGGAAAGAGAAGGGGACTATGTTAACTACTACCCCATCATCAACCATTATGCGTTTACTGTAATTTTTATAAACCCACACTTGCAAATGTAAGGCTGGATCACCTCTGCGTGTAATCTCAGCATCTGTTGGTAATTTTTTTATTTCGAATATAAACTCGGTATCCCTATCCGGCTGCTCGGAGGGTGGATATCAAAGTCTATATGGTTTACTTTTGTTTTGGGAGGTGGAGTGATGTTGATTAAATGACCTAAACCTAATGCCTCTAAAATAGCAGCCCTATGGGCAGAAGAGTTCTTCAGCAAGTCCAAAAAGGAGATGTGAGAGAAGGTTTTTGTTAGGTCATTAATTAAATCATAGGCACCTACGGGTTTTACTAATATTTGTTGGATGTTATCTCCTCTAGTGGGTAACTTGGATTTGGCTGAGAGGAATACTCTCATGTCCTTGTTACGGCTTCCATGGGTAGTTCGGTGTCTAACTCCACTAAACCAACTATCTTGGGTCATGGCTGACTTCCTAATTGTGGTGCAACTGGTGAGTTTAGTGAAGTCAAGGCTTCATGATCATTGTTTCCTGTCATTATGCCCTTGTTCGTCCCATTTGGATTTAATTTGTTGTTATTGTGATTTGGGAGCAGATCGTTGAAGATCTTGAGGGGAGCATTTTGAGGAGAGACTGCTCCCGTGAAAGTATTTGGCGTAGGTGATATAGGATCTGCTAAGAACATATCTATGAAAAGTTGTCTTTGTTCTTCTGGTAGACGTTGCATGAACTTATTGTAATCACAACACATTCTAGTGTCATGGCCTCGAATCTTGTGGAAACCACAATACGAGTTAGGATTGTAATTCCTAGGTTGCTGGTTTGGCACATATTGTGGTCCAAAACTCTGATCAAACCATTACCTATTAGGATTAAAGTTTTGCATTTGTTGTTGTTGGTTTTGGTTCTAGTTTTGATATCCAGTTGAGTTTTGTCTTGGACCCGTGTCAGATCCTCCGTTGTTATTTTTGTTGTGATGATTAAAATCCATTGTATTGATTGTTGGGGTAAAATTGTTGTTTCGTTGATTGTTAATGAGTGGTAAAGTATTTACAACATTGGCCTTTTTAGCTTGGTCAGTTACCCCATTTGTTGTTGCACCACAATTTTTGTTAAGGATTTTAGGTCCTTGATTGACGTTTGTGGTAGTAGGATACGTCGTAGTATTTTGGTGGGGATGATTGGCCTCCCATTTGTTTCATACGCTTACGACCACTATCTATTGCCGCTTGATCTATTCAGGGGGCGCTTTCAAGTAATTCATCATAAGTCCTTAGTGGGAACTTTTGGACTTCTTCCTCACCTCTCTCTTTGAGAGAATAAAGGAATAAGTTGCATAGTTCCATCGATCCATGTTTGGAGCACTTGCCAAAGAATAAAGTACTTTATGTTGTCTTTAGATGAAGTGAGCAACAGATTCAATGTGTTCTTGCTTAATGTGTAAGAATTCCGTGATTCCTGTTCTCAACAGTTTGTTCATGTTGAATGCCTTAATGAACTTTGAAACGAGTTGTTTAAATGAATAGATGGAAGCTTCAGGTATTCTATAATACCAATCGAGGCGATGCCCTCTAAGGTTTTGGGGAATATTTTGGCAACAACCCCATCCCAAGGGAGCAGCTCTCAAATGGCTGTGGCATAGGCCTTGATATGTGTGTTCGGTCTCCCTCCCCTTTGTATTTGGGAAAATTGGGAAGAGGTCTTGGAAGCATGATGCTTCATATGGTGAAGTCTAAGGGCTCTTTCAAATATTCTGAATAAGTCCCTATCGCATAGGTTTCGACCATTGATGGTGCCTTCTGAGGGGGAGGTGGAATGGGTTGTTGATATGGCGTAACATATGCATTTGCAGGGGTATAAGGAAATCCCTGTGGTTGAGCAAACATGCTGGGAGAGGAGAACATATCTCCTTGTGGTGATTTGGAATACATGTTTACGTATGGAGGAGTATTACCTAGGAATGGATTATTTTGTACTAGACTGGGAGGTATCATATTTTCCACTGGAACGCTATTATAAATGGTGGTTCTAGTTGGCGTTTGTTGTGAATACTTTGAGGAGGCATGCCCAACATGCCTATTCCTATGAGGAGGTCTACTTGGATAGGATGATGTGGAGGATTGGAACTTTCACTCTGTATGAATTGAGAATTGTGATTTGCTTGAGTAAGTTCTAACCCTCTAAATTTTTCTACTATAGTTGAAATGACTTCATTTGGTGAAGTCACGGTATTTTCCCTTAGTGGCATTTGTTGTATATTCTGAGGTTTTATATGCATGTGATACCCTGCTATGAACTGATTGTTGTCCTACTAAGTTTCCCCAAGGGCATTTCCTATACGTAGTGGCATGGAGGTGTTTCCATGAAATGAGACCGCGGGTTACATTTGTAAAATTCCTATAGGCAGGTACATACTCTGAGAGCATTTTTCATTCCTAACATAATGTGCTCAATGTTCATCATCTATGAACATGTATGGATCTGATTGTTTACTGATTTGTGGTCTGAGCAATACATGAGGAGATGAACCAGAGTCTCTAGTGAGTGTCATGTTGTTCGAGCCCGAAGGCTCTAGTTGTGGCATTTGAATGAGCTGATCCAACTCTCCCATTTGGAAGAAGAACTATATTTAGTCCTTTGAGGTGGAGTTTGTATTGACAACTGGTTAGTTGAATAGTTGTCACCCCATTATGAGAGCGAGGGTGATGGTTGTCTATTCAGTTGATTGTAGTATGCTTTAAGACCTAGGAGAGGTCTGCCATATGCATCAAATCCTGACATATTCGGGGGGTATATGAATACCCACAGAATAATGGGAAAGAGTGAAGGTGGATGAAAGAAGATGAAACACTAAAAGGGAAAAGGTGAGAGTGAAGAAACTGTTCCTTTCATGTCAGGTTCACCAATTTTGTTGGTGAAGCGATGTGAAAAGGCTAATGAGGTGGAAAAGATGAAAACGTTGTTTATTTCACGTTGGGTTCACCAATTTTGTATGATGGAAAAGTGACAAGTGAGCATAGGAATCTACAAGTAACTCTTCCTTGCACCCGACCTCCCGAGGTCGTGCTGAGATAGCCGGTGTGGATGGAATATACATGGGATACAAACAAACTAATTAGGTAATCTTATGTCTTCGACATGCACTAATGGAATCTGTGAATCTAAGGCAAAGAAAGCCCTCCTAACCTGAACTGGTGTGATAGATCGGTCGGCGAGGATGACTGCTCGAAGGCTCCAATCAATATCGAGCTCTGGCGTAATCCGGTCTATAGGTTGTGGGATACGAGGAAAATGACTTGGAATTGTTTCGTGTATATCTCCAGATAGGGTCATAAGGTAGATGATGGATATAGTGGACTCTATGCAAATTCTCTGGTCTAGTCTAGAACTCCTTAGCTTTGTCAGCTGCTACGTTTAACAAAGATAACTATGCGATAATGATTGGTGGAAGCGGAGTGGATCTAAATACTAATGTGTGTAAGCCAGCGTCAACGTCGGATTGACCTGTGGACTCATCGGGTTGTGGGATTTGTGGATCACAACCATAGATTCTTGGTTGTTGTGGACCTGTTATGGTCATATGAGGAATCAATCTCTAATCCCTAGTATCTAGTAGTCGTATGCCTTTTCGGCCTCTATATTTAGAACTACAAGTTGTGTAATCTTCTCAAAGTACCTTACAGATGTTACGCAACCCGAATTCTTAAGCTAGTGTCTATGTCAGTGAGAATGTCTCTTGCGTCTGGCTATGGGACCAAAGGGTCACAACCAAACATTTTCTCTCTTTCAAGCCCTTCTATAGTCATGTAGATATTTATCTAGGGTAATCTATAGTTTGGCTAGTTTGACCAAAATGTGTGTGCTTGGTCATCTTCAATGTTTAACCCTCTTAACTATGAACTAATCTTCTTGTTGTTTGGAAGACTTGGATTCTAAGATTCTGATCTATATCAGTTATTTCCATAACAAGATTGGGTTGAGGCATGATTGGCTCGAATACGTATTCTCTGGGCTCTCTAGGTCCCGTGATTGTCATGCAAAAAGGAAATGATATAAGTCTAACTAATGACAAAATAAATTAACTACGCAAGATATATCTATGTATATTCTTGAATCTGATTTTATTGATAAACTACTAAACAAATTTAAAAGAGCAATTATCTAATATATCTAGAAATTGACAACTAAACTAAAGATGAAATTTAAAACAAACAAAGCAGCCGAGTATGGCTACTTGCCTGTGTAGTTGTAAATATATTCTAAGTAACCAGATAACTGATCTAATCTATTTGAAAGACTCTCGATCCTACCTCAGAAGTGAGGAGTGAATCATAGTTTCTCAGAAACTATCAATCGCCACAGCTTCCCGACAATATTGAAAGTGAGATTAACTGAAAGAAATGATTGACTACTCTATTTGATATGTTTTAACTAGAACTTTGAAAAATGAACTTGGAATTTGTAGAATAGTGGCGAATCCGATTATGTATGGCTTTGTCCCCTCAGTGTGATCTCCTCATTCCTTTGTGCTCACGTGAATCCAAAAAAGCGTGTGATGTTAGCATCAACAAAATTTGGTATCAAAATAATGGCAGCTTAGGATGCAGACTGAATACAATGCGAGTAGGAGAGGGATAGCACAAGAGAATAGAGCTTGGCTTATGTAATTCCTAGTGGGATTTATTACGAGTCATGCAACACAAAACATCCAGAACCTGAAACTATTCTTTTTGACGAACAAAACCTGCAACTTTAATGGCTTCCTACTGAAAATTAAACTATCCTACTCCAATGGATTGCATGAAATAGTAACAACACTAGCACAAGAAGATTATGTGGCTTCCTAATAGCAAGACAACACTAACTATGCATGCAACAAATGAAAACTATGAATCCTAAGCAAAATTGAAAGACTAAGCTATTGCAATGAGAAATTGAGAGGCAAATTTGAGGGGGGCCATTTTCTTGAGCACAAGCTAGCTATTTATAGAATCCAATCTACCCAAAGGTGAAAACCAATTTGATCTCTTTAACCATAAACATTACAAAAACACTATTCTAGGGAACCAAAATCATAAATACAAGCAGAGGTGGTGAAAAAGTCGGTAAATGTTGAAATTTTACATGAGTCACGTTAAAAAGAACATTCTAGAAAATTCATGAAGGACCACCACCTTGAGCAGGCGGTGGTTATAGGACCGCCATCCTATCTAGGTGGCGGTTTCATAACTGAAGACCAAAATGCAAAGAAAAATAGGGGAGAAGAGAAAAACAAAGCATGCAGGGGCTAAGCGGGACATGCGGGATGTTAACGCATACTTGGAGAGATTTTTCGGATCCTGAACACCTTATGAGGAGACCTGTATCATCATTGGGGCATGTGTAACATTGTTCCGGTGGTGCAGTACCCTACAATTTTGGGTACGTACGGTGAGTCATACTTTATCAAAATGAGAGTAAGATGAGATCATTTATTGTAAATTTATCGGGCATATTCTGGCCTCATCATTTCCCCCATACTTACTTGTTTGTAAGTCCCTTTACAAACTTTACTCTTCAAATTTGGGGTTATATATTCTACATTCCATTTGATTTCTTAGGTCAAATGGCTGATACTGAATATCCCAATGCTTTAATTCAGATGTACTATACCCTGCTCCTACTTCTACTTTCCTCTTCCATGCATCAAATTCAGTGGAATCCTGTGGTTCTCTATTTTTCCATGTTAACATGGGGGTGAGTAGTGGGGATTGTTCTCATTCCTATCCATATGCCTATGTGCTTTTCATTGATATGAGGAATTAGCGTACATAAGGATTTTTCTCTATGAAAACTCCATATTAAGTTTGTGGGAGATATTACTTCCCTTCTTCTCAATACCACTGTGTGAAATTCCCATATTTTTGAACATGCCTCATAAATATCTTCAAAAATTTCCTCTTCATAAGAGGTGAAGGCATTAATACTTCTCTATAAATTGGCAAGATAAGGTTGCTTGAGCCTTTTATCAAATGCATGCGATCTCGAAATGTGTAGCAAAGGTGATGGTTTACCATAATGAATTCTCATACAGATACTAGATGAACTAGCCTTTAACAAATGCTCTGAATCCCTTTCCTTCCATGAAATTTGATTTTTGAGAACAAAAACAAATGCATTAAGCTGGATCTCCCCTACATACAAATTGATCATAAAACACGAGTTCTTCTCCGGCATGAAATTACAAAGATAGAATTCGCAGAGAATATTTTTCTACTCTATATTGGCTAAGGAATAGAGCTCTTTGTGAAATCAACTTCATATTTTATTTCATGTGGAAGACCACATGCTAACCTTGAAAACTACTAGCGAATGAATTGTTCCTCCGAAACACACTATAAGCGGTAGAGGTCTCCCTGCATGCAAGAAATTTCTCACTCATCATGTAAACCATTTGTATTTTCACAAGATATTTAAATTTGTCATTTTCTTCTTTGTAGAAATTTTCTTCCCATCCTTTTCTAGCTTTCTTCTCTTCTTCTATCTTGCTTTTCAAGTCATCATTGGATGTCTTGGCTTCACTGAGTTCTCTACAAGTGTCATCCCATAGTTGTCTAAGTGGCCAATAAGTTAATTCAGTTTGTGCAGAGACTGTTGATAGAGTAGTTTATTTTCTATAATTTTGACATTCCTCCTCTTTCTCTAGTATCTGATGTTTAGCTCTTGTCAATTTCTTAGTCTTGTCAGTGAGCTGAGGTGTTAACTCCTCATTAACAATTTCTCTTTGTTCTAATTTAAGTTTGAGAAAATTCAAATCCTCATCCTTTTCTCTAATAATGAGTTCTACTCTGGACAAAAAGCAGAGCCTTTTGCACTTGCTATTTTTATTCTTTCTCTAAACATTCTTGGGAGTTGAGCATTCCTCTTCTACCAAAGGAAATTTCCCTTTTCGCCTCCAAGATGCCAACTCTTCTTCTTCATGTGACAATGCTATTGGTTCACCCAATTCTTGAAGAACTTATTCTTAAAATCTCTCATCTTCTTTTTCCATATCTGCTTTGGCTTGGTCTAGGAGGATTCATGGCAATGCTGCCCAAAATATCAGAAGCTTCCTTTTCCAACTTCCTTCTTGATCTTTTGTTTCCTCTAGAATTTCTTTAGACTTTTTATGAATTTTCCTTCTTTGAGGAACCTCAAAATGTACATAAATGGGTCTCCTCCTAGAGATTCTTATGATTTTCACCTCTTTCTCTTGCCTCGGTGAACTGTCACTGTCAGAGACAGATATTGGCTCTCCTGTAGCTACTATAGAGGAAGGATTTTCTTCAAGAGGCACAGTTGGTTCTGTAGTTTTAGTTCTTCTTTCAGATCTTCTTCTTTTTGGTATTTCCTCTCCACCTAATTCTTTCTTTTTCTCTACAATGGCATCCATTTCCAAATTAATTGTAGGAGCAGAAGGAGTTGCTATTACTCTCCTGAGAATATCAGGGCTCTTCTTAAACTTGCTAAGAAATTTCTCCCACATTTCCTCTCCAGTTTTATTTGAAAGGAAATGGTGCTGACACACTAAATGCACTAACCCATGATGTTTGATTGTTCCCACACCCCGGAATACCTTTGGGCCATTATATGGATGGTGTTAAAAAGAAACCTTAGAAGGTTTACTATATATTTTGTTTTTGTGGCTCCATATCTAAGGTATATAAAGATCTTCGAACTTCTCTTTCTATCGACCCAAATTGACCATCACAAAGTTAAATACTTGACTACCCGTAATGTCACTCTCTCAAAGGGTTCGAGCAAGTGGCACTTCCGACCCCTTTTATGATTTTCTTCGTGTTGTAAATATATTAGATTTTAGCTTCCCCATTTTCAGCAAGGTTTCAACTAGGTCTTTTAATCTCCCTATGACAGGGTTTGGGACATTCACAATTGCACTCCGGATACATTACTTATTGTATTAAAAAAAATAGAATAAATTTTTTTCTCACCATTGTCATGGATTACTCTAAATTTATAATGAATCCTCTTACCAATTAATCGTTATACTTGGAAAACTTTCTTAGAAATTCCAGCCATCCTACCTGATGGAAGATAGCCACCACTTCTTCATCTGCAATCAGATAGGTATCATCCTCTAGTTACGAATTCTTCTTAATTTCCATGATACAGAGGTGGTTTAAATTCATTATTCTTAAATCTTGTGTGAGTTGGTGAAATAATTCTTTGCTTAGCTACGGAACTGGCGAATTTAGCTACGGAATCATTGTACTTAGTTGTGGAATCACCAGTGTTAGGCTTGTGGAACTTCGTGTTGTAGAGCTGCGAATGCAAACCTAATTCACTGCTTCTTTCTTGAAGTTTCTCTACAACTTAGTTTTCACTTTGTTGGTTCCACACTAATGATAACTCATTATAACTATGCCGTTGATTTGTTCCATTAATATCTTTCTCATGATTACCCACCTTTAATCATGATGTACAATAGATGACTCATCATATCAACTTTTAAATCAAATCTAATCACACATGTAAATGTTTAATCTAACCTTTAATGAGTTAAATATATAATTACCATCCTTGATGATGTAATCCCTTCATCATGATGACTCATCATTCCTAAAAAGTGAAACAAAAGGAAAATGGTTAGAAAAACAACTAGAATTACAAAGATTTTTTATTTTTAATTAGCCATTTATTTGGGAAGATCAACCGCCATTGTTGGTTTTCAATTGATCTTTGAGAGAAATTATTTTTTGGGGAAGAGAACTCCATTTACTAGTTTTCATTCTCTTCCCTTTATTCTGGATCTATTCATCCGATTATTTGATCATTTTGGAAGAACTAGGTTCTTCCATATGATCAAATTCTCTATCTGCTTCAATCTTCTTTAAGAATTCATCCTTAGTAGGAGGATTCCTATAAAGCTTTATCCTATGTCCATTGACCAAGAGTGTTCTTCTATTATCATCAATGGGAAGTAGCTGAATAGAACCATTGTCAAATATCTGATCAATCTGATAGGGTCCTAACCATCTGGTTCTCAGCTTTCCTTTGAATTGTTGGTACTTAGAATCAAACAACAATTCCTAGTCCCCTACTTTGAATTTCCTTTTCTTGATATGTGTATCATGCCATTGTTTCCTTTGATCTTGGATTATCTCTGTTTGTTGAAGTGCTTCCATCCTCAATTCATCCAACTCATTGAGTTGAAGGATTCTCTCCTTTTGAGCTACATCCAACTCAATACCCACCTTGACTGTTGTCCTCAATGTCTATAGTTCAAACTCAATAGGCAACAAGGTATTTTTCCCATAGACTAACTCATATGGTGAAAACCCTGTCATAGTTTTCCAAGTTGTATTGTAAGCCCAGATAGCTTCAGGTAGTCTTTTTACCCAATCTCTTCTTCCTACTTCAACTGTTTTGGTAAGGATATTTTCTAATTCTCTCGTTCATTACTTTAGATTGTCCATTTTATTGTGGGTGATAGGGATATGACTTTCTATGATTGATCTAATAATACATTATGAAAGCCCTGGATCATATTAGACATAAATTGTGGTCCCCGTCTAAAACTATACTCCTTGGTTATTCCAAACTTTACCATAATTCTATGCCAAAGGAAATCAAAACATTCTTCTTCATGGCATTTGTTAAAGCCTGCACTTCTTCCCACTTTGTCACATAATCAGTACACACAAGAATATGTTCCTTCCCTTGTGAAGAAGGACTAAAGGGACCAAAAAAATCCAACCCCCATCTCTCAAATGGTTTAATCACTACTTGAGGTTGTAGAGGCATTTCATTGGTAAAGGTTGGTTGTCCCATCCTTTTATAAGGATCACACCACCTGATATATATCTTCACATATTTGTATAGAGATGGCCAATAATAACCAGTGCCAAGTATCTTGTGAGCTATTCTTTTCACTAAATAGTGTCCTCCACTTGGTTCATCATGACATGCTCCGGAGGATGTCAAAGATTTCATCTTCTCTTACACACCTGCGTAAAACCAAATCAAGACCACACTTAAATAGCATTCCATTTAACCATTTGAATTGTGCACTGGTTTTGATTAACTTCTTTATTTTTTTCTTGGTGAAAGAAGGAGGAAACTTCCCTGTTGCAAGATAATTTTCCATATCAGCAAACCAAGGTGTATCAGCTGAAATAACAAACAATTGTTCATCTGAAAAGTTATCCTTGATGGATCTTACTCCTCTATAGTGGTTAGTCTTGACAAAAATCAGCTACCACATTAGATTTACCTAGATTTTCCACAATGGTGATATCAAATTCTTGTTAAATAATAACCATCTAATTATTCTACCTCCAACCACTGGTTTGTTCATTAAATATTTAATTACTTGAGTGATCTGTATGTACAAATATTTTGTACCCTATAATGTAATGTCTAAACTTATTAATTGCATAGATCACAACAAGAAATTCCTTTTCAGTGGTGGTGTAATTTCTTTCAGTGGGAGTAAGATTCTTGCTAAGGTAATAAATAGCATACATTTTCCCTTCTTCATATTTCTGTCCCAAAATTGCACCAATGGAATTATTTGAGGCATCTATTTGGATATGAAAAGGTTTCTCCCAATTAGGTCCTCTCAATATTGGGGTAGTGACTAATCTTTCTTTGATTTCTTCAAAATCATGTTGACACTTTTCATCCCAAAGAAATTCATAGTCCTTGGTAAGCAAATTGAACATGGGGGCAGAAATTTTACTAAAATCCTTGATAAAGCGTCTATAGTACCCAACATGTCCTAAAAATGACTTGATATCTATGGGGGTTTGAGGAACAGGTAAGTCTGAAATAATTCGATTTTTTTTGATCAACCTAAATTCCTCTTTTTGAAATATGGTGTCCTAATACAATCCCTTCATCAACCATCATCAAACATTTTTCATGGCTAAGAGAAAAGTTGTGTTTCTCACATTTTGTCAATAATTTTTTCAAAATTTTCAAGGCATCATCAAATGTATCTCCATGCACAGTGAATTCATCCATATATACCTCTACACAATCATTTGTTAGGTTTGCAAAAATTGCTAACACAACTCTTTGGAAGGTTGTTGGAGCATTGCATAATCCAAATGGTAATACCCTATAGGAAAAGGTACCCCATGGACATGTAAATGTAGTTTTATCTTGATCCTCAACAACAACTCTGATTTTATTGTACCCACTAAAGCCATCCAAGAATGAAAAGTACTATTTACCTGAAAGGTTGTCTAAGACTTGATCTATGAATGGTAGGGGAAAATAATCTCTCGGTGTGGCTTTTTTCAGTTCCCTATAGTCAACAAAAATTCTCCATTTTACATTATTTTTAGGGACAATTACAAGAGGAGACACCCACTGGCTATCTGAGATAGGGTAGATAAAACCTACTTGTAATAGTTTTTAATTTCTTGTTTGACTATATCCCTAAAGGCTAGATTAATCCTTCTCTAAGGTTGCCTAACTAGTTTAATGTTTTCAGTATAGATGTGATGAGTGCAGATACTTGGGTGGATTCCTTTCATATCTTTGTAATCCCAAGAAAAATCTTTAGTATGATCTTTGAACATTAAATAGTTTAGCTTCTTCATCGTTCTTCAACCAACTATTAATATTCAAAGTTTTACCTGGTTGAATTTCAACATGTTTGGTTCCAGTGTATGATGAACTGATTTGTTGAAAGGGTTCCATTAAAGTATTTAGTAGACATGCATGTGGAAACAACATATAATACATAAGCAACTCTCTACAAGTTCCTTGAGACAAAATGTTGGACAAGGGATTGTAAGAAGAATTATGATACTTATCTTGTTGTAGGTCGATTTCTTCATCACTGCTACTTTCCAGAAATCCTTCATCATCTCCCCGATGATATATGTAAAGCTGAAGCTACATATTCTTCCTCTCCCCAAGAGAAATATCATTCCTATGGAGCAAAATTATCTTCATTCGTAGGGAATTATTGTTGGTATGGTTCCGGACTAACTATGATGGTTCTGAAATACATTCTGTAGGTTTTGGAACTAATTTCATAGGTTCCAGAACTATTCCCGAATGCTCCAAGGATTATTGGTGTACATTCAATGGTGGGTTAATCATATATTCTATTTCTCGTACGTGATCCTATAATGTGATCATGGCCAATGAAGAAATTTTTTTCTCATTAATATCAGGATTATCAACCCATAATTTCTCTTGATTATCATTAAAAGGTCATGCAGAGGGATATAATGAAATTTTCTTATAACTCTTACCATTTGAAATAGTCATATCACCTAACCTGCAATCAATTAAGTTGTAATTGTAGCTAACCATGGTCTTCCCAAAATAATGGGATAACCTAATGTTTTACCTTTTGGCCATAGTATAAGGAAGTCAACTGGATACTCCCATGACTCCACCATAACCACCACATCTTCAATAACTCCTTCTAGTTTTGCTATAGATTGATCTTCCATATGTAATATAGTGGCAGTAGGTTGTATACCTGTTAACGGAAATGTTTTCGAGTGTCCATTTTCGTTACATTTATAGTTTCTCCTAAATCAACCATAACATTATGTATATATTTATTCCCTATAGAGACAGAAATAACAGGGCTTCTAGGATCTCCATATTTGGGAAGTAGGAGCTTTCCTGCTAATAAATTAGAAAGTTTCCCATCTACTTTTATAGTCTTGGGGTACTGATTCTTTCTTCCAGGATTTTTCAAACATATCATTGTGATTAATTTGGTATTTCAATATTCAGTCTCCTTAGTTCCTACACCAATTCAGATTCCTTGATTTCTATAGCTTCTTTGAATCTCTTTGGAAATGGAGTTTCAGTAGAGTTTCTTTCTGGTTCCTTATCTCTTTCTTTTTCATATTTGTTGGGGCAACCAAACTAGGGGTTTCAATTTCTTCTGTCATTTCAGTGATGATAACAGGTGGACTACCAACTATTTTTCTAGATCTAGTGTGAATATCCTTACAATCCATGGCATTAAGATCAACTAATTTTTCTGGTTCTGTTCCGTAGATAGGAGTTGCTTGTTTGTTTCTTGGGTTTTCTATTGGTTGTGTTGGCATTTGTATTTGGACTACATTCTCAGTTTGTGAATTTTATCTGGGGTACCCATTATGGCTTGTTGATTCTAATTAGGATATGTTTTCCCTTGAGCATAATTACTAGGGCCCCATCTAGGTTGTGACTAATAATACTAGTTATTTTGACCATTCCATGGTTGTTGATGTCCCCAATGCATACCAAGATTGACCTGCCCAATCACGGGGATTCTAAGTTAGGCCGAGGGGCCCAAGGTGGCTGTCCCCAAATTTTTGTAGCATTTGAGAAGCCCATGGCATCATCCAAGGATTAGGAGATGATCTTGGCATGAACTTTCCTTGGGTAGGTTGTCTCTGGAAAAATTTAATTCTTCTATTGTGGATGATGTACTGGTTTGTTTGAGCTGATTATTTAGAAGTGGGAGAAGAGAACAAGCATGAATATCATGTTCTTTAGATTCACAGATAAGACATACTTCTGTTTTATCTAGAGGACATTCCCTTATTGCATGCTTCTTCCTACATCTAGGAAAATACATGGCTAATGGTTCATTTTTGGCATTTGTTTTAGCTTGTAACCCATCCATAGTAGAGGTTAATTGAACTAAAATGCCTGTTTTAAAGTTTTCTAAATCATCCATTAGTTTGTTCATATTTGGATTCAAAATTTTCACTGATTTACCCTTCCTAGGTCCACCCCTTGCTGTGGAATAGCTTCTACAAAGGTCTTTAATTTCATTCATCCTTAATTGATCAATATTTCCACCTCCTATCAAGTTAAGAGATTCCCTAGATTCATCTTCCAATACTTTGAGAAAGATGGTTTTACTCAACTCTTCTTGAAGTACAAATCCACATATTTTACTCACAAAGAGGAATCTATCCAAATAATCTTCTATATTCTCATCTTCCTCCTGCTTGATTTTGAAAAACTCTTCCTTCCTATTTCTCCCTCTACAGTAATCTTGATATTTGTCTAGGAAGGTAGTTTCCATTTGTGCCCAATTGGTAATATAATTAGATGTTAATCCCATAAACCACCTCATTTTTGCATCCTTCAAGGTAGATGGAAACAACTTGAGCTTTTGATTATCTATCTTGTAATCATAGGTCTAACACAATATTTTAAATTCAAACAGAAATTGATCAGGGTCTTCAGATGACATCCCTCTAAATGTGGGTAAATGTGTAGGTGAAATGTTCTTCATAGTGGTTTCATCATCCTCCAACTGAATGGGATAGGTAAAGGTCCTATCAGGTTGTCTTTCAGCTTCTCATTCCATTTCTCTAGTATTCTCTAGCCCTTTCTCCCAATCAATGTGGTATGTGATTTGTTTTAGGGATGGTGAAGAGTCAGGAGTAGGAGGTTGACTACTCAATTGTGAATCAAAACTTTCTCTAAATGGATCTTGAGAAATAATCTTTTTCCTAAAGGCTCTACTTCCTTCTGGTGATTGATCCCAGAATTCCAAAGGTGGCAACTCGCTTCTTGTCTTACAGGGGATAATGGTGCCTCCAACTCTTGATTAATTTCCTTATTTAAACTAGAGGATGATGGTAGTTCTTGTTCATATATTTTTGGGATAAATCTACCCTTGGAGTCTCTTGGCCTACTCATAAATTTTGTGATAGCTTAGGGAAGATTTCTTCAACTACTAGATGTATGATTGTTGCTCTTATTGACACCTAATTAGAAAATTATAACTAGTGTTCCCCAAAAATGGTGCCAAAAATGATGGGTGTAATTATTCCCTTCATTTAATCAACTTTTTGTTGATGTCATATTCAAACCAGGGGTGTGTCTGAAGCTATGTGCAACAAGAGGAATCTTAGCAATCTATCAATTGATTGTAGGTATTTTGTATTTTCTGGGGGACATTTTCAATGTCTTAAGGGCTTCTTGGTTAAAAACCTTATTGGAATAAAACTATGAAAACATGTTGGAAGTAAACACACTTTACAGAAATGAATTGCTTGGAAGTAAACACACTTTTCCTTTGAAGTAAACACACTTTGTAGAAATGAATTGCTTGGAAATAAACACACTTTGCATAAATGAAATAGATTGCTAAAAACAAACATTACATAAATAAACACATAATTGAGAATGCTCGGAAAATGATTGCAAAGAAATAAGAACTTAATCTAGAACACTTGCAAGGACAAGTCTATAATAGATTTCAAATTGAAAGTGATACAGAATTGACAGATCTAAACTATTTTCTTTAAAAATATAAATACCAACAAAAACAAGGATCTTGGTTCTTGGAGGAGTGGGCCCTTGCTCCACCTTGAAACAAGATTGACAACTTAATTTTCTCTCAAAACAGGAATGGCTATTTTATTGATCAAATGTTCTGCATTACAAAAACTTGTTGGATCTGTGTATCAATATATCTCTATCTCGTCTTATTTATCTATATCTTCTATCTCATTCTGTATCATATATTAATCTATCTGCAAGTCTATATGTATATATTTCTTCCAGAGGTGAATTTATGACCATAACTATTCCAATGATATGATGGAACTGAATCGGGCCCAGAATAGATGCTAAATTGAAACATGGATGGATGTACAACTGTGTGATAATTATCATGGATCTGCAAGTATAGAGAGTCAAAAGTCTTCTAATCTACTCTTGATTGATAGAATAATTGTTTTGACAAATCACCATCTATTTGGAATAGATTCTTATCGGTTCCAAAACTCTATAAGAGTTCCGGAACTAAAGGAAATCATTCCAAGTTCAAACGAGAGAGTTCTGGAGCTATCTGCAGGAGTTCCAGAGCTATCTCGCAGGAGTTCTGGAGCTAAGTCGATAATTCCGAAACTAAGTGCTAGAGTTCTAGACCTAAGTCTAGAAGTTCTGGAACTAGGTGATAAAGCCTGTGACTATGTAATGGAGTTCTCGGAACTAGCTTAGAAGTTCCGAACTTTCTTTGTAGAGTGAAACAGATGCTCAAAAACATGTTTGACCAATTCATAATTCATGCTTCCACTTTGATTGCAACCTTTTTATTACAAAATTGAGTTTCCAAAACAATTTGTTAGGAATTACTGAGTTTTTAAATGTTATAATCATAATCAACAAAAGATGGACAATTACATCCTAACTCATATAAGATCAAAGAAAAGTCACAAAATGTAGTTAGACTTAATCAAAAGGAGAATAAGATGAGATCATTTATTGTACATTTATCGGGATTATTCTAGCCTCATCGCCTAGTTTCCTTTCCGAACACTTAGAGTAGCTTAGTCACTTGAGGGAATGCTTCTAAACTTAAATTAAGGACAAATATTTTCATAGGCAAGGAATATAACTCAAAAATGACCCTCTAGGCTCCCTTAGAAACTCAAACTTAGCAACTTTTGGGAAATAATACATTGAAATCACATATTTTAAAGTGTAACTAGCCATCACTCCCTTCCACTAGTGATCAATAGTATGTGTCCAAGTCGATCTACATCATGCAATCTCTCGATATTCATCTTGGGTCCAAACGTGTGATTTATAGAACTAACTTGATTTGGATGCGTATGCCAAAATCCATTCATATAGCTCTACTGGGAAAAATAAAAGAATGTCTCATACAACTCATGGTATAGGTTCTCTTCTACCCATCTACACGCATTGAACTTAGGTCCAATGCTTTGAATCTTTGAGAAAACTTGTCCTCCATGCTCTTGAACCATGTTTCAACACTTTCTAGAGTTAGGCACTCTGTCATTACACATCACAAAGAAAAAGATGCATGTCATTTCTCACAAAAACTTTGAAAAGGGTCCCGGAAATGGAACCAAGATGTAGTCATTTTTATGCCCTCTCAAAGAACAAGGAAATCCCATGCACACTAGCCTATCACCCAACAGTATTGGATGCTCACCTAGGCATGCATGGGCACTGAGCCCTCCTTTATGTGAGTTGTGTGAGAATGCATTAGTTATGATAGAAACTTAAGTGAAGAAACTAGAAATGAACCATACATTTGGGTAAGTGCAATTAGTTGGGGGACAAAAAAGGGGTCATAAGTGGACGTCGTATTGCAAATAACAACATAATATCAACTTGTAGGGATTATTAGCAATGCATTCACTGAAAATTAGAAAAAATTATATGAATATGAATCGTAGCATCTGAAATCTAGTTTCTAAACTACTATTTTTTTAAAAATGGACAAGTTTAGTTATATTAAACACTCAAAATTCAATGACTTGGTATTTTTTTAAAAATGCCTATAAGATTGTAGTCTGTTTGCCCACGATTTGGATGACCAAAAATTGATATATATATTTTTCATTTGGTGAGAAGTTAGATGCCGCTATCTATCTTGGGATAGATTTTATTTTGTATTTTTTTGAGCAATATTTTATTTTTATGATTTTTTCTGTGAAAGTGGTTTGAAAACATAAAGAAAATAGAGCACTTTCCATTTGCCCGCCATAACTTGATCAACAAATATTGAAATAAAATATTTTTTTTTTTGAACATGTATATAACTTCACCACAGCTTGGGATGATATAATTTCTATCACATATTGACAAGTGAAACAAAATTTGAGCCTTAAACGTAGACATAAACATTCATAGGAAAAAGTGTATTAAAGACCTACTATTAGTAAAAAATTATAAAATAATATTTAACCTATTCTATTCACTTTAAAATCAATATTTCTATAAAGCTAACAGTCTCCCTATGTGATGGTACCATTTTTATGACATATTTTTGACTTTTCGGCATGGTTCAAGTCCACGGAAGACTAAATTTGATGTTTTGCTATTTTTGATGTAAAATTTAGGATTTGATGTTCACTTAATTGTCCCCTAACTTGCTGCACTTACCCATAATTTATCTTAGAGCTCATAACAACTTCTAGAGCAA
Source organism: Taxus wallichiana var. yunnanensis (assembly GCA_018340775.1). Classification (NCBI taxonomy): domain Eukaryota; kingdom Viridiplantae; phylum Streptophyta; class Pinopsida; order Cupressales; family Taxaceae; genus Taxus; species Taxus wallichiana. The sequence continues at coordinate 237,406,823 of CM031244.1, forward strand.
TGTATTCATTCAAATAATATTTTTTTTACAAAATATAGATCTAAATCATAACATAAGGTAAATACACAGGGGTTTACACCCACTCATGTGAAACATATATAAAACCAATCCATACAGATGTAAGCAAAAATGGAACCACACATATATTCATATTAAGTATGTTGATAACCACATTACATTAACTAAGGAAATCAAAGATTCATATAATAGTGCAGACCAATGTCATGCATCAAAACTGGACTTAAGCCCTTCATAGTATAAAGAAAATTATTCAGACCCATCCCCTTGATACAACATCCTCCTATAGATCCTCTAAACCCAACCCATGGAACTCTCACAATATTCCCACATAGCTTCACCTCTTTGCATTCTCAAACTCTATATCCCTCCCCATTTCCTCTACCAGCACTTGTATATATAGCTTTAGCAAGCACCACCATGCCTTTCTGAAGTTATAGATCACTTGCCATGTGTCCAAGTGGTCCTCCATGGGAGCATGCTCCTTCAGATGTGATCTATCCATCCTTTGCTATGATGACCTTCTGGAATCTTTTATCACAAGGCATATTCCTTTTGTGGGAAACAAGTTTCCAGGATGGCACGTTATCCACTCCACATGGGCAAATGACTCATGATTTCCTTGTGTTCTTCCCGATATGCCAAATATGGCTAAGTCCCAAAACCCTTGCTCTTCCTTGCATGTGCACACCACTGGTTCTTCTAAACCCTCCTAAAACCTTATCCTACATGCTTTCACCTTGTGTTCCCTTCTTCAAATAGGCCTTGCATGCCCACGCACCTTTTTGTACTTAGCCAATATTTTAGGGGCCCAACATCACCCCACACTACGCTTGTTCTCTGCCCTCGGGAACACCTTCTCAATGAATAAAGAATGACTGTCCTTGAATAGTTTGGAGAAAGAATAAAGGAATGAAGAATTTGGGGAAGAATGAAAGAATGGGGAAATCATGATTACTTCTTCAAGAGGAGAGTGAAATATTTTTTCAAGTATACCTCTAACTTATTCTAGGTATCGACCTTACTTTGTTCCTCAATACAGAGGTCACTGACTAAGGTGCTCACCTCTTCAAAGCTTAGCCATTCTCCTTGGGTATTCATCATTTCCATGATCCCCTCTAATCATTTTCCCAAATCCTCGAGTGCATCCATCCTTCAAGTGATTTGGGGATACAAATCCTTCAGCTAGTTTTTGATTGAGCCTTGTAAGGTCCCAATAGCCTCTGACTTCTTCTCAACCTCGGCTAGAATTTTGTCACGTTCCGCCTTATTTCCCTTGTTCGGATAGAATTCTATCACATAGTTTTTCAATGTCTATCCCAAAATATTGTTGAAATATTCTGTAGTGCCATTAGCTTGAGGGAAATATGGTGTAGTTTTATGATGTGCCACCATAAATTCTAAAAAAAAAATTCTAATTGTCTCATTCAGAAAATTAGTTCCTCTATCACTTGTCAAGCTTTACTCTTGGGCAGCCATACCTACTAATGATGTTTTTTATTAAAATTTTGCTACTCTGGATGCTATAGAATCATTTATAGGTGTTTCCTTTGCCCACCTTGTAAGATAGTTTGTACAAGTAATAATATAGCGCGTTCTAGTCCTACGCGTGGGTGGTGAAATAGGACCTACAAAGTCAATATCCCACTTTTCAAAAGGCTTTGTGCTTGCAATAGGCCGCAATGACATTTCATCTCTATGTCCAGGATTTCCAAGGCACTGAAAATGATCACATGATTTCACATACTCCTTAGTATCCTTGTACAAAGTCTCCCACCAAAGTACATCCATTAGAATATTGCACGTGGTTACATCACCAATGTAATGACCTCCTGCTATTCAACCATGAGCCTCAGCCATAATGGTGTCATGTTCAAGTTCCAAAACACAATGGTGTAAGATTTCATCACAACCCAAATTATATAAATCTCCACCAATCAATTGATAAGGTGGTATGTGTATAACAAGATGCTTTTTCTCTAATTTCTTCATTCCTTCTGGTTCCATGCTAGTGTGCAAAAACTACAATATATTCCATTTCAGTAGGTACATAGTTTAATTTAAACACCGCACATCGTGCATATCATCCTCAATTCTCTACACATCCTCAATAAAATTTATCCTTGATAAATGTTCAAACCTTGAATTACTCTTACCCGATTTCACAACAACTATAAATTCAAACTCTTGAAATAGACTTATCCACCTTCAAATGTGCCCTTGCAAAATAGGTTTCTTGACTAGGTACGTGAGCGCCATATGATTTATATAGAACATAAATGGGGTTTCCAAAACTAATGTATGAAACTATGCAACACATATATCATAGAAAATATTTACACTCGTGGTTATGTAATTATGCTATGTTGGTGTCAACTTCCCTTACTGAAAAAATAAGATGATCCATAATTCCTTCCCCTGAGTTACAAATAACACTGCCAATCACCATTCTAGAGGAATCCACATGGACATCAAAGGGTTTTATCCATTAAGGAAAGTGTAAAATGGGTGTAGTAGTACTCTTCTCCTTTAATGTTTTAAATTCCTACGCCCTCGCATCACCCTAATAAATTTTCCCTTTAGCTTTCAAAATTCCTCCAAGGGAATAGAAATCTTTGCACATCCTTTGATAAATTTCCGTAGTATCCTGTGTGTCCCAAAAATTATGTACCTCACCTTGATTGGTAGGATATTCCAAGCCAAAGATAATAACTATCTTGGCTAGGTCTACCAAAAATCCTTCTTTGCAAATGATGTACCCAAACAAGGTTCCAAAGGGTATAGGAAAGATATACTTCTTGATGTTAAGATAAATGCTTAACTAGTTGCATCTCTCAAACATCATCCCAAAATTATCACATTGATCCTTGACTAACCCATAAATGGTCCAATCATCCAAATACACTTGTAAAAACTTGTGAATAAAATCTTGAAATTCCCGCACAATAATGCACGAGAACACTATATTAACATTCTTTAATCCAAAAGGCATGATTGTGTAGGAAAAAATCCCCACTCAAGAGGAAAATTTTCTTCTCTTGGTCTTCTTTCACGATGCACACCTAATGATAACTTGAAAACCCATATGTAAAGGAATATATCTCATGCCAAGCTATAACTTCAAGGATTTATTCTATGAAAGCAAAGTGGGAAAAGTATCACTAACACAGAAACATTGAGTTCTCTATAATCTACACAAATCCTTATCCTCCCATCCTTCTTAATGCTTATGACCATGGGGCTGACTTTGATCCGAAAATAAAAATGCAATTGAAATGACTTAAAAATTCCCTATTGCATCTAATTTCTCAAATACATATTTAATTAAGTCTTTTAAAATCCATTAAATATATCATTTTTTAATTCAGAAATTGTGAGTTTGAGTCCAATGTCGTCGACCGATCGTACTCCAAAAATGAAATGGATTTAATATTAAAAATTCAAATTCGTAAAAACAAAATCGAATTGAAATATTTTTAAAAAATTATTTTTCTCTACAAAATGAAATCAAGTGTAGCATAAAAACCAAAGAAAATAGTGACACCGATATGTTTACGAGGTTTGAAAAAATTGGCGTACATCCTCAGTCATTTATGACCATTCCATTAATTAAATAGTTGTAAAACATGTGATCAATGAAATTACAAAAATGGAATAATAAACCTTTCTTAGTGCTTCCTGTTGTTTTCTTACCTCTGTCATACCTCCATGACTCTCCAATGACATCTAAAGCTTCCAAAATAACACACTACCTTTGCAAAGAATAACACTATCAATTTTCCTCCTTTGTACAAGTAAAATTGAAATTCATTTATAGTGTTTTGAGCTCCGTGATGCAATGGCTAGGAACCTATCCTTGTACCCCAAAGCATGTATGGTTCGGATCCCATATAATGCACTTTGAATTTCCTATAAAGGGATTTAATCCAACATAATCTGTGTTGAAGATGAGGAGGTGGTTTATATTGTAGGCCGTGGCAGGTTTTTAATTGGTTAAGTGCCATTTTGTTGGGTTGTGGTTACAAACCCGAGATATATTGGGCACTTTGCCTATGTTAGAAGGTAGGAGTGGAGTTTGGAAGGATAAGAGGTAAGGTGTATATGGAGGGATAAGGAGATATGCGAGTTGTAAAGGATAATACAATGCATGGCAAATAATATAATGCACCAATATTGATAAGGCCTCTGAGCTAGGTGGAAATAATACCAAGTAGAGTTAATAGTAAACTCAGTCAATTCCAAAACATTATAACTTGAAATAACATAGTAAGATGGTGAATAATTACAAATGTAATATAAAATTTAACCATATAATAATATGATATTCCAATAATGTAAATATGGCTATAAAGACTAGTTGTATATCCTAGGAAAATTGGGTAGTTTATAAATTTTGGTGGGAAGCCACGTGGTGGCTTGAGGACCCACCATGTTAGTGATCAATATATAAGTCCTCATGGTGGCTGGGCTCCCTTCGTAACAAAAGTTGAGCCTCTTGTTTCAATGAACAAATTTTACACCTGACGAAGACCGAAGGTTGCAAACCAATACTTAGTTTTTGTCCTCTTTCTCCTTTTTCCACTTTTCCATTGCCGACTGAGCCACTTGTCCAATTGTGCATGTGTCCACATCACCATGGACCTATTGACCAATATTGACTTTTTAGTTGACCAAAATTTGACTGGACCTATCTTGAGCTCAGAGTGTCCATTTTCCACATTTTTATAGTCATCGAAATATCTCTAAAGGCTCTAAAGAACTCGGTATGGTTTAGGGAGGTTTAGGGAAATTTTGTCCCTAAAAACTATCCCCTAATCATGACCCATTTAGTTTATTTAATAGGCTTAATATTTCTAGACTTGAACATCTTATCAATTTATTCTTTCACCTTTACGCACAGGTTATGATTAATCCTATAGGGTCTCCTCCTATTCGGGTACACACATTCTTTCAACTTGATATTTAACTCACCTAAAGAAGGGTGTATTCATTTTAACCCATGATAACCTCATGGAAAGAGATCCTGAAAGTCACACAAAAGCTCAATGATCTTTGCTACTTCTTTCTCTAACCAATAATCCTTAATAATGGCCTCTTTAGTATCATCCTCAGTGTATCGATATTAACCTTCTTGGTCTTCATAGGAGCATGGTACACATGTGCCTTCTAATCTATAGAATCTATTACCTCACATGTACTTTCAAGGTGTGCATGAAATCCAAATTGTTAACTTTCTCTTCATCAATCATATAGAACAATTTACCCTTTTCTTTTTCTTTTTAGGTGCAACCCATTTGTACTTCTTTTGCCTCCTCAAGATCAAGGCATGCCTCAAGATCAATTTCTCTAAAAAAATCCAACACGAGATATTTTTCCTTAGTGCTATCCCCCAATGTGATTTTATTCATTATATGCAACACTTCATGGACTGGAGGCTTAATAGAAAAATAATCAAAAGTTTAGATCATATATGTATTCATCTCTTGCCAATTTGTTGATTCTATTTTTAACTCCGCATGGACATACCATGTGGGTGCATAACCACACAATGTGGAGTAGAAATTATGTACGCAAAGTGATGTTGGTAAGGCCTCTTTACCATGTGCCCATAATATCTCACACTCATGGATGTGATGTGTGGTAGGGGACTTCCCATGAAATTCACATTTTTGTGTAGGTATATTGCTTTGAGTAAACCTAATAGAAAAGGTGATTCTCATTTCTTTCCATTCCAAAAGGCTATCTCTCTCGTGTTTCCACCATAATGTTGCCATCTTGTGTAAATTATAAACAAACATGTTCCTTCTATTACCTTCATTTTTCCACCGAGTCTCCATGGTGCAAAAGAATGTATCAGGATTACCTTTACCTATATATCTTGGTACCTGAGATGAGCCTAAATGCCTCACCATGTGCGACCTGATCATCCTAGTGAATTTCCCTTAACTTCATGGCCAATCATATCATACATGTCATGGGATTAGTTATCACAAGAAACACTAGTAGTGTCAATTACTGTCTACATGTCCTCTCACTAAAGAATGCCTTCTTTAGATGGTTCTAGATTCTCTAGATTGTGCATTGTCGAAGCATAGATTCTATTAAGATATTCTTCACTCAAAGGCTCAACATAAGGTTCTGCCTTCTTTTGAAACATAGGTATAATCATGCACTCATCATTGTTCTCAAAATATATGTACCTCTTGTTAAATAAAATATCAACATTATATGTATAACACTAGGGTCATCCAAGTAATGCTTGAAAATTTTCTACTTCAGTAAGCTCCAATACTTCAAAGTCCCCAATAAACTTAGCCCCCTAAATGATAATAGATGCATCCTTTAGTACCCTAATAGGAATTTCCTTAATTTTTTTCATAGACAACACATTCAAAGATGGATATAATGTAGGTCCTCCCATCTAATTTCATGCTTCAAGAGTCAACACATTTACCTCAATGCCTATATTGATCAAAATATTACTTGTGGTGTTGAGATGGTAGATTTACATAAAGTATCTATCTCTCATGCTCTAGTCTATCACATGGTACCTTCTCTCGAAGAGATTCCTCTAGTAATGGGATGATATTCTCCTAGCACAAAATTTTACACACCTCCTTCAGATCATCCACATCATTCTACTGGAGATCAACATTCTTTGCATGCTCTCTTGCGCACCTATTCCTTTAAGAACTATATTTAATCCTATAGATATCTAAATATTCCCATAGTCTATTGATAAAATTTCTTCTAATGTGCCACATCTAGATACTTAGGATGTATAACTTCATGCCTCCTTATAAGTGGCTTGGCATTCAAAGGCTCACACACATATTTTACTTCAGCACTTGTCCTAACTAGCATGGGTTGTAAATCTATATTAGTCTTCTTAGGCATATATTGACCTACATTCGCATGTTGCACTTTGATCATCTTGATACCATTATATTATTTCTTGTTTTACTCATGTGATCAATAAATCTAGGAAATCCTTCAACTTATGTAACTTACCAAACCATGAACATGCTTTGCATTATGAGGGTAATGTTGATGCAAAATCACAAAGACTCCCGGATGTTGATCAGATTTCTAGGTTGATCATACTAGCATCTAGTGTGATTGCATAACATTGAATCCTTTCTTTGAGTGTGGGACTCACAAAATGAGAAAGGAATCTCCAGAGAAGGCTGGTTCCTATTCCTCTGTTCAGATGCACACAAAAATGTAGAGGGTCTACTCAAAGTCTAATCTAATCTTACCGAGGAGATAGGGTAAGAAGATGCATAAAAATAAACCTAAGCTAACAGAGGTGATGCACCGAGGAATGAAGAACACCTATCTTGTCAATAAACACAGACCATTCAAATGTGATGCAAGATCATGCACAGATAACAAAATTTGCAGTGAAAGACCATGAGGATGCAAATGAACACAGAGAGGGTTGAGAATCATCCACAGACATGCATTACTTGCTCCAAAGATTGATACAATACACTACAAAATTCCAAGAGGTAGAGTCACATTATAGTTTCAAATGGGAGGTTCGAACTCCACAAATTCACCTGATAAAGAGAAGAAGGGAGGAGCAAAACAGGAATGTTCAACCTTTAGAAAGAAGCCCTCCTTACAATATATAGGAAGAATGAGAGAGGGAAGAGAGAGGAAATATAGATCTACCCCAACCACTTCTAGGTTGCATTTAACTCATCTCATTATGGCAGAAGTGGTGAATCCTGTAAAATGGCGGACGTGCTAGCGTAAAATGGCGAAATTGCTGCAGATTAAAGTCGGTTGTTGATACGTCACTTCGCTATTATTATTACGTGCCGAGGCGTTTCTCAATTTTATCACTCCAAACTGAACCAAAATAAAATATTGACCCTAGAACCATGTAGAGAATCTCTCCAGATTTCCATTGAATGATATAAAGAACGTGAAAATTTGAGCTTTGATCGAAAGTTATGGCGATCTCAAGATTTAGGCACAAAAGCAAAATCAAAACGGATATTTGAATTTTTTCCGCTCTCGCCACTTGATGACACGTGTCGGCGCTGATTGGCCGTGTAATTTTCTCTTCTTCCCTTTCTCATGGTTTTCCTTGAAAATTTTGAATTTTCTTACACTTTGGAAAAGTTTTCATTTCCCCCAGCGCCCGCCACTTGGGACACGTGGCATCATTTGGTTCGTTGACAGGGGCGCGGGGAAAACCTTTACCTTTTAGTTTTGGGCCAAAAATTTGCTAAGTTTCCAAAACTCTCCCCGAGCTCTGAACTCCCCGACCACGTGGCATGATTTCATTGGACTGACGCAGCTCTCTCAGTGTCTATTTACGGCCCTTTCACCTTTTCACGTCCCCGCGCGTCCCTCGCGTACTTTTCGCCCGGATGTCCCAAACCTGCTTTGGGACAAAAACTCCAAACCGCCCGATTCAGCTTCCTTGATTCTCTTTGCGGTGAAGACACGTGGCGAGATTCCATTGGCTCTCGCTCTTTCAGCTTTTTTGCATCCCGCGCGTTTTTGTCTTTGTCCCAAACAAAGTTCCCTGCTTTGCCGATCCGGCGGTTTGCAAGTCCTCCGCGTACTCTCCCCAACTCGCCCCGCATCGCCTGGGACAAATTTCTCCGAACCACCCGAAATGGGCTGACTGTTTGCTCTCGGCCACTTCGCCTTTTCGCGTCCTTCACGTCCTTCACGTACTCATGGCCCAGATGTCCCAGACTGCCTGCACAACAGTTAGTCAATTTTTTCACCTTCGGCCGGTTCGCCCTTTCGCGTCCCGCGTGTCCCCACGGCCCGGATGTCCCTTTGCTGCGCGGACCGTCTCGGCATTTTTCGGCCGATTCGGGCCCCGACATCCCAACTGTCCCTAGTGCTGCCTTAGTCGATTTTCTCTGTATTTCAGCCTCAAGCCTGGCTCTTTGCAACTTTTTCACATACTTTTAAAACGTTGGGTTTTCTTCTTGGACAGGAGGGTTAGAAAGAAACCGAGGGGACCCCAGAAACATGATTTTTGCCTTGAATCAATATGTTATCAAAATTACCTTGGGGGTGAATTTTGGATAACAATTTGGTGACTCAACGGGTCACCTACCTGCTAGGTAGAAGATCAGTGGCCTTTTAACAATCCATTGGGCATGGAGTAATAACCTGAAACCAACTTGATCTCTGATCCCGATCCTGATACCGCAACTCATTCTTCGAGAGCGCTCAATCAGAGAAATTCAACTTGAGAGTGAAAAACTCAAGCAAAGAACTTAGGGAAAAATAAACCTAACTACAACAAGATAATGTGCATAGCACTTAGAGGAATTGAAATCTAGGCTAATATTTACAAGGGTAAACCTTTTCCTTTTTTAGTAGAATGTTTAAGATAAATCCGTTAACTAGAATCGGAGTTCTTCTCCATCCAATGTAGACAATTAGAAGGCATTATCACTTTTACATCTTGTGACCATGTAGGGGCCACTCCAAATGGCATCAAACTTGGAATGCTTTCCAGGTTTTGCCCGATCTGCATCCCATTTCAGAACTAGGTCCCCCTCCCTGGAAGGTCCTTGCTCTTTCCTTCTTGTCAAACCATCTTTTTACTATGGTCTGATCCTTTTCAATCATCAGAACTACATGTTCTCTTATTTCCTCCAATTCCATCAACTCTACGTACCTGGCCTCCATTGGTTTGAACTCAGACAACTCCAACTGCTTCATGAGCTCCAATGCTGGAAATTCTAATGATATAGGCAATATTGCCTCTTTCCCATATACCAATTTGTAGGGAGAACTATCTGTAGACCTCTTTGGTGTTATCATGTCAGCCCATAATGCTGATTTTAGCTTGGTATGCCATGTCCTTTGGTTTTCATCCAGAGTTATTCTGATGATCCTTAGCAAATTCTTGTTCGTGGACTCTACCTGTCCATTACCCTGTGGGTAATAATTTGAAGAGGTGCTCAAATAGATTCCATTCTTGACATCCCATTCTATAATCTTGGAACCTATGAATGCTAATGCATTATCTGATATGATAGTGGCCGGCACACCGAACTTGGTCACTATTCCTTCATAAAAGTCTAGTATGTTAGACTCACTTGCCTCCTTGAGTGCTACTGCTTCGGTCCACTTGGTGAAATAGTCTGTTGCTGCAAGTATCCACTTGTGACCTTGAATTGAATTGGGATTGATGACTCCAATGAAGTCTAGTCCCCATTGCATGAATGGCTGATCTATTGAAATTGGATGAAATGGAAACGCTGCTAGTCTTTCTTTTCCCGTGAAGAGTGCACATTTGTTGCACTTTCTTATCCATGTATAATAGTCACTGAACACTGTGGACCAATAATACCCTACCTTCATTATCTTGAGAGCTGTTACTCATGGGGTGAAATGTCCTCCGGAATCTCCATCATGAAAATCTCGTAACACCCTCTCAATTTGACCTGTCCCAATGCACCTCAAGGTAGAACTCCATTGATGTCTTTCTTAACAAAAACACCATCAACAAACACATATGGAATGGCTTGTAATCTAAAGTATCTCCTCTTCGCTTTGCTCATTTCTCGGAGGGCATAGGCCCGTCTCAGTAGAAGTGTATCATATTCTGAGTCCAACAGGGAGTGGGCACATCATCATTTTCCTATTCTTGACCATCCTGTAGTACCAAGACAACCTCTTTTCCATTACCTGCTTCAACTTGCTGACTCAAGGCTAGTTGTTCACATAGTCCCTTCCCACGTACTAGTTTGGTGACCTTAATCTCGATTTCATATTCCATGACACGGGTTATCCATCCTGCACGTTTCTCATTTAGATCCTTGTTTAGAAGTAAGTCCTTGACTCCCGCATGAGAGACCAATAATTGGATCTTGTTGTTTGAGACTAGGTGCTTGAATTTCTTTAAACTCCTGATCACTGCAAGTACATGCTTTTCAATGAAAGAGTACCTAGTTTTGTATTCCTCCAAGCCTTGACTGAAGAAAGCAATTGGTTGTTCTAATCCTTCTTTGTTTTGTTGTGCCAGATTACGTAAATTATGTCTCCACCACCAAAGGCATATAGCATGAAACCCTTGAGAAGTCTGGATTGACGAGAGTGGGAGCTTGAGATATAGCCTCTTTTATTGCCTCAAAACTTGCCTTGCCTTCAGATGTCCACCTAAATTCCATGCTCTTTTTTAACATCAACGTTATTGGCTTTACGAGAGTTACAAAGTTTGGAACAAACCTACGGACAAAATTGATCCTTCCCAAGAAGCTTTAAAGATCCTTCTTGTGACTTGGCAATGGCAACACTCGAATTGCTTCAATTATTTCGGGTCAATCGTCAATCCCTCCTTTGAAACAATATGGGCTAGAAGTTTCCCTCATGAGCCAGAATATGCATTTTTTGGGATTCAATGATACCCCAAATCTTCTACACCTCTCGAAATACCCGCCTCGATGAAAGAGGTGATCCACCGCATTTTTGGAGAATACAAGTGATGTCTTTAAGATATATCGTAACTATTTTATTGATCAACCCTTTGAATGCCATATCCATTGCCCTTTGGAAAGTGGCTCCAAAGATTTGATAGGCCAAATGGCATCTTCTTGTAGGCATATGTGCCCCATTTTGTCGTGAAGGCTATCTTGAACTGATCTTCTTCCTTCACCATTATCTGATTATAGCCTAAATATCCATCTAGCAACGAAAACCTTTCTAAACCAGCTACAACCTGCAATATTTGCTCCATGGAAGGGAGTGGGTAATGGTCCTTGAGAGAGGCTCTATTCAAGTCTCTGAAGTCAACACACAATCTGATCTCTCCACTCTTCTTTCTGACTGGAACTAAGTTGGCAACCCAACTAGAATGCTTGATTGGGAATATGATTCTTGACTCAATCAGCTTGTCCAATTCTTTCCTCATGAGAGGCTCCATGTGTGGATTGACTGGTCTTTGTTTCTGCCTGACAGGCTTAGTATTTGGATCCAATTCGATGGTATGCTGAGCTAAGTTGGGATTGAAACCTTTCAAGTCTTCATAGCTCCAAGCAAACACGTCAGGGAACTCTTGACATAGCTGTATGAACTCATACCTTTCTTGTTCAGTTGTCATCCTTCCAATTTGCAATGGTTTGTTCTCTTCTACCAAGATGGATACTGAATCCTCTCTCTTGACCTGAATGTTTTCTTTCTCCTTTCTAAACTGATCATTGGGATTAAAAATGGACTCCAAAGTGATAAGTCCCTTGGGCAGCTTGTTAGTTCTCAGCTGTACCACTTGGTCACCATACTGCTGTTCCAATTTTTCTTGATTCTTGGCTGAGAACTCAGCTTCTTCTTGCAAGAAATGGATGATTTGCTGGTCATTTTCAAACACTTGCCAACTGACATTGTTATCCGGCACTGAAGGCCTCACAATCATGTGGATGTTTGGTTGTACCTTGTCTTGTTGAATGCTTTCCACAATGTCAAAGGCTGCCCCTACTGCTGCAAGCCTGTCAATAGCTTGATTCTCTTTCCTAGGAATGGATTTGATGCCAAAACCTTCAAAATCTTCCATGAGGTCCCACACCCTTCTTGTAGCATTTGAGTAGATCATTCTTGGCAAGCATGTTGTCCCTTGACTTGATTTACAATCAATTCACTATCCCCAAAGACTTGCAAGTTCTTTATTTTCTTCTTGATTGCCCAATGCATCCCTTGCACCAAGGCTTCATATTCGGCAGTGTTATTGGAGCATGCAAACTGAAATCTAAAAGCTGAATAGTACTTTACTCCTCGAGGTGAAACAAGCACGGCTCCACCTCCTACACCTTGTCTACTCCTTGATCCGTCAAAAAATAGCTGCCATACCTCATTGTCATCCTTGTGGTTTGGCTTGGTGATGCTAGGAATAGGTTGATTTTCTTCATGTATACAATAGACCCCTAGCTCAGATTCTTCTACTTCTTGATAAGGATCAAAAGCATGTATCTTGTTTGCCCATTCATCAAGAGTTAGATCCGGATGCTTCCAACCTTAGTGTCAGCTTCATCAGAGCTTGGGTGATCTTCTTGATCAAATGTTGAGCAATTGGCATTAATCTGACTTGGAGTGTAAGGCTCAATATGGAAGTTTGCAATAGGTTCTGACCTGATTGTGGCTTTGGTTCCATACCTCATTCTGAACAACATGTGTGACCAATCAACAGAAAGATAGCCTCCAATTTTGGCTATGAAGTCTCTTGACAAGCAAAGGGCAAAGAGTGGTGGAAGGTCTATGACTCGATACATCTTGTAAAACAAAACATTTGGACATGCATGCAAGGTAAGACTCAATTTTTAATCACTCCAACTGTTGCTACTTTGCTGTCCCATCTATCTACATTACCCCTTTGGATATTGTTTCATATTGGAGCCCTAGCTGATCAGCTATTCGTTTGGGCATTATTGAGCTACTTGCCCTGCAGTCTATCATACAATTGTGCACTAGCTGATTTCCAATGATCAATGAAACATGAAAGGAGGGGTTTCAACATTTTACCTTGCTGTCCTCCATGATTTCCTTCAGTCAGAAGCATTTGTAAGCACTTTGTCTTGCATCCGAACTTGCTGATTTGAAGTTGGCCAGTCCTTCATGGCAGCTTGCAGCAGATCTCTTTGGCCTGGGATGGATAGGGATTCCCACATTAATATATTGACGTTTGTCTTCTTCATCTGATCAATGATACTGAATGGTGATGAAGGATCTCTTTGTTGTCCCTTTACTTGTACATTCAATCTCTTGCACATGGGCAGCAACAACTGGTATTTGAGTTGGCCTAGGGGCTGTTCTTGGCTGCCTTGGTGCATTTGAAATTGGACTTTGCTTGCCAACCATTTGTGGAGTCATGGAAGGTTGTGGATTGGTTGGGGCTAATGGTTGTTATTCACCCAAATTCCTCCTTTTTGACCTTGTGTGGGTTATAACTCCTTGAGAAACTGCCTGGTTCATGCCACAAAAATCCTCTGCTTGCCAATTTACCAATGTGGTGTCATTTGGGGCTGATTGCTGTTGGAATGTTTCTTGTTGTTGGTCGTTTCCTTGACTGCCCTCACCCTCCACACCAGTAGTTGTCACCATTAATGCTTGATTGAGAGCACCATTGAAGCACATGGATTGGTTATGAGGCTCATTGCATGGAAAACACCAATCGTACTCCTAGGCAATGTTGTTTTGTGTTGGCACCAATGCCTTAGAGGCAGATATGGCATTTGGATTATAGGGCTGAAATGGTCTATTGGCAGGAGGCCTTGTTTGATTTATATTTGCAGCTGGATTAGGAGGCCTTTGTGGTTGGTATGGCTGCCTGTTAGGCTGAGCTTGGGGTTGATAAGAAGGTCTAAAACCTTGGGCTTGTTGCCTCTTGAGAGTAACCAACTCATTGCCTAGGTTTTGCAATTGCTTCATGACTTCTTGAAGCTCATTTGGGGCACTTGGAGATGAAGTGGAAGCTTCATTTGAACTCTGATTTCTAGGAGTGGGAGAAGGAGCCAAATTAGGTGCTTGATTGGTGTTTGGACTCTCTAAACTTGGAAACAATGGCATGATAGGTCTAGGGGCAAGTTTGCCACTTGATCAAGCAATTTTCAGCCCTAATGGCAATGCCATAAGCCATAGGGATAGTTATGCCTCCCATGGATTGAATCAACATAGAAATATAAGAATTTAGAGCTTTGAGATAGTAGAGAAAAGAACCTTCTCACTGCTGGGCCTGACCGCCACCGGAATTATCTCCCAAGTCTTTTGAAATTTGAAGTTGAAATCGGCCAGTGCTCATTGGGAGCTCTCTTGATGGTTGTCACTGCTCCAAAAGAGACAAGTTGTCTCCCTTTTCTCCAAATTATTCATGAAGTGCTATACACAACCGATTCCAATTTGTGATAGAACCAGCTCCAAGGCTTCTAAACCATTGCAATGCTTTCCCTTGAATGAAGATGCCAAAGAACTTGATGTACCACTTGCATCACATTAATTTCATGGATTGCACAAAGGTTAGCAATATCTTTAACATGATCACCGGAGTAGTTTAATTTTCTCCAAAGAAGTATGGAATGTTCTTCAAGGCTGCAATAGGAATTGATGTTGTGCATTGAGGGCAAGTGGGCTGCTACCTGTGAAGTTGACATAGGGGTTGTTTTGTGCCATTCTAATTGGTCTTAAAACCCTTGTTGACTGAATGAAAGGCCTACTAGGTGGAGGAGTTAAGAGAGTTCTATTTGGTGGAGATGGAGACCTTTGAATCCTTCTTCCTCTTTGCCTTCTTCTTGGAGATAATTGTAGGTATTCAAACAACACTTCTTCTTCTCCAACTCTTGACCTTGTGGTGACTCTTCTCATGAGTTTTCAGGCCTGCACTGCTGAAACCAGTTGATTCTTCCCCGAGTCGCCGATATGCAAATAATAGCTCTTTTCAAGCAAGAAAATTGCAGCAGATGCACATCAACTTTGCTGCAATAAAAATGAGACCTCTAGTGTCCCACCGGCATGCCAAAACTATTGATGCAAAATCACAGCACCCCTGGATGTTGATCAGATTTCTAGGTTGATCATACTAGCATCCAATGTGATTGCATAACATTGAATCCTTTCTTTGAGTGTGGGACTCAAAATGAGAAAGGAATCTCCAGAGAAGGCTGGTTCCTATTCCTCTATTTAGATGCACACAAAAATGTAGAGGGTTTACTCAAAGTCTAATCTAATCTTGCTGAGGAGACAGGGTAAGAAGATGCATAAAAATAAACCTAAGCTAACAGAGGTGATGCACCGAGGAATGAAGAACACCTATCTTGCCAATAAACACAGACCATTCAAATGTGATGCAAGATCATGCACAGATAACAAAATTTGCAATGAAAGACCAGGAGGATGCAAATGAACACAGAGAGGGTTGAGAATCATCCACAGACATGCATTATTACTTGCTCCAAAGATTGATACAATACACTACAAAATGCCAATAGGTAGAGTCACATTACGCTTTCAATGGGAGGTTCGGACTCCACAAATTCACCCGATAAAGAGAAGGAGGGAGGAGCAAAACAGAAATGTTCGACCTTTAGAAAGAAGCCCCTCCTTACAATACATAGGAAGAATGAGAGAGAGAGGAAATCTAGATCTACCCCAACCACTTCTAGGTTGTATTTAACTCATCTCATTATGGCAGAAGTAGTGAATCCTGGAAAAATGGTGGACTGTCTAGCAGAAACGGTGAACTGTCTATTGCATTAAAGCTGGTTGTTGAAACGTCACTTCTGTCTATTATTACATGCCAGAATCGTTTCTCAATTTTCTCACTCTAAACTAAACCAAAATGCAATATTGACCTAAGAACCATGTAGAGAATCTCTCCAGCTTTCCATTGATATAAAGAACGTGAAAATCCGAGCTCTGGATCGAAAGTTATGGTGATCTGAAGATTTAGGGCACAAAACAGGCCAAAACGGATATTTGAATTTTTCCCGTGCTCTGCCACTTGGATGACATGTGTCGGGTGCTGATTGGCCATGCAATTTTCTCTTCTTCCCTTTCCCAGGTTTTCTTGAAAATTTTGACTTTTCTTACACTTTGGAAAAGTTTTCATTTTCCCCGTGCCCCGCCACTTGGGACACGTGGCATCGTTTGGTTCGTTGACAGGGGCGCGGGGAAAACCTTTACCTTTTAGTTTTGGGCCAAAACTTTGCTAAGTTTCCAAAACTCTCCCCGAGCTCTGAACTCCCCTACCACATGGCACGATTTCATTAGACGCGGGCCCTCCTTGTCTCTGTTTGCGGCCCTTTCACCTTTCGCGTCCCCACGCGTCCCTCGCGTACCTTTGGCCCGATGTCCCAAACTATCTGGGACAAAAATCTCTGAACCACCTGATTCGGGCTTCCTTGCTCCTCTTTGCGGTGAAGACACGTGGTGAGATTCCATTGGCTCTCGGCTCTTTCAGCTTTTCGCGTCCAGTAAGCGTCCTTTTGTCCCGGTGTCCTGCATAAAGTTCCTCGCTTTCGGCCGATTCGGGCGGTTTGTGTCCTCCACGTACCTCTGTCCCCAACCGTCCTAGAAAATTTCTCTGAACCACCTGAAATGGGCTGACTGTTTGCTCTTGGTCGCTTCACCTTTTCGCATCCTTCACGTACTCATGGCCCAGATGTCCCTTTCGCTTGTACAACAATGAGTCAATTTTTCACCTTCGGCTGGTTCGCCCTTTCGTGTCCCGCGCGTCCCCACGGCCCGGATGTCCCTTTGTTTGCAGGCAGGGATGCGCTCTGCATTTTTTTCAGCCGATTCAGGCCCCGACGTCCCAACTGTCCCTAGTGCTTCCTTAGTCGATTTTCTCTGTATTTCAGCCTCAAGCCTGGCTCTTTGCAACTTTTTCACATACTTTTAAAACGTTGGGTTTTCTTCTTGGACAGGAGGGTTATAAAGAAACCGAGGGGACCCCAGAAACATGATTTTTTGCCTTGAATCAATATGTTATCAAAATTACCTTGGGGGGGTGAATTTTGGATAACAGTAATCTCATTGGTAATGATCTGGTGACCCACAAGTATAACAAGTTCCTCAAGTAAACCTTCCTCTACCACCACCATGACCTTGACCATGATATCCTCCCAAAATCCTCCATTCCTATTGTATCCATGGTTGTTCCCTTCATTATATTGTTTTTATTTCTCCTTAGATCCACTTGCCACACTAGTATGGCACACTCTTGTCTCAATGGCTTTGTGGATGTGATAAAAAATATATAGTTAGTGGTGTTATTAGTATGGGACTTGTAATTATTATAGTACATGGACACCTTATTCGGATCATGCGCTACAAAAGAGGGAAATCCCAAGAATCATGGTTCATGTGACATACTTCACAATATAGTAATAATGCATGCACTGACTTGCATGGGAAATTATCCTTAGTATGTCCCTCCTCTTCACAATCATGCACCATATTCCACCGCATGTCACATGTGCTTTGAGTTGCGCGAAATATTCTCCAAATGTTTTTCCATGACTGCAATATCCACCTCTAAGAACGGGCTCACTACAAAGATATAGACACCTCCAGCTACATCAACATGTAAAATTTATTCCAAAGATTCACGCAGATCCACATATGTATTATGAGAGAGTTCCCTATGTAATGTATTCAACAATCCTCTAACGAACTATTACGCATATTGACTAGAATGAATGTTATAAGAAAAATTAGACAATAAGGTCTTAAAATGCATGTCATACGCCTCATGCTTTTAGCTAAACCCTATTTAATATCCTTTAGCGTGTCTTTGATGCTCGCTACTCAAACTTTGGAATGTAGAACTCTACTAAAAATTTAGTATGTAGAGAATTATAATCCACCAAAATCTGATGTGGATCATATGTCTTGTACTAGATATGTGTGTGCCCTTGTAGTGTAGTAAAAAAGGACTAACCTTCCTATCTAAATATGTAATTACCTTAGCACACCATATTAGATCACAATTATGCACATGCTCACATATTCAATCTATCTTTACTCTAGTAAATAGAGAGACATCTCATAGTAAACTTGAGGTGTCAACTATAATGGTTGTTGAGGTTGATGTGTGGGTTGTTAGGGATATGGGCCTTGCTCACCGATCCATAAAAACTACACCAATATTTCCTCCTCCCGATCCTCCCGATCCAATCAATCCTCCTAGGGTAGGTTGTGGGCCAGTTGACATACTCCCTCATGTCCTAGTGGTGGTACTAGACTAGACACCAACTATCTCTGCGTGGTCACAACTAATACCGTAGTACTTCCAATAGTCCGTGCACCAACATTTTTCCTAATAACATTCCTCAAAATAACCCTACAATCAAACTCCCAAAAATGGTGCTGAATGTGTTGCGATGGGTGTACTATTAACCTTATTTCTTGAATTCAACACAAAGCTACATCCAGTCATCTATGCTTGTTTCCATGCACTAACATGCTTCTCAATGAATACTTCTAGATCTAGAACACCATGAGCAAGGGCTAGGTGATTATGTGGGTTCAAATATGTACCTCCGGTCCTCATGCTCTCCTCTTATGCAATCTTATCCAAAGCTAAAGGGTATTCTCTCTTGTGCTTGCATAGACTTAGGAGAGCCTAATGATGTGGTTCCTTATCTTCCATGAGAGATTGAAAAAATTCATGAACCATCATCCTCCTCAACTCTAGTGCCTCTTGAATCTCCTATTCACATGCCATGTCCATCTCTCACACTTCATTAAACTTGAGTTGTCTTTCCTCTCTCTATCTTTCTACTGCTAGGTCTTCCATCTTTCTCCACACATTCTCCTTCCCTTGCACATGGCGGGGGTTTAGTTAGCCATGGGTAGACAATCTAAATCCAATTATACTATCAAAGTCTTGAATGAAAATGGTATAACATGCAAGTATGATCCTCTCGGCTTACGAAATAATATGAACTCATCTTCCTTTTGACACAAATAGGTAGAAATAATGTATTCCAAGGTATAATTGCATAACACTCCAGCCCACTAGTGATCTATAGCTCTCGGTCCACTCCACATCAACATCAATGAGATTCTAGTTATAATTTTATGTTTAAAGTCTCATCCTATATCCCCAACACTTTCCTAAATAATATGCCGCCAACCACTCGTATAATTCCACCGAAAGAACCTAAAAACATTTTATAGAGCTCATGATAAATATTATCTTCTAATTAGGTCTGTGCTATATATCTCGTGGAAAATGATCCCGACCATTCTCTACCCAACCTTCAATAATCTCTAGAGTTAATTGATACACCATATTTAAGCAACAACTTGATAGAAAATTCAAAAAGAGGCCTCGACAATGAAACAAAAATGTAGTCTCTTATTTCAACTTAACTCATTATGCACGCTCTCTTAATACTTAGTCAATTTTTCTAGTCCAACAATCTCTTCCACCGACCATGATCTAAGTGCCATGTTAGGACTCTAAGATGAGTAAGGAAGAGAAAATTCTATCTATTATATCACGCACTCTTCATGACTATGAAACTCACTACACCGAAGCTAAAAAGTTGTGTTTCACTCTCTACTTCACAACTTCCAAGATTCACCACTACCTTCTCAATCACAATACATACATCATCACTAGATTTAACCCCTTAAAACCATGTATTCCAAAGCCTATCACAATGATTACATCACTTGATGACTCATGCTCATGAGTAAGTGTTACTATTGGTAAGAGAAAATTGCTAAGTATCAGTGGAGAAAAAAGGCTATGTGTAAGGGTACACACATGTAGAGTATAAAAGTAGTGTGTAAGGAGTGGGATAAGTGGGAATATAGACCACGTAATGATGCTACATACATGCAGTTAGAAGATTAGATACTTAGCCAATTTTCCATAATGGATAAAAATTGAAAAGTAGAGTTAAAGTGCCACTCAATTAAAGATCCAAAAATATATAAAATCATGAATACTTAGTGGCCAAACAAGGGAAAAGAAAGAAAATATAGAGTAGGATAAATGAAATGCATGGAACAAGCTAAAAATAGGAATTAAAGCATGTTGTATATTTAGGAGAATATATTATTAGTAGGGATTGTAAAATTATGGGATATTCTTGTACACATGCCTATTATTAGGAAAGTACATGAAGCAGTGAAGGGAAAGTCCCCGCCTTTATATATAGGTAGTGCATCCTTATTGAAAAGAGAGGTTCTAGGGATTTTGGGATGATAGAGTGAAGTGAGAATGGAGAGTTTAGAAGTCTAAGGTTTGAGTTTGTTAAGAGTGCACATGGTCTAATGTAAATATGTATTGAGGTTATTATGATTAGCTACTTCGTTATGTATTTTACTATGATTTGGAAAGGATAACTACATTTGGATTTCTAATGTTTGAGTATGAAGCAATGGGAATTTAGATCTTGTTAATCATTATTTACATTGATTAAGTTTCCTTATTATATGTTTTTCTAGATTTCCATGGTTATATTACTTCTTTGTGCATAAATGGATGTTTTAAATATGAATATGCATGCGAAAATTCTGATAAACATAAAAAGGAGGGACCTAGTGGCTATGCGAGCTTTGGGTGAGCATCCAGGACTTGTTTAGATGAGGTTCCAACACACCTAGCTCTTACTAGGAAATAAAATACTACATTTTGGTTCTATTTTCAGGACCTCTTTTAAAATTATCTACCATGATGTTGTGTGCAGATGGTATATCGACTATCTTTGGAGATTATTGAGAGGATAGAACATGATCAAGATGTTTTTGCATAGAGATATAGCACTAGACCTGATTTTAATACATGAAAGTGGGTGGAAGATAATCTGTATGACTGCTTGTATGAGACGTTATTCATTTTTTTCCCAGTAGAATTATACCAATGGTTCATAATTTACATGAAAAACAAAATTATTTTCCTAGGAAATAGATTTTAGACATAGCAAGACTATCATACTCTTCTTGATTTGAGTGAGATGTGAAATAAAGCCATAGATCATTGGTGGGAATGTGTATTATGCAGATATATACTTTGGAGTATGAAATTTCTACATATTATTGTCTAGAGGAGGCTAGTTTGTATGTGATCTAAGAAAATTTTATTTGCATGTAATACCCTCATCTATCAGAATATTAATGGTAGAAATGGGAATGGAGAACTTAACTATGGATAGAAAAATACCCACCATGCACAGGGAAAGGATTAGGTTTGGAAAATATGGTAGAAATACTTACAGAAGAAAGATAGAGTTAGAATCTTAGATATAATGAAGTGTGATAAAGGGTAGTGGATGTAGAACTACCGTTGAGAAGAATGATGACTAGCGTAAATTATGATATCCCTATAGAAGATGAGGAGCTATAATATCATGTCCTCCTAAAATTAGGAAAACACATTAGAGAGACCCCATTGGCTTCGATGAGAGAAAATTTGAGGAGAGAATGAGAATCGAGGAACAAACTGATCTAGCTTGGATACCTATCCCTCTTACAAGTTGTTCTAGACCCAAAGATATTTTTGAAGAGCATCATAATTAATGAGAATAATTAGGATCTCCATGTTGGGAAGGAGATATAGGTAGGCATATTCTAGTTTCAACTCGGAAGCGAAGGAGATCAAGAACACACACATGGCAACACAACATGTGCCACTATTTGGAAGTAATTTTAGAGGTGTTTTTATAGGCATGTCATCGTGAAAAAGTGTTAGCACATAAAAATTTGGAACAAATCCTATAGGTTCTGATACAACAGATAATGGGTGTCTAATTCAACACAACAACTAGGACACAAGGGAATTCATCTACTGGACCACAGGTTACCATAAGAGGTTCAAGAGGTTTAAGTTATCTACCACGTGTGAAGGGAAATCTTGGTAGGGGTTCTATATCTGGGTATGGTCCTAACCCAATGAAGGGTCCCCACCACAACAAACTCCCTAATAACCACCACAAAATATGCCTCAAGAGACACCACCTCAACCACTATAATAAAAACACCTCAAGTCTGCTTTGAGATATCTCTTAACTTTACAAAGTATAGAGGTGTGGAGGATGCAAATGAACATATACAAAAACATGAATTGCTATGGAGAGATAAGTTAATTACATCTCCCGATATAAAGGAACACTAATTTTCCACAACACTTCAAGGGCATGCACATAGTTGGTATAGAAAGTATGATCTACACTAGAATTCGAATGACTATGATCCATGGTGCATTGCATTTTTTGGCTGAATTTCACATCCCAGAGTTTGAACAATAGAGTATTAGCACACTCAAGGACATCAAACATGGCTTATCTGAAAGTGTAAGGGAGTATGATGCATGGTTTAACACTAAAGTGTCTAAATTATGTTATTATATTCATAAAATCCAACATGCACAATGGTTTGTTGGAGGATTGCCAACTCTGTTTTGAATGTACTTATCACATAAGACCTATTCATATCTGCGTGAGGCTTTAGAAGTACCTCTGCATGATAAAGTAGTTAGGAGTGCGTAAATCAAGGGTTAGCCCTTTTCTAGAGGAACAAATAGTAGGAATGGATAAATAATTAGAGAATATTTCAGCCAATTCAATGTATGAGATGCACAAAGTGGGTTATGGTGCATAGATTGGGATGTGGAGGGGCATAATAAGGATAGTTTTCCACAATGGAATGTGCATGCACTTTATTACAATATTAAGATATTTTCCACAAGAATCAAAATATATGGAATTTTCCTATCTTACAGTGTGTGATGATGAAGAATGTCTCTATGTACTATAAAATTTGTGATGTGCACACCATGATACAAAATATTATCGTTTGATAGACCAAATTCATGAGGCATGTGAGATTGGATTGCGATAAACCACTGTGGCAAGTAGCTCTTGAAATAGGAATCCCAACCTAATGAAGGGAGAAATAATGGAGATGGTGGGTTCTGAGGTGGATATAGGAGTAGAGGCCATGGTGGTAGAGGAAGATTCATGCATGGGACTTTCTACTACTTGGGTCCCCGATCATTTCCATCATGAGTGTCCAAAAATATGGCATGCACCTATTGTGGGAAGAAAAATAATGTTAAATACTTCCCTGATCTTTATGAGCACATGTGTAAGAATAAAAAGAAGGAAAAAGGCATGGGGATGATCAAGGTACAGTGCATGAAGAGTGAACAATGGAAATCAAGAAGATAACTGATCTAGAGATTCACCTTTGCTAGTGACTAAACATATAGAAGCAAGTAGTATATACGTATGAGTGACTTAAAGAAAAATTATCATTAGGAGAGAGGAAATTATGCATATAAAGTATCTAGATGTTGCTCATTATAAGGAGGTATTTTAAGAGACCATGGGAGTGATCAAAGACTTGCAGGGTGAGATTCAATGCTTGAAGGAGAAGGTGTGCGAAAGGGAATGTAGAAAGAATATTGAGCTCCCATAGAAGGATGTAGATGATCTGAAGGAGGTTTATAGGATGTTGAGACATGAGAACATTATTCCACCGCTAGGATAATGGCTTTCGAGAGAAGGTAGTGTGCACTCGAGATTGAGCACGAACATCACATACTAGATGTAAATTTTCTACCACAGTAACCATGAGTATGACAAGGAAATCACACTGGATGCAATGATTAATGGTTAGCTAGGTGAGAAATATTCTAATTGACCTAGGGGACGAGGTGAATGTTATGACTTTGGATTCATGGAACTCGATGGGAAAGCCACCATTACAGCCATCTTCTACTGTGATGTATATGTTGAGAAAAACAAGGGCCATGCCTATTGGGGAGTTGAAGGATGCTTTAATTACAATCCAAGGAGCTAAATTTATAGGAGATTTTGAAGTTTTAGAGCTGGATGAGATAGATAATTTCCCAACACTAATTGGGCATCCTTAGTTCTATGCAAACAATTCTCACTTACACTTGAATAAAATATATATCAATTTTGAGAACGAGGAGGAGCACATGTTCATACTCCTAGATGATGTGAAAGTTGCACCTTACATTGAACCCGTAAGTGAAGAAGAGATGAATATGATTTATACACACAAAGTGTGTGACCTTGAGAATGGGAACCATCTAAGGAAGGCATAATTTAGTGGGAATACACAAAATATGTTAATGATACTATTTGTGTTGCTTGTGATAATTGGTACCATGGTACATATGAAATGATTAGGCATGAGGTTAAAGGTAGATTCACTCGGATGGTCGGCCACACATGATTATGTGCTTAGGAAAATTGAGTTACCAAGGTATATTAGAGAAGATAAGCATGAATATTTATTGCATGTCATGGAATAAGAATGAAATAATGAGGAGAGATAGAAGGAATATGTTGGTGTATACCTTGTGCGAACAAGAACGCATTGGTGGGTGACACACGAGAGATAATATTCAGGATTTTGTGACGTAAGTATTAAATTTTCAAAAATATTTACTTAGAGAAACATTCCCTCCCTTATACATGAGTATTATGGAAAGACTCTAGCTTTGGTACATGTCCATAACTGTGAGAGACAATGGGAACAAGGAAAAGAGGACTTACCACCAACTATTTGGGTACATAAATTTTATTCCACTCTGCGTGGATGTGCATGAGCGTGGTATGTGCATGATGAGATCAAGTAAGATATTACAAGTTGGAGAGAAATTACTTAAGGTTTGGATCACATTTTTTATTATTTTTATAATAATCCACCAATATATGAGGCTTTAAAGATCATGAAGCACATCATCTTGGGGATAACAAAAAGAAAATGAGCTCATGCTTTAGTTACTTGGGAGCCTGATCCCGAGGTGTACAGAGATACATTAGAAATAAAGGAGATACTATTGGGGTCGCTCTTGGAAAGAAAAATCAAAGGGAATATGGTATACCTCATTGATGATGAGGAAGGGGAGAATCTAGATATTAGACATACAGAGGGTGCGTGTAAGGTAATGGACTCTGTAGATGAAAAGGCATCCACATACCTTGATTCTATGAAGACTAAGAAAGTTAACATTGGGACTGAGGATGTGCCTAAGGAAGCCATCATTGGAGATTACTGGTCAGAACAAGAGGTAGCAAATATCATTGAGCTCTTGCGTGACTTTCAAGATTTGTTTCTAAGAGGTTACCATGAGTTAAAAGGAGTGCACCCTTATTGAGAGAAATGAAGATTCATCGAAAGAAGGCACATGTCTGGTTTGGAGGAGGCATTATAGGATGAACCAAAACTTGTGCATAAAAATGAAATAAGAGATTGAGAAAATTATTAAATATGGGATCATTCAACCAATTAAGGAATCGAGTGGGTTAGTCCCATGGTGATTAGCATCAAGAAGGATGGTTGGATTAGGATCTATGTAGATTACATGGAACTCAATGCTTCATGTGTGATAGATCCTTTTCCTAAACTATTCATAGGGAAAATACTTGAAAGCATTACAGGTGTGAAATATATTATTTCACTAATGGGTTTTTTAGGGAACCATCAAGTATGCATTGTGTGAGAGGATCAGGAAAATTCCACCTTTGCCACTTTGAATAGGGAAGTTTTGCATATACTATGATGCCATTTGGATTGAAGAATACACCAATAGTATTCTCATGCATAGTTATGTAGGGATTTCATGACTTCATTCATAAGTTTTGCAGTGTATCTAGATGACTGGACTATTTATGGGTTGGTAAAATATCACCGTGATAATCATAGGTTAATTTTTGAGAGATGTAAACAATTGGGAATCTCTCTCAAAATTAATAAGTGTATCTTTGTTATACCCTTTACCACTTTTCTTGGGCATATAATTTGTAAGGATGGATTGTTGGTGGATCTAACTAAGATTGTAGTGATTTTGGGATTAGAAGAACCTACCAACTAAAGTGAGGTGCGTAGTTTCTTAGGGCATACTGGTTATTATAGAAATTTTATTAAAGGATATGCAAATATTTTTGTGCCCCTAGAAGAATTTCTCAAAGCCAAAGGAAATTTTTATTGGGGTGATGTGTAGCAGTAGGCATTTAAAACATTGAAGGAGAAGCTTACCACTACACTAATATTGCACTTCCCTTCATGGAAAAAACCTTTCCATGTACATGTTGATGCCTCTGACATGGCTATTGGCATAGTCTTGGTGCAACCAGGAGAGGGTAATGTGGATCATCCCATATGATTTGCAAGTAGAAATTTGAAACCAGTAGATTAGAATTATAAAAAGAATGAGAGTGAATCATTATCCATGATCTATGCACTTCAAAATTTTTAACAAAACTTATTGGCCACACCATTCATCTTCTATATAGATAATATGGAATTGAAGTAATTAGTCAACAAACATGTTTTACAAAGGTGCATTTGTCGGTGGATACTATTCTTTCAGGAATTTGATTTCATAGTTATAATAAATCCAAGACAGAGATATCTAAGGCCAAATCACTTATCAAGGATCAGTTCTTGAGAGGATGCATAGAGTATTGAATATGTAATGCCTAATGTGTAGTTATTTAGGTTGAATCACACACCAACATATTTGGAGGACAACCATAATTTTGTGGACTAGACTTGTGCAAGAGGGGATGAAGATACTAGAAAAGAAGTAAGTTGCTAATAGATCCACACCTTATAAACTTATTAGAGGAGAATTGTATAAAATGGGTAGAAATGATGTCTTGGGTAGGTGTATTCTAGAACATCAACGCGAAGCCATTATAGAGGAAGCTCATGGAGGTATTGTAGGAGGACATTATGTAGGAGATGTGACCGCACATAAGATTGTTCTAGCTGGGATATGGTGGGAAAAATTGTATAAAGAACCTAAGTATTTTTTAAAGCATGTGATCACGGTGTTGTCATGCAAATGTGTAACATGGAAATTGACTATTTCTAAGCATGAAAACTATACCCCTATGTCAAAAATTTCAATTTTTACCCTTCCAAGACACCTCGTGTCTACCTAGTCGATATAATGACATCCAAATTTATGTTATCCCATCCCCTTAGGTGATTTGGGAAATTCAACTCAAAACCCCTACGTGATTTTAGGAGTTCTTTGAAAAATGCAAACTTTGGGTAGGTATGGGAAGGGCTATCATTGGCCTTCCTTGGAATAGAACAACCCCATGGAGCAAAACAAAGAATAAAAACTAGACACAGAAGTGAATCAAAGGAATTGGAACATCATGGAAGTGATTTAGGAATATTCATGAAGGATTTAGAGAAGTTGGACCGGTTTCACCAAAATCGGGGCTCACAGAGCCTGTAGACAATGCTTTTGCCAAAAAGGTTGTTGAGCTTTGGAAGGTGATTTTGAGAGATCAAGAATGAGTAAGGAGAAAAAAATACATATTTAGAAATATAATTCTGAGACCTATAAGATGGTGAAATCATATTTTTCACAACACCTTGGTGCAATAGGTTTATAACTGGTTTTTTTCCTTGTACAACTAGTGATCCGGATCAAAATATACTTTTTCATGGAAAAATGGAGAAATTAAGACCTAAGACCCCACCATTGGCTTTGTAAGTAAATTTTTAGTTAATAGAATATAATATTTCATCAAAAAGTCCATTGGGAGCTCAAGTTATTTCCATTTCAAGTTGCCCTCTAGGAGCGAGTTTGAGAGTTAGTCAAATTTTGAACAAGACATGTGTCAGCTCCAGGAGCCTGGACATAATTTCATGTCCCTTACATCCCTAAAGAAAAGGGAAATCAAGGTCAAAAAAATTCACCCAACCCCTATAATCCCTTTGGATCCTCGTGCGACCACTCGGACCACTAGTTCAGCTCTCGGGAGATAGTGAAGCCACCACATGTTGCGACCGGTGCACTATTATGAAATTTTATGTCCCTATCATCCCTTTTTTCTGAGGGGAATTAAGGTCTAAAAAATGTGCCTATCCCCTCCAAGAAGCTTCATGGTTCCTCATGTGACCAACTTCCAGCCCCTTAGTGCTTTGAAGCTACTATTTGCTCAAATCCCCGCCGTCGGATCTTTACCACGTGTTGGAACTAGGTGCCACATATAATTTGATGTCCATCACATCCATTAATTCTTTAAGGGAAATCAGGGACATGAAATTTCACCTCACTCCTTGCTTTTAATTTTTTTGAATAATTTAAAACCCCTCATGCTTCCCGCTTCTAACTTCTAACTTCTCTATGCACAACTTGCTCTACAACTTCCTCTGTAACTTCTTGCTGTCACTCCACCATTGATGAAATCCAAAAATATTCAATAAATAAATGAAATCCTATACCCTAAGTCTCGAAGGAATATTGTTCAAATGAAGAATGAAGAATGAAGAAGAAGAAACAGAGAAATCCTCCATGGCCGTGAAATAGAAATTCAGAGAGATCTTGAAAACCACTACACGGAATGACAAACCATTTTTATACTCACTCCTCTTGTAAAAACCATCAAAACCTTACCTTCAAATCCTCCTTTTGTAGTACAAAACATTCACAATGAAGAAACCCATCTCTTTGCACAATTGGGAAAAATCTTGATTTCCCATCAAACCAACAACCAAATCGAAGAAAAATTTCACCGCCGGAATAAGAAGAAAAAAACCAAAACAAAAATGTAAATTTTTTTGCAAACAAAATAAAAAACATGACCCACAATTTTTTAAGTCCATTAATGGCTACCACGTTCGAAGCAACTGCCGAGTCAAAATATTAAAACTTTAAAATCTCCCAAACTATCAAGCGGATATGTCCAAGATTTCAAAAGGGTGATATTGGGAAAAAACCGATATCAGAAAAATTTGTTTCACAGTGATCCGACTACTAGAGGTTCACTTTCCAAAAATAGTAGATCTTCTATATGAAGGATTGCCATTTTAGGAAAGTCATCAATTAAAGAAACCTGAAAGAGGTAGTAAACACATAATATGTAATGCAAGGAGAGGTTGTCAAAATGGTCGTCTTGGTCCAAATTTTAAACTCAATAAAAATATCATGTGGTCCCATGAGCACTTGTAAAAAATAGAAAATTGATCCAATTTGAGAGAAATGCATAGAGAAAGGGAAATTTGAGTTACAACATCTAGTTGAGGTTTGAGGCAATTTTTTTCATACTTACTAAAAATAGTAAGTTTCCATTTTTGAAGAAATCATGAAGCATAAATGGATAGGGTAGAATCCGATGCAACCTTTCACTCCTGAGTAAGAGATAGAAAAAGTGTAGTCTCTATCATCATACTATGCAGAGTAGGTGATAGTGAGGATGTCAACAATGTCTTTCAAACTCATTTCATGCTTTAATTGGTATGTGGGAGGTGGAATTTGTAGTCGACACCATCAGATCATTCATAATATGCTTCATTAGGATCATGTCCAAATCATCCGAGAAATGCAACAATGTTATAGGGAGTCAAGAAAAGATTCGGTTGAAGGCTCTAGTCCCTTTAGAGGTAGAATCTATGATCATCGACATCATTCTTCCTTCTCCTTTCTACTATATCTCTCTCTCTCTCTCTCTCCCCAAATTTCTCTCTCCTCAATATTCTAATCTTGCATTGGGGTTGCACTTTTTCATGTCTTAATGTTTCTAATGTAATAAGTCACCTTTATGTTATAAAAATGGACTTAATGTTTTCCTAGGAAGGAAAAGAGTCTTAAGTCATGTCAAGACATATGAAGAGTCATTGGGGAGTATGTGAAAATTCATTTATCTTCCTATAAATTGTAAATCCATTCCCATTTCAAAGGGTTGGTGATTGATTTTGTAAACTCAAGAGTGCATTGAGAGAACAAAGGAGATAGCCAAATTCTTCCATTCCCTCATTCTCAAATTTCCTCCATTTCTCCACTGTGTACAAATTTTGTTTGAGCAATCAATACAAGGATTTTCTATCTTTCTTTGACTAAGGAATTTCTTGATACTTTGTGCTCATTAAATTCTATTTGGTCTTATTGCTACTTGTAGAGTTGTTTCCTCTTAATTTTAGTGCATGTGATGAAAATTCCAACTAGTGTGTACAGAATATGATTTTCTACCTATAACATTAGTTTTCTTACCTCTTTTCTCACTCCTCTTTCCCACTTTTTAGAAAAATTGTTCCTTAGCAAGAGATTACCATCTTTCTCGCAGGTCAATGGAGTGCCCTTGTTTGATCCTTGGCCATAAGAGCACACAAAGAAAACTTACTTTCACTCATGTATCCAGATACGGTAGCCGCACCGGGTTAAGTAGAGGGACTTAGAATATTAGAGCATTGGCAAGAAGTCCATCAATTTGTTCCTAAATTTTTTTATCACCAACAATTTTTGACACCCACTATGGGAATATTTAGCAACATATGCACCCAAAATATGACCGTAAGGTCCAAAAATTAAAAAAATCAAATATTGAAAAAAGAGGTCATGTAAATCTATTGTCGAAAGATTCACTTTGTCAATTCTTGCATGTGACCTTTCATATTCCACAGTGTCCTTTTGTATTTCCACTACAAGAATTTCCAAAATTTGGTTGAAAGGAGATACACCAAGTTGAATAGATCGAGAGGAATTGTCAACCCCACTTTCAAGGCTTTGAAAAATCAGCAAGGAAGAGTTAGAGATAATCCCTACTATTTTTCTCAAGCCTCATCCCCATCCAGGTCTTCAAGAAGTTCACCTAGAAATCCCATCCAAACTCTTGTTGATACTCCCCCTTCAAATTATCCCATTTTTAAACCACCATTCAGCTTTGAGTTACTGGAGGAAGAATAATTTGAATAAAAATTCATAGAATCAAGAGTAGAAACATAAAAATGATTGCAGATGAAGCGAAAGATCTCAACCAATTTTTCCATGGGGAAGAAATACAAGCCCATGTGCTCTTTAACCCCCTGTTCATGATATAACAACGATTTACCCTAAGAAATTTCTAAAGTTCAAAGGTGACGACACACAAATACTTGAAGAATACATCGCTGATTTCACCACATCACATGAGGTTTTAGAGTTGAACAGGAAGACATTGCCCTAAGACTATTCATGGAGTCCCTCTAAGAAAAAGTAGCGGAATGGTTCTACCTCCTACCTACCCGATCCATCACTTGTTGGAATGAAATCAAAAGGAAGTTTGAGGAAAGATTCAAATTCACCAAGGACTTTGTAAAGACCTCCTTGTTCAATTAGCAAAAATGAAGAAAGGAGAAAGTAAAACTATGAGAGAATTCATGGCTCATTTCAATTGGTTGCTTTGCAGGATACCGGAAGAAGATTTTACATCTGAAAACAACATCAAGAGATTCTTCATCAATTCTCAATCACCAGAGGTGGGATTTTTCCTATGAAGAGTTCAACTAAGGGATATTGTAGAAGCACAAAGATTAGCCATTGAACTAGATGATGATCTCATCCTATCTAGAAAGATCAAGAATCCCTCAAAGGGTAAATCTCAATGTTTGGGAGATGAAAGAACAAATCCATTGTTATAAAATTGGTGAATGAGATGGCATCATTGAAGAGGGAATTTTTTGAATGAGCATCTTACCAAACAAGAAACAAATTTTTTTATAGGATCACCCCGAAGGATTTCCTTGGAGGCCCCACTTGTCAATGCAAGTTGTAGGAGTAAGGAAAATGAAGAAGAGCTTGAACAAGAAAGTGAAGGTGGTGATTTTCTAGAAGTTGATGAAATTTAGAATGATAGACAAATCAGATTCTTTGAGTATTCTAGAGGTGATGAGGATGAAAAATAATATGCACCCAGTTTCTCATGTGCAGTATTCACTCGTTCTTAGTCTAAGAAAGGAGCATCTCCCTCCACTGCTGTAAAGAAAAGAAGACTAAAGATCCTCCCGTGTTGACTCCCAAAAAAAATAATCAGTCAAGGATCTCCAATCCCACCCTCCATGGAGTCCACATTGTTGAATCCTGATCCTATAGTAAGTAAGAAGGATCCCACAATTCCAAGTAAGTCTTCCAATGCCTCTTCTAATTCTAAGTCTAAATATGCTCCTGTAAAATCTAGTACTTTGAAAGTTCCTAGTGTACCTTTCAAAATTCCCTTTGTTCCTAAAAAATCTACCCTTGCTACCAAAACTACCCCAACTCCAAAATCAGTCCCTTCATCCCCCTTGTCCACATCTTCTTCCTTTGACTTCATAGAATATGCTAACAAAGCCAAGGTGTAGATTATCAAATCAAGATTTGCGGACTCACCCAAAACAATTCAAGAGATTATTTCGATATATCAGAGTGGTAGTTTAACATCAAATGTTGTAACTCCTATTTATAAAGGAATACTACCAAACCCACCTACAGCTCCATCACATAGCATGCTTTCATTAAGTTCATCCAAGACTAATAAGGTTGAACCTTTCTATGTCTCTTTTTATTAGAGATTATGTCTTGAACAATTACATACTATATTCAAGTGCTTGTGACAGTATAATGCCTGTAAAGGTTGCCAAGGCTATTAAACTCACCATGAGTCCACCTGGTGGTTCTTAATACTCCTTGGAGTCAAAAGAGGTTCCACTTAAAGGGAAGGTCATAGATGCAAAGGTGGATCTCGCCAAATTTCAAGAAAAGAAGGTTTCAATGATGACTTTGGTAGTAGAAATTCCGTCTTCATTTGAAATGTTGCTAAGTTGAAGTTTATTTTAGTAGTTTGGGGGTAAAATTAAAATAAATTGGTCTTCTGAAACCATGCCAAAGGGAGACATGGAGAAATTACTTCCAGAGAAGAAGATGAGGTACGTTGTATGAAAGTCCGGAAGTCTAGGAACAAAAATCTTGTATTAAAATAGAAAGAAAATTAAACAATTTGTGACAACCAAGGAGGAAGATGATATTCCCATCTTGATAGCACCAAAAACTCCTTCCTGAGAGAGGTATTGACCTTGAAGAAGCACCGAGGAGATTTTATTTACAAGAAGTCAATCGTGAATTACTAGATGATACAAGCCATGAGGAAGAGGAGATGGTTCTCGATGATTTTAAAGTAGAAAAATCATCTTATGTGCTTATCCATGATGAGGAGATATTCTCATTCCCATTTGAAGATGAGGACTCTCTTGATCATGTCACCCAGAAGAGACCAAGCCAGTCTGCAATGATCCCTCAAATAGTGGGAGAGAATCATCTGTACAAGAACTACTAAGAGCCGTGGAAGAAATAGAAGATCCTGAGCTCATTCTTGAACTCCTAATGCAAGCCATGAATCTACAAGATAAGCACAAATATGATTCTAAAGCCTAAATCAATGTGAAGGTTGGCCATGTTGAAACAAATCAAGATGAGAAATATGATGCCCCCTTGAGCCAATGGTTGATGGATGCAATGATGAAATCAAGGTATTTTATTTCCCATTTGAAGAGGAAGACTCTTTCCATGATGAAGAAATTGAAGTAAGGATTTTTGAGGCCTTTGAAGTTGAAGCTCCTCTTGATGAAGGAGTGATAGAATGCAGTGATTCCCAAGATGATGAAGTAATCCCTCTAGATAGTTTCCTTGAGCTGCAAAATAAAGATTCTTCAAAGGTATCCAAAGATGAGCTATAGGAAGTAACAAAGGAGATCTCCATGTAAGAACTATTAGATGCAATAGAAGGTAGGCAAGGCCCCGAACCAATTATTAATCTCTTAACTCATATCATGGCCATACAAGACAAATATGAGGTTACTTCTAATCCTCCATTCAATATTCAAGCACCTCATAATGGAGTAGAGATAAAGGATTAATCTAAGGTTTCTCATGGAGAAAATTTAAAGGAAAAGAGATCTGGGAAAGAAAGTAGCTCAAAATATTCAAGAAATTTGAATGAAAATCAGCTTTGGGGCAGTGATGAGATGCTCAATGAAGAACCATCTATGTGGATAAACACGAAGAAACTGACACTATGAAACCAATTTCAAAGAGTGTGAAGGCAATGGAATTTCTAAGTGAAGGCCTAAAAATCAAGAAGATCATGTAGACTCACTCCTACCAAGTACATAGAAAATCATGAAAGCACCTAGATTTCATAAAAATTAAGGAGAGGAGGATAATTTCTCAAACTAGTTAATGGCTTCACGTAACAACATCACTCTAGTGATACCCACTCAGGGGTAACCTTTGAGAAGAGAAAAGTGCTTTAGTGAAAGTATTTTGTCCCCCGCTTTGTACCATAGGTGATTGTTAGGTGTGTTTCCATTTTTTGTGTGTGTCCTTTCCTTTCCATATGTGTTATGTTTTTCCTTTTATTTTTTTTGGTATGTGTGTGTTTCGTTATTCATTCTCTCTATCTCTCTCCCCCTTGTTATAAGTTGTACATGACTCCATAGGGCCCAATGGATAAGGAACTAGTCAATGGATTATATGGTATAAGGTTGAGATTCTAGATTCTCCATGTCATGTCTTTACTACGCTCAATCCATGTCATGTCCCCAAGCTAGAGCCAGCTTGTTGTCATGCAAATGTGTAACAAGGAAATTGACGATTTCCAAGCATGACAACTATACCCCTATGTCAAAAATTTCAAGTTTTACCCTTCCAAGACACCTTGGGTCTACCCAATCAGTCTAGTGACCTCCTAATTGATGTTAAACCATCCCCTAGGTGATTTAGGAAAGTCAATTCAAAACCCTTAGGTGATTTTAGGAGTTCATTGAAAAATGCAAACTTTGGGAAGCTATGGGAAGGGCTATCACTAGCCTTCCTAGAACTAGAGCAACCTAATGGAGTAGAAAAAGAAATAAAACCAGACATAGAAGTGAATAAAAGGAATTGGAACATCATGTATAGGAAGATTAAGGAAGGATTCAGAGAAGTTGGGTCGGGTTTCACCAAACTCATGGTTCACTGGCCTGATAAAGGTGCACATGCCAAAAAGGCTCGCTGAGCTTCGGAAGGTGATTTTGAGAGATAAAAAATGATTAAGGAGAAAAAAATACATATTCAGAAAGGGAATTTAAATACCTATAAGGTGTTGAAATCATATTTTCACAACACCTTGGTGCAATAGGTTTATAAATCGTTTGTTTTCTATGTACAACTAGCAATCCAGAGAAAAAATCTACTTTTAAGGGAATAAATGGAGAAATAAAGACCTAATAACCCCACCATTGGCTTAAAAATGAAATTTTCAGTCAATATCATATAAAATTTCATCAAAAAGTCCATCAGGAGCTCAAGTTATTGTTGTTTCAAGTTGCCCTCTAGGAGCGAGTTCGGGAGTTAGTCAAATTTTAAATAGGACATGTGTCAGCTCTAGGAGCCTGGCACAATTTCATGTCCCTTATGTCCCTCAAGAAAAGGGACATCAAGGTAAAAAAATTCACCTAGACCCTATAAGCCCTCTAGATCCTCATGTGACCTCTCGGACCTCCAGTTCAACTCACCGAGCTAGTGAAGCCTTCATCCCCTCGCCGACGATCAAGTGCCAAGTGTCGCAACCAGCACGAATATGAAATTTCATGTCCCACTCATCTATTGTTGATGAGGGACATAAAGGTCTAAAAAATGTACCTAGCCCCTCCAAGAAGCCTCATGGTTCCTCATGTGACCAACTTCCAACCCCTTAGTGCTTTAAAGCTACTTTTTGCTCAAATCCCATGTTGTCGGATCTCCGCCACGTGTCACAACTAGGTGTTGTGTGAAATTTGATGTCCCTCACATCCATTAATGCTTAAGGTACATCAGGGACATGAAATTATTCCTCACTCAATGCTTTGATTTTTTTTGAATATTTAAAAACCCCTCCTCCTGCCAAACTTCTAACTTCTAACTTCTTCGTGCACAACTTTCTCTATAACATCCTCTCAGAACTTATTGCCATCAATCTAACATTGATGAAATCAAAACCAAATTTGATATAGAAATGAAATCCTATACCCCATGGTAATATGTAGGTATTAGAAGGAAGATTGATCAAATGAAGAACAAGAATGAAGAACAAAGAATGAAGAAGAAGAAATAGAGAAATCCTCCATGGTTGTGAAATAGAAATTTGGAGAGATCTTGCAAACCACTACATGGAATGAAAAACCATTTTTTCTACTTGTTCCTCTTGAAAAAACCATGAAAACATCACCTTCAAACCCTCCTTTTGCTGAACATAACATTCACAGTGAAGAAATCCATCTCTTTGCACAATAGGGAAAAAAATTGATTTCCCAC
The DNA here is from genome assembly GCA_018340775.1 of Taxus wallichiana var. yunnanensis. Lineage (NCBI taxonomy): Eukaryota > Viridiplantae > Streptophyta > Pinopsida > Cupressales > Taxaceae > Taxus > Taxus wallichiana. The sequence goes on from CM031244.1 coordinate 237,443,385, forward strand.
CAAACCGAAGCCGAATCGAAGAAAAATTTCACGGGTGTAATAAGAAGAAAAAAACACAACAAAAATGTAAGTTTTTTTGCGAAAAAAGAAAAAATTAGACCTATAATTTTTGAGGTCTATTAATGGCTACCGCATTCAAAAGCACTTCCAGGTAAAAATTTTAAAACTTTAAAATCTCCCAAACAATTGAATGGATAGGTCCAAGATTTCATAGGGGAAATATTGGAAAAAAAACATTTAGAAAAACTTTATTTCACAGTTATCTAACAACTAAAGGTTCACTTTCCAAAAATAGGAGGTCTTTTACATGGAAGACTGCCATTTTAAGAAATTCATCAATTAAAGAAATTGTGAAAGAGGACTTAAACACAAAAGATGTATAACAAGGAGAGATTTTCGAAATGGTCATCTTGGTCTAAAATTTACACTACTAAAAATAGTAAGTGGTCCCATGAGCACCTGCCAAACATAGAAAATTGATCTAGAAGGTGAGAGGAACGTAGGGAGAAAGAGAAATATGAGTTGTAACATGCAATTGAGGTTCGAGGCAAATGATTTTTCCTATTTACTAAAAATAGTAAGTTACCATTTTTAAAGAAATCATGAAGCATAAATGGATAGGGAAGAAGCCAATGAAACCTTTCACTTCTGAGTAAGAGATAGAAAAAGTATAGTCTCTATCATCATACTATGCATAGTAGGTGATAGTGAGGATGTCAATAGTGTCTTTTAACACTCATTTCATGCTTCAATTGGTATGCGGGAGGTGGAATTCACAATTTAAATCATCAGATCATTCATAGTATTCTTCATTAGGATCATGTCCAAATCTGTCAAATAGTCTGAAAAGTTATAGGGAGTCAGGACAAGATTCATTCTAAGGCTCTAGTCCCTTTAGAGGTGGAATCTTTCATCATTGACATCATTCTTCCTTCTTCTCCTTTCTGCTATGTCTTTGTCTCTGTCTCTATCTCTCTCTTATCTCCCCCAATTTTCTCTCTCATTAATATTCTAATCTTGTGGTGGGGTTGAAATTTTTCATGTCTTAATGTTTCTAATGTAATATGTCACCTTTATGTTATAAAAATAATTAATGTTTTCCTTGAAAGGTGAAGAGTCTTAAGTCATGTCAAGACATAAAAAAGATTCATTGGGAGCATGTGAAAAGTCATTTCTCTTCCTATAAATTTAAAGAAATTCCTATTTCAAAGGGTTGGTGACTTATTTTGTAAACTCAAGAGTGCATTGAGAGAACAAAAGAGATATCCAAATTCTTCCATTCTGTCATTCTCAAATTTCCTCCATTTCACCACTATGTACAAATTTTGTTTGAGCAATCGATACAATAAGAAGGAGTTTCTAGCTTTCTTTGACTAAGGTATTTCTTCATATTTTGTGCTCATTAAATTCTATTTGGTCTTATTGCTACTTGCAGAGTTTTTTCCTCTTAATTTTAGTGCATGTGATGAAACTTCTAACTAGTGTGTGTAGGAATTTGATTTTCTACATGTAACATTAGTTCTCCTACCTCTTTTCTCACCCCCCTTTCCTGCTCTTCAAACAAAGTCTTCCCTAACAAGATTTTGCTAGCTTTTCCGAGGTCAATAGAGTGCTCCTATTGGATCCTCGGTCATAAGGCCACCTAGAGAAAACTCACTTTCACTCATGTATGCATATATGAAAGCTGCACCAGTTAAGTAGAGGGACTTAGACTCCCAAAGCGTTGGCAAGAATTCCATCACTTTTTCCCAAAAATTTTCTCACCAACACACTTTGTCAAAAAATTACAAATCGTGGAAATAGAGATGAAATTCCTTTAAGGCCTCGTAATAAGCACAACCTTTTGAAAAATGGGCTTTTGATTTTGTAGGGACTATTACACCACTTGTACAAAATACAAGGGTGTGTTACATCATCACATGTATGGAATACTTAAAAATATTGGAAGAGGCTGCATCTACAAAGAATTGCATAGTAGCCATGGTAGCGAGGTTCTTATGGGAGAATATTATCAGCAGGTATGGATTTCCTTTGATATTTAAAGGTGATAGATGAACTCATTTATTAAATGAGACAATCAAAATTTTGTTAGTAGAATTTATTGTGGCACACCATAAGACTACTCCTTATCACCCTCAAGCTAATTGAACTCACCGAATATTTCAACATGTTCTTAGGGAAGACAATAACAAAGATATGTGATGTTGGATGAAAGGATTGGGATGAAAAGGTATCAAATATTCTTTAGGCATGTATAAAAAAACCTATAAATGGTTGGAAAAAGCCACACCCTTTCAGTTGGTGTTTCACATGGAGGATGTATTACTGTGGAATTTAAGATACCATCCCTGTGTATTGTGTATGTAGGAGGATTGGAAGATGAAAATTTTGTAGAGGGGCATATTAATAAATTGATACAATTAGATGAGTGGTGCATGATTGTGCATTAGAGTGAGAAGACAAAAAAACAAGACATAAGGTTTGGCATGACATACACATTAAGAATAATTCTTTTGTAGTTGGAAATATGGTACTTATGTATGAATCCAAGTTTGCACACCACCCAGGAAGTTGAAATTCTATTGGTTGGGACCCTTTATAGTAACCAAGATACTAGAATCAAGTGCATGTCAATTACAAGCGCTGGATGACACCATGTTTCCCGGTTACTTCAATGGGAGTAGGTTGAATCCCTACTATAAATAAGATTATTTGTGTTTGTAATAAGGTAGTATTGTCCTTAGATTAGATTTCATTTTCATGTTTTTTTTTCTTATTTATTTGTAATAAGTATGTCCATGTGTAGGAGCTAATTACTACTTGATTTGATACATAGAGGACTCGCACATACCTTTAGTGTGGGGTGGAAGTAGGTGTGACTATGCGAACATGAAATATTAGATGATGGTACTTGCCTTAGAGTTGGTTCAAAGGTGTGCATAAGAAATTTGAAAATAGAGTACTCTATGGATATGAGTTGGGTACGCACGAGAAAAAGTGAGGCATTATAGGCGTTGTAGGTACTTAAAAGGAATTTCTTAGATTGGGAAGCCACATGAGAAAGTAAGCTAAGAAGTATAATGCAAGGAAGGAAGCAACATGATAGACTACTTGGTATATGATGTAGAGGAAGATGGGTTATGGCATAGAGGAGTGCGCGCAAGGATGAATGCAACATGGGAAGTAGTGGTGCACCAAAAGGTTATGACTTTCGTGCATGGAAGAAGGTAATAAAAAGTGTGGAAAAGAAAAATTTAATGCTTTAAATTAGTGGTTGGTGGGAGACATTAATTAAAAAAATTCAAAAATTATAAAAGGGTCATGGGTGATTTCATTCTTACCTTGCATATTGAAGAGATTTGAGTCTTTAAAGAGTGATTATGTGTGAAGATCTTGAGTGAAAGAGATTAGAGATGAACCAAAGAAATTTTTACATGACCTGAGATAGAGGATCCTTTAGAGGAAGTGCAAGTGTGGAAGGAAGGCATGGAGATAAGTAATACAAGTTTCAAAAATTTGTTCAAAAAGCTATGGCTTGATCACGTAACTTCTAGTTTACAGAGATAGATAGGTACAAGGATTTAAATAATGAACCAGAGCACGAGGAAGAGAAAGGATTTGAGAGGACAATTGAAGAATTGAACCCTCCCAAATAAGTAAAGAACATTGAGTAAGTGATTCTAAGCACCTAGGGCACATAATTTTTTAAATTTGAAGTGTGAAGCTACACAGATACACAATGACACCAAATAAGGCACTAATTTTATCACCTAAGGGAAAAGGAAAGGGAAAAGGAAAGAATCCTATAGTAGAGGATGCACATGAAGAATGGTTCTTCGAGATGCGAGTACCTTGGTGAGGTGATTTTTGGTTAGTCGTGGAAGTCACACTTGACCAAGTACAAGATAAGTGACTACAATCATCACTCAGAGTCGCATAACTTGAGAGAGAAAGGGAACCATTGAAGAAAATGGATCAAAGGATTGAAGATGATAAGTTGGTTTATGATGAAAAAGTGGAGAAGGAATTGGAGAGAATGAGACTTCTCTACATTTACTAGTTATCATTCTTTGAAAAACCTAATCATTTTTATCAATGACTATTGTTGTGTGTCCACGAGGACTATTTTTACTTTTCGGGAAGAAGTATGTACATTATCGCACAACTAATTAGGAGAGTCACAAGTTTGCATAACTTAAACCTTGAGATAGAGCTTGACTTGGAATATGATATTAGAGTAGAGGCCACCGCCATCATATTCAACTACTAGAGGGGAGGTCACATGATGAACATAGTGAATATAAGTGACCCAAGCATAAGATTCACCACGTGCCTAGTTAGTTGCAAGTTGGGCATGTCGAGAAAGGTGGATGTAGGTGAACAAAAAGTGGCTTCATATAATGCAGAAGATGGTGCATAAGAGTGCATACAAAATTATATAGTTTATTGCTGAAGGAATTATTGAAGAAGCATGCGTACATGAAAATATAACTTGGGGTGCCATCCTCCTCTAGATTATATTTTGTGAGATATGATTTCCTGATGGGTTTGATGACAAAGTATGGAAATATGCATTGGATAATAAGTCTCCAATGTAGAGGTTCACTTAATATGCTTGTGATGGAGGCATTACCAATTCTTACAAGCTCTAGGTAGACAAATGGTATAGGAGGATGTGTGAATCATTCAAACATGAGTGGCATGTACCAAGGGAGTTGCCTTGAATTTTAAATGGTAAGGATGAATTTGTATTTTACCAACATTATTAGTTGAGGAGATTATATATGAAGACTGGAGATAAGAGCCCCTAGTGAAAAATGCTTGACACATTCAAAGCTAAATATTTCCAAGCTTCGGTGAATATAATTTTTGATGCATGGAAGCTAAAGTTTGATGTAGACAAGGTAGATGCTAATTTCCACACTTTTTTGCACTACGTATGTGTATCCTAGAAAATCAACATATGCAGAGACTATGGAGTCTGGTAATATAGACATCACTTCGAGAATCTAGTAGTAGACAAAGAAGCAACATAAATATATATCTATTTGAGGCTTAGATTAAAGGAAAAAAGGTATATTGATGGGGATGACCCTCCTCTTCTTAAACACCAAAATAAAAACAAATGATGGGTGTTAAAATAGTGCGTAAGGATACCCCTCCTAGGAAAGAAGAAGAAGAAAAAAAAGTAAAAGGATGAGGAGGAGGAGGTGGAAGAAGAAGAAGATAACACCGCAATAGACCATAATCATAGGAATAAGTTGTGAAGAGAGTATAAGGGATAGGATGGAAACACATGCACTTTCGATAAAACAAGAAAGTCATCAAGGGTTACCCTAACCAAGTCAAACACAAAGAATAATACCTCTAAAAAATGAGAAGGAAAAGGTTGGTTACCACTAGAGATAACAAAGAGGAGAAGTCCGAGGTAGAGGCTGCACACAATGAGGAAACCTCAATCATCTATAATTTTGGATGAGAATAAAGAAGAGAATGAATATGAGAATTTGCAACATGATGAAGATATGTATCCCACACATGGAAGTGAGGCCCCACAAGAGAAGATGAAGAGAGTGATGATGAGCCATTTGAACAAGTAATGAGACCCCGAGAGGTGCAAATGGAAGTAGTGTGTGCATGAGTGCAGAGAAGCATGTACTAAAATGTAGACACACTAGTGGAAGAAAGGATGAGATCTTGTAAACACCATAGGTAAGTTATATTGATGATCAAGAAAATGTGTTGAGTGCAAGATTCAAAATCATAATACTGGAAGAAAACCTCTATGGTTGGGAGGTAATAAACCTATAAGGAACAACCATGCAAACTAGGAAAAATATTTCTTGGAATATACGAATCACATGGAGAAGGCTGAATTTCAGATTAATAATGAAGCATCTATGAGGAATAAGATGAATAATGCACCAGGTATAGTTCTCATGACTATCAAGCCCACATAGTTAACGATGAGAAAACTAGAAATGCTTTGAATAGGATAACATCATAAGCTGGAACAAAGAAATATGGACAAGGTAGCCACTATTAGAGTCTTGATAGAAAATAAGAAAGATTAAGAGAAGGAGGTCCAATGGCTTACCGAGGAGATGGAAAAGGCATAAAAGCACTCCAAGTATGATATTAATAATTCTATCCATATTGTAGATAGAATTACAACGGCACTCGACTTGAAGAAAATGATAAGGACGAATAACCTACAACCTTGCATTACTTAGAGGATCCAGTACTTATGTTGTTCTAGGAGAAAAATTGCAAGGGTAGACATAAGAAGAGTTGATCATTGAATAAGAGAATAATAAAAGAGAAGTAGTGCGTAAGATAGTGGAATATGAGGTGTTTGAAACCACGATTAAGGATGCACTAAAAAAGGAAAGATGGGAATTTGATAATTAAAAATACCTTGATCCCATCCTCAAGGCATACACCACTCAAGAAGAGAATGAGGTTAAAAAGAATAAAAATCCAAGAAGGATAATAAGATTTAACATGAAGAGATAATGGTTGAAATTGTGAAGAAGCGGGATGCACTTAAGACTATGAGAGAGGCCTATGAGACAAGGCTAAAAGATCTTGGTTCTTTAGTTGCATGGAATATGAATGCCTTGGAAGGGATAACATAATAAATTTCTAGAATTATTAAGGAAATGAAGGAAAAGGGTTAAAAAAATAACCCCTGCAAAGGTGTTGGATATTACCGAGTTAGTACCAAATGTAGCTACTAAGGAATTGGTAGAGTGGGAGAAGCCGTAGAGCATCATAAATACAAAGTTAGAGAAACTAATTCAGTAATCCAAGGAATGAAATAAAGTGCACGCCTGAGTAGATGTGACATTATTTCATTCATTTTAATTTTTGCATTCTTTATTCTTCCATTATTGAGAAGCATTTATTTATTCAATATTGAAGAAGATGGACAATATCCCTAGTGTGGGGTAATATTAGTCAGAGAAAATTACTAAGTATCATTGGAGCACAAAGGCTACACACAAGGGTACATGCACACAGAGGATCAGAGTACCATGCAGTGGGAATATAGGCCAGTGCATGATGCTGCACATATGCATTTAGAAGATCAAGGACTTAGCCAATTTTCCATAATGGCTAAAAATAGAAAAGAAGAGTTGGAGTGCCGCTTAAGTAAAGATCTAGAAATAAAGAAAAACGTGAATATTTAGCGGTAAAGCAAGGGAAAAGAAAGAACATATAGAGAAGGATACCAAACACGCATGGAACAAGCTAAAAATAGTAATTAAAGCATGTTGTCTATTTATGATAATATATTATTAATAGGGATTGTAAAATCAAGAAAGCTATTTTTGTATGCACACCTATTATTAGGAAAGTGCATGAAGTGGTGAAGTGAAAATCCCAGCCCTTAAATAGGTAGTGCTTCCTTAGTGAAAAGATAATTTCTAGGGATTTTGGATGAAAAAGTGAGGTGCGAATGGAGAGTTTAGCAATCTAGGGGTTGATTCTTGTTGAGAGCACACATGGTCCTTCGTAAAGATGTATTGAGGTTATTGTGATTAGCTAATTTGTTATGTATTTGATTATGGTTTATAATGAATAGCTACATTTGGGTTTCTAAATTGACTATGTCTAAGGATGAAGTATGGGGAATTCAAATCTTGTTAATCATTATTTACATTGATTAAGTGTCCTTATCATACGTGTTTCTAAATTTCCATGGTTATGTTATTTCTTTGGGCATGAATGGATGTTTTGACTATGGATATTATGAATATGCATGTTAACATTCTGATAAACATAATAAAGGAGGGACCGGTGGTTGTGTGCACTTCAGGTGAGCATCCAAACTTGTCTAGACGAGGTGCGAACATGCCTAGTTCTGGTCGGGAAATAAAAGACTACATTGACCTAGATTTCATCTCCCAACAATAAATCAAGAGATAAGTTATTTCTGATTAGAACACCAAATATCATCTTCCTAATAATCAACTCCCCCATGAGAAATTTCCTAACAAATCTAACACAATTGATCATGAGTATTTTACCCTTAAAATGAAATCATTCTTTGATGGTTCTAAGTATTGGAAAGGGGAGGTTCCGACGTCATTATTATTCCTCCTTGAGGGACTCCTATCCCCATCGCCTACAAGATAAAATTTGAATGTACCAATAACATGGCTGAGTATGAATCCCTTATCTTAGGCCTCCAAACTATTATCATGCTAGATGTCCAAATCCTTGATATCTATGGTGATTCCCAACTTATCATCAATCAAATCAAGGGATTTTATCAATGTAAAAATGAAGTCCTCCAAAAATACAAGGACATTGTCAATTTTCTCCTCAAATCCTTTGATCAATACACTATCCAAACCATTCCTCGTTCATCCAATTGCTTCATATACATCATGCCATCCCTTGTATCACTCATCCCTTTGACAATGAAAGAATTCAAAATATTCATTTTTGTACATTACATTGATCAACCATCCCATACCAATGAGATTCCTTATATCAATCTCATCAAAACCAACCAATCTGATCTCTGGTATACCCAATTATTCAATTATCTCTCTCAATCCAAAATTCCCTCTAACCTATCAAAAATTGTAGGATGTCATTTCTTCAATGCGTCAACCACTATGTTATCCTTGGCGACATCCTCTATAAACATGGGTTTGACAATATTTTACTACGATGCCTTAAAACCCATGAATCTATCCGAGCCATACAAGAAGTCCACAATGACATTTATGGTGGACACTTTAGCAGTTTTTCCATCACCAAATGCATTCTTCGGATGGGATACTACCGGCCCACCCCAACTAAGAATAATGTGAATATGTTAATAAGTGTGTCAAGTTCTAGTAGCATTCCAAACTGACCCACATCCCTAGCTAGGATTTGTAACCGACTTAAGATGTCTCACCTTTCTCATACTAGGTATTCAACCTCATCGGTATCATTAATCAATGTTCTTCTCAACATCATCATTCCATCATCACTGCTACAAAATATTTCAATAATTGGGTGGAATCCATTCCACTTGTGTCAATGAAAGATAACAAAATCATTGAATTTTTATATTAATTTCAAAACAAATAACTTAAGAATATTTACGACACCTATAATATAAATATTATCTTCTCTTCTCCATACTATCCACAAGCCAATGACCAAGCCGAAGCTATTAGAAACTTCTCTCGCGACATTATTTCCAAATTTTTCAATAAGGTGGGTCGGGATTAGCACCTCCATATCCCATTTTCTCTTTGGGGTTATTGGACTATAATCCACACTCGTATGGGCACTACTCTATTTTCTCATGTATATAGATATGAAGTTGTCCTCCCTCTTGAAATTCAGATCCCATCTTTGTGTGTTTATGTTCGCAACTTCATCTCTAACATGGAATATCACCAAGAGTGTATAGTACAACTTGAACTACTACTAAATGAATGTCACTTAATCTCCCTCCAACATCATCACATCTATCAAGAATGTATCAAACACACTTACAATAAACATATCAAAGAACATGACTTTAACATTGGTGACCTTGTCTTAAAAGAAAATTAGAATGTCACTACTCTGGAAAGGAGCCAATGTGGGAATTTTTCTCCAAACTGGATTGGACCATACATTATCACTCATAAGTATGGATCCATGGCTTACCACTTATCCTCCCTCGATGGTAAACATAAAACGTAACCTCTCAATGCATTGAAATTTTATCCTTTCTATTTTTAACGAGACCTAATAACGCACCATTAGTCACATTAATGATCTCATTTTAATCATTAACCTCCTCCATTTCCCATCATAATGTTTTGGAATCATGTGGTATTCTATCACTATCCTATCTATAACCTTGAATATGAGCACCATGAATTTTCTTATATCATATTCCTTATGGAAAAATTCCTCATTCTAGGTGGGAACCCCATAATCATTAAATTCATCTCCTTATTATCTACCTACTGGAACCATGATGAGGGTCCACATGTATAGCTTGTACACATTACTTCCCCTCCCCAAGTGATCTAGTAGGATATCCTCAGCTCAACTATAAAATTTTTTTATGGATGCTCATACGGAGTGTTCCCTCAAAGGAAAACCATCAAATCAAAGCTATGTTATTTAAAATACACACTTCTCCTCAAAGGAAAACTATTCAAATAAAGTTATATTAAGTCAAAATCATAGACTCGATCCCTCAAGTATAGTTATCACATATTTTATCCTGCCATCTAAATTCAAAAGCCAAAAATCCAAATCATAAATCCATAATTTTAGACCACTCCCTCGAAGGATGGATACTTTATTATATCATGGTAGTAAAGGCTTCCCGCATTGATCAACCTTCAAAATATCAAAAGAAAAATGCATCAATCCAAAATCACACATCCTAGGAAATATTCCCACATTGATCAACTTCCCCCTTAAAATAAAACTCCCCACATTGATTAGTTTACCCAATGATGATAAAATTTGGGGCATATATGTAGGAAAACCACCTAAAGATAATATTTCCCCCATAAAAACTACACTTAAATCACTTGTTGTGACTACAACAGCTTATATAAGCACACCTTCCATCTTCCCCTCATGATCTTACATGCGACTAACTATCGTTATTTGTGTGTTAACACTTGCCATATGGCTGCAAGTGCATTGCTTTGTTCATGTTCCTTATCACATTTTACCTCCAATCCAGTCCCAAGCATCTATTATTTGGCACTCCTTACTATGATGAAAGTGTACTTCCTATATTTGGATCACCCTAATAAGGTCACGTTCTATTCATACCTTTCAATATAATGATTTTTATTATCCCATTGTATTTCACTCACCCACATTAAACACGGATTTCCATTCTAATATATGTTCTAATCTATCACATCTATGTTTGCACAAAGGCATCCAATATATAAATCTAAATGAAATCCACATCTCCATTATATCCTAAATATACACCTATCTCCATCACATCATCTCCGTATACACATTCATAATCTAATCAACATAACCTAACCATGATCCATGTACCTACTCTACCCATGAGCCCATATCACATCAACACATCACATCAAATTTATACATCTAATTTATAAATTGAAAATCTACTTATCCAAATTATATTTTCTTCCACTTCGGACTTGTGTGTCACCCATAACACACCATTCCTTGTATTACATATCTTATTTTACTCTTTTTCATATCTACCTATCTTGTAACACATCCTTCCTCATACCAGAAGCCCACTCTATGGCCATCTCTATGTTCCCTCTTAGGGCACCATATCTCACCTTAAGTCCACCTTTCTAGTAATTTTCCCCTTTACATTCTACTAGAATTCATAATTTCTCACTTCCTCATATTTGAAGGACATAGTATATTATTTTTTCCCATTTTATAGCCCTCGACATTTGTCGACCATTTTCTTGACCATACTCACATTTTTGTGCATACTTTTTGTCTCCTTTGGCCCATTTGTCTCATGGCTTACACATCCATATGAGTGGATTCCCATTAGATTCCCTCCATACTAAAGTGACCTTTTCTGACTCATGGGTCCATAGGACATTAACTTCATCCCGGTTGAGGTCGTATCATGTTCCCTACCGATGTGTTTCTAGGATTACTACCATATTTATTTTCGTTTATCCCATCCTTCTTACAATGGTCATATCACTCTCCACTTGGGGCATATTTTCTCATATTTCCACCCTTTCCTCCCTTCCTCCATCTATCTATCAACCTAGTAATTAATTTTATTTGTGTCATCAATCCCTAGTTTGAGGGGAACACCTCAACCATATGCTATCACTTCGGATTTTGTCTTGCATGGATTTCTCGAACACAAACACTTGACAAAAGGGGAAAATTTAGACACCAAAATTTGGATCACTAGCCCCCCATTTTGTGTTCACTTTCCCCTTTGTCATCATTGTGCACATTCACACCTATATGTACTTATTTGAAATCCCTTGTTCCTCCTAAATCAAATTTATTTATCCTAGTTATTATTTCCTATATTCATTCTATCTCATCACTTTGATCCCATCCCATGATTAATAGTTTGCATTATCACATTATTTCATCTCCCGTTATGCACCCTAATTACACTTATCACCCATAATCATATTAGTCATCCTTAAACATATTTATTACCTTAATTACATCCCAAAATCTCCCATTTATCCTTTCTAGACTCACCACCTACCCCCATTTAATATTTCCAACCACCCTTTCCTTTATTAAATACACTTCCACCCCATCCAACCACTATTTCTCATCCCTATGCAACTCAATATATCTTCCAACTCACCAAATTAACTCCTAGTGCTAATAACCATATAATTGGGCCCCATCTCTAAAGTTTTACATCTTTTGGAACATAATGATTAAGTGGTCTGCCCCTTAATATATACAGCCCATCACTAATATATAGGTTAATATTTAATAATATGAAATATTTATATTTCTATTATTAAATATGCTAACCTAGGTATATATTTAGGTTAAATATTTAATATCATGAAATTATTATATTTCTAATATTAAATATTATAATCCTAGGTGTATGTGTTAACCATTTTATGTTGAAAAGGTGGGTCGGAGACATACCCGATCACCTTATATAAAAATGACTTTAGGTCCTCATTTGATATATTCGATGTGATAATCAAGTGATTTGGTCTTATCCATGGTAAATATGGTTTCAAAGGAGGAGGTGATCTTACAATGTAAAATAATTTCTCTAAAGTAAAATGTTATTTTCAAAGTGGTTTTTACCCTATTGGGGTTTTCCACTATAAATACTATCATATGTGTTATTTATTTTATGTAAGCATTTCTTTATTTACTTATGTTATGATGTAATATTTATTATAACATTATGTAATATATAAATTGATTAAAATTGTATTTATTAGAATCCTCAAATTGTAATATAGTAACAGAGTGACATAAATTAAGATCAAATGTTTTGTATTTTATTTATTTAATTTGTACGAGTTTTTTCAACCAACCCGAAAGGGTATTTAAAAGTATCCGGTCCCCTTATTTTTTTCCCCAATTTATTTTGGCACTACATTTGTGTAATTAAATTCTCGGTAATTTTTTAGGGTTTTTCAATTTTAAATCCCTAATTTTTGGGGAGGAGATGTAATATGATATGATTCTTACTTTCATTTACATTTTGTAAATTATATGGAATTAATGTTTGTTTGGAGATTATGTGTGCACAGGTGAAAGGGGCTTCAAATATTTACCTGCATGAAAATCACATACAAAAGGAAATGATTTATTACTATATGAAATAATTTTCAAGTTTTCTATAATTTCAAATGTTTGTAGGTTAAATATTTCGGAAGGTAAATTCATACTTTTAGGAAGGGGGCCCGTATTTATTGCTTGGCCATGAAGGGATTACTTCTTAAATCTTAATACTTATTAAATAAAACCTAACATGTGTCCCTAACCATTTATATTATCCATGTAAGGGGATGACCCCATTCATTTATATCTTATAGTTTATAAAAACTATATAAATAAACCTATTTAAATGTTTTCTTTTATATAAGAGTGGGAGTGGAGAATAAAATGAGATAATATCTCAGGTATAAATGTGGAATTCTCAAGTATAAATGAGAGAATTTATTATTTAAAAAATCTAGTTTATTGGTGGCCCACGTGAAGTGTGGTAAATATTTATTAAAATATTGGTAGTTATAGCCACATAAAAGTTTTAAAGTTTTTAGCTTGTAGGAATTATATAAAATATTTTGTAATCTTTCCATAGTTTTAAATGTGTGTAGGGTAAAATTAAGAGTAAATGAAGGGAGGAGACAAGGTTCATGAAAATAGGAATTTCAATTTATTTCATTGGTCGGGTGAAATTACTTGTCCCCTCTGTAAAATATGCAGGTTAATCTATACTCTTATAAATCTACTTGCACTTAGTAAAATTATTTTAACTTGGTCTATGTCCTTTAAACCCCTTTAATAAGGGTTTTGTTTTTTTATAAAAAATACTATGCTTTATAATTTTTATGAACTATATGTTGTTTTTTATTTTCATTCTATAAATTATATACCTTTTTTATTAAAAATGTATAGATTTTTACACCATAAATTATAATAGGTTATTATAATGTGTTAAAATATAACCTCCTAATATTATACGAGAAGAAGAAATTTTAGAATTTCACATTCTGGAAATACACATCAAGTTTTGGCTTGATTAAATTTGACGGTCAAATGACCGTCATGGTAGAACAAACATAAGACAATATGACGGTCATGTAGATGTCAAATTTAAGCTCATAGGTTCAAAGAAACTTTCACTATGTTAAAATTGACGGTTAAATGACCATCACGATAGACCAAAAATAAGCCATTATGATGGTCATTTAGATGTCTATTTAAGATGGCCAAATTTTTGTCAACATTAATGTTTTTCAGAAATTTGAAGTTTTTATGCATTTTTAGGGTCTCTTCTTCATTTCTATATGGTCGGAAATATTTTTATATAAATTTGGGGTATAATGCAGAGCCCTTTAGATTGCGGGTTATTATTTTGATCATGGAAGGTTAATTAGTATGCATTGCAATGACATAATTAGTTATGATCAAATAGTTTTTCTTTAGATCCATAAAATTTAAAGGTGTTTTTATTATCGATAAATATGTATCAAAATCTATGGTACATTGTATATTATAATGAGGTGTGTTCTACAAGTTTAGGAAAATAATGGCATCCAACTCTTTATGTCTTGACAAAACCCAGATCCTGAATGAAACCAACTACAACATTTGGGTCAAAACATAATTTATGGCGAGGAAACTCTGGATGATTGTTTCTGGATTTGAGGTTGCTCCCACCATTCATAAAAAAACTATAGATAATGTAAAATGCATTCTTACAATGAATGCAGGAGGCTATTTCTATGATTTTGCGCAATGTGAACGATGAGTACCTTCTACACATTGGTAATATCGAACATACGAAAGAGGTATGGACACAACTAGAATCCATGCATGAAGGATACTTGGTATATCAAGGATAGTAATGAGAGTATAATAGCTGAAGGAATTCAAAGAAATGGTTTGTATATTTTTGATGATTTCTCTTCTGCATCTTATTTTATATCTCAGAGTTTGAATAATTCAAAACTATGGCATGAAAGGTTAGGACATGTTAATTATCAAAGCTTATATGAAATGTATAGATATAATCTAGTGAAAGGTTTACATGTGTTGTCTTTTTCTCTTGAAGTTACTTCATTAAATGCTTCTAAATGATGGTTTTGATTCTAATTTAGTAAATGGTCATGATGATATTTTGATGTTATAGATATTTATGAAACTCTTATCTTCCTATATAATAAATTAAATTGGGCTCAATCTATGTTAGAAATTTCAAATCCTATTAACCTTAGGAAAATGGCCAAAAGCCATCATATATATACCACGTATTAATTACCTTGTATGAACTTTGAACCGTGAAGTATTATAGGGTCTAGGTGGATATACAAAGTAAAATATAATGTTGATGGCAATATTAACAAACATAAAACTAGACTTGTTCTTTAGAGGTTTCACTCAGAAACCTAATATTGATTATGTTGAGACATTTCTTGTAGCTAAAATGAGTACTGTTAGGGCCTTATTTGCAATTACCACTCAATTTGGGTGGGAAATCCACCAAATGGATAAAAAAAATGATTTTTTGAATTGCGATTTAAAAGAAGAACTTTACATGTTTCAACCTAAAGGATTTGAAGAAACTGGTAAAGAAAACTATGATTGTAAGTTGAGAAATCCTTGTATGGTTTAAAACAAACTCTTAGATATTGATATGTGAAAATTGTTTCATTATTTAAACTGTTAGGTTTTGTTAATTGTTATTCTAACAATGATATATTCATTAAGAAATAAGGCTCACATATTATCATTATATGTAAATATGTTGATGATTTTCTTATGTCTGGTGACAATTCTGATTTAATTCATAGGATTAAAGAGAAATTGAAGCAGTACTATGAAATGAATGAGTTAGGTATCTCACATCATGTTATTTTTATCACTGTATTTCATTATATTGCTATTTTTCAAAACACAATATGCAACCATTGTATTGAAAAAGTTTCTTATGATTGATTATAAACCATTTTCTACTTTAATGGAAGTTGGAATAAATATTGATCCTAAATCTACATATGAAAAAGGTTGATCCTATTTTATATACATTGCTAGTTGATAGTTTGATTTATCTAACTATAACTAGATAAGATATTTCCTATACAGTAGGAATTACTTCAAGGTTTATGCAGGAACCTTTTTAAGAGATCATTGGAATCTTGCAAAAGAATTTGTAGATATTTGAAAGGAACAATCAATTATGGGTTGCATTATAATAAGAATGAAAATTCTATCTTATATGGATTTTTTATTCTAACCATATTGATGTTGTGTTACAAAATATACTAGATATGTGTTCAAGTTTTTGGTGTAGGAACCATTACTTAGAAAAAAATATAATCAACAATCTCCATTTCTTCTACGAGGAAGAGAAGTAAAATGGAAGAAGTAAACAAGCCATGTGGCTACAAAAACTATTAGTATAGATACACATGTAAGCTAAAGGAAGTATTTATCTTCTATGTGGTGGTGAGTTTTATTACTCCCGATTAAGAATCTAGTTCAACATTAGAGGATGAAGGACATTGAGATACATATAAGCTTTGCTGTGAGAAAGTGCAAAGTGATGAAATAAATCTCAAGTTTATGTTGACTGAAGAGAAGGTTGCTAACATCTTCACAAAGTCCTTGAGTGTTGCAATTTTTCTCACATTTGTGTAAATCTTGGATTGTCGGAGTTTCCATTCAGGGGTAGTGTGCATGACAATGTCACCTCCTAATGGAACTTGGTTTTTTGTAAAAATACATTCGGGAATTTGTAAAAGACTTTTGGGAAAGTGTAAAAAAAGATCGTTAGGCATGTATACCTCCTCGGATTCTTTTTTAGAAAGAAGTGTAGAAAGATCTTAAAGGCGGTCTTCAGTAAACTCTTTAGTGCTATTGAGTTTACTGGTAAACATCCAATACAAACATATTGCTAAGGAGGTCCTTGGTTGTAAAAAAGGCTCCTATATGCTTGGGTTCAATAACCTTTTATGAGAACCTATGAGAACATGTAAAACTAACAAATCATACTTAGACACTGATCATGGGATGATATTTGGGATTCCAAATCCTTTTGTACCAAAAGGTAAATTGAATATGTTGAAGGTGTTATAATTCCTTCAACCGATATGCTAGCCCAAAAACTTTATAATTTAAGGATTGTAAATTCTATAGTGTATCACGGGAGGTAATCTATTGGCATATGTTATGTTATCCCACTTAACATTAAGGGGAGTGTTGGAAAATAATGATTAAGTGGTCTAGCCAACCCTTAATGTATATGGGTCCATCACTAATATATAGGTTAATATTTAATAATATGAAATATTTATATTTCTATTATTAAATATGCTAACCTAGGTATATACTTTAGGTTAAATATTTAATATCATGAAATGATTATATTTCTAATATTAAATATTATAAACCTAGGTGTATGTGTCAACCATTTCAAGTTGAAAAGATGGGTCGAAAGACATACCCGATCACATTATATAAAAAGGACTTTAGGTCCTCATTTGATATATTCGGGAAATATATCAAAGGTGTGAAAATCAAGTGATTTGGTTTTACCCTTGGTAAATAGGGTTTCAAAGGAGGAGGTGATCTTACTGGATGTAAAATAAGTTCTCTAAAGTAAAAGGTTATTTTCAAAATGGTTTTTACCCTATTGGGGTTTTCCACTATAAATATTGTGTCACCTGTGTTATTTATTTCCTGTAAGTATTTCTTTATTTACTTATGTTATGATGTAATCTTTATTTAAATATTTATTGTAACATTATGTAATATGTAATTTGATTAAATTTGTATTTATTAGAATCCTCAAATTATAACAACATCATCCACATAAGCTAAATCAATGAATCTACATAATTGATGTGTGACCTTAACGAGTCTAGAGACCCTATATATACACCATCACCACCCCTCCTGAGGAGAATTAAACTCTTGAGATCTGAACTCTAGCGAATTGTTACAGGTTTTTTTCCTTCTTGTGAGCTGTAATCAACCTCTTAAAGCAACTTTAGAGCCTTTTTATACCATTTTAGAAGATTTAGAGCTTGGAGATTGTTGGGATAACTCTCTTGTTTTCATCACCTCTTCATCAACCATTTGCATGTCCATTCTTCATTTTGGATATCTACAACACCATCCACATCCTTCCTAGGAGGATGAAACTCTTGATATCCGACCTCTAGCAAATTTTTGTAGGTTTCTTGCCTTCTTGTGAGTTGCCACCAACCTCTTGAAGAAAATTTAGAGGCTTTTTTAACCATTTAGAAGATTTGAATCTTGTAGATTATTGGAAGACCTCTCTTGTTTTCATCACTTCTTCATCAACCATTTGTAGGTCCATTCATCATTTTGGAGATCTGCAACTACATCGATTGGCTTTATTTTCTTCACATAGCTTGTTTGACACCCATCAACTCTCACCAAGCCCTAAGTCATGCTTAGTCAAAATCCATTGTTCTTGGTCATCATCAACCCAATCTATGTTGCCATTTTTACTCATCTACTAAATTCTAACCCCATGCACATCGACCTATCACCCAACGGCACCTTTGTGATCTCACTCGAGGTACGCATAGGTGCTTAGACTCTCCTTTATGTGAGAATCATGAGAATATCTTGCCATTCTTTAGAGGATTAGTTGTAGAGAAGTGAATATTCATGTAAAAGCACAACATGAGCTATCATATCCTTATACGCAAGCATTTAACAATAAGAGAAATATCATGGTATGAAATAAAAATTACATATCTGCCATAAAAAGTATAAGGAAATAACACTAGGGTTTGCACTGTGAATAAGGCATTCAAAGAAGAGCCATATATTTATATTGATCATAGTCTCAACAACCACATTACATTCAAAAGGTTTGTATCCAATACCAAATATATCAAGACATGGATCTAACCCATATATCAGAGGTCCTAGCTATGCTTTCTTTATTATAATTTTTTACAGACCCATCCCTTAGACATGATAACATTCCTACAGTCCTCTAATGAGAACCCCAACTCCTAGGGCCTAATATTTTTTACAGAGCTTCACTTTCCTCATATTATATGTCTTCTTCAAGTGTGTCTTCTTTGCTTCCAAACATATCTCTTTATAACACCAACACCCACCACCATGCCTTTTCTCAGGAGTAGATCGGATGCCAAGTGTCCATGTGGTCCTTCAATGGTGCATGCTTATTCTGTTCCGAGCTCTCCACTTTTTGCAATGATGTATTCTAAGAATATTCCATGCGTGGAATATTCTTTCCTTGACCACCAAGTCTTCTAGGCTGGCACCTTATCCACTTGAAATGCCTAGTCGGGTCATGTTTTTCCTCAAGTGCCTCAAGAATGCTGAATATGGCTAATTCCTTAGACCCTATGTATTTACTTGTACGTGCACTTCTCCCTGCGCACTCACATGCCCTTTGGAATTTAGTCAATATTTCGAGCCCTAACATCACCCCACACTAAGATTGTTCTCCATCCTTGGAAACATACTACTCCTTTAAATAATAATAAATGGTGGAACCTAGAAAAATTAAATGAAGAAGTAAAGAATGGAAGAATGAAGAATAGAAGAAATGAAAGAATCAAAGATCTTGCTACTGCTGCAAGAGGAGTGGGAACTCCTTCCTTATTGTTGCCTCGATCTTTTCCCAAGCGTCCACCTCACCCTACACCTACTGAATTAGGTCACCCACTAGAGCACTTACCTCCTCAAAACTTAGTTCACCACCCTTAGCATTTAGTGTATCTACAATCCCTTCTAGCTACTTACTAAGGTCATCTAGCGCATCCATTCTATGGGTGATTTGGGGATATAGTTCCTTAAGCCAATTTTTAATCGATCCTCGTAAGGTTTCGATCACTTCCATCTTATTTTCTACCTCGGATAGGATATTATCCCTCTCTGCCCTATTTCCTTTATTATTCTCTTGGTATTCCTTCAAACCCACCTCATGTGTAGAAACTAGTATGCTTGCTACCTTGTCTCTATCAGCGTAGTTATCATAAAAAACATCAGCCATCCACACGGTGTTCTGTACATCAGCAAGGAGATTAGAATATCATGTCACTATCTCCCTGATTTTATGACTCTCTTCCTCCCAGGCACGCCAATACCTCTTTTTCTCGATTCTAGAGTGAGAAACCACCTCTCCATGGTAAGGATGCGGGTTAATTCTTCCAATAATTACAATGTTGAACCATATTTCTAATTAGGCGGCTAGGTCTAGGTGTTTCAAAGTGATGGCGTCCGTGATCATTTCAATCTTCTTGTACACCTTGCACACCTTCACCTTCTCCTCCCTTAGTTTATGCCTTAACTGCGCATGTTGACCAATCCTTCCCGCCTTGGATACTTTCTCTTCTCAAATGAGTTCCTCCTCCTTCTTCTCTAGTTCTTCCTCTAGGAACATTATCCTTTCATTCCTTCTGAAGAGTCTTAGCTCAACCTCAACCGATACCTTGTTGAGGCTGTTGTAAACTTTCTCATTAGATAATTGTTGAGTGTTTATTAGGGGGTTCACTCCCTTGTTATTTGGTATCTTCATCAGTGCTCCTTAGCTAACCTTGAACTCAGGCTCATCAATATAGGACTCAAAATCCTAAAATAACATCTTCCTCGTTCATGGGTACACACATTATTCTTCAAATGAAGACCATGCAAGGAGTTAGTCTATGGGCATGGTACTCTGGAAGCACATGTGCGCTCCTTACTTGGATCATTGATATAACTTATTCCCTACTCTTGCATTACTAGCATGTTCTTTCCTCCTATGCGCTCTACCTTTGGAAAGCCGATCTGCAAGGTTAGGATCTCCACCCATACTCCTATACTACTTTCCTACACTCTCCTCCTCTATCTCTTTGAGTATTTCGTCGATCTTTGTGATCCGCCTTGTACTCCACCAAATCTTTTATTATGGCCACTACTTCTCTTTCCATGACTTCTTCTATCTACTCCTAGGTGAGGTTTAGGTTCCTTTGATCCTTTGTATTCACTTCCTCACTCTCCCCTTTTCCTTGAGCGCTTTTCTCTTCCCCATCCTTTTCTTCATTTTCCTCATCCTCAGAGTCATGCATACTATACATAGGATGGTCCTGAGTGTCTTCATGCTCATCATCATATCTCTTGCCTTTGTAGGCCTCTAGGCTCTCCATTCCTTCTGATTCCACCTTCTCCACTACCTTCTACCTCTTCCTAACTAGTGATTCCAGTATAGGAGACTCTTCCTTCTCTTCTTCTTCACAGGGACTCCTTCCTTGGCAATTATTCTTGTGTAGGAGGCTCTTCTTTCTCTAGAACCTCTTCCTTAAGCTATTTTTCCTTTTCCATAATGGGGGACCGTAAGTTGCAGACTTTTCACATGAAATAATAATTTGATATTGTATTCTCCCCACATTACAAATAATAATAAGGCTAATAAATAGCCAAGGAAATAGAATACGATTTCCTACAAACCAGAAGTCACACAACAAAACACCCGTAAATATCATTACGGGTATAACAAAAGTATATTGTTGAAACAATATAACAAACTAGTATTATTAATAATGAGTTATAATATAACTCATATTAATAATATTACAATATAATAATGAGAGCACTATGATATTAAATCCTAACATTCCCCCCCTTAGTACGAACACGGGGAAAACACCATCTTCAACCAAGCAACATGCCACTCCGTAGCCTTTGCACATGGTCTCGATCCTCAACACTGACTATGGGAACTACATCATCTAAGGACCGTTCAACCTATTAGATGAATACATGAATTGGGACCGTTTAACCAATTCACATCAACCATCAAATCAGTCTGATCAAGAACACTTCCTGTAATAGTATCAATGGTACAATTTATCATCATGGAGGGGGACAAAAAATCACTGCACTGCACATAGGAACAGGGATGCTCATCTATTCTTATTCATCACACAAGACACAAAGATGTCACTAAAGCAGTTTGCGGCCTCTGAGGTAGTGACGAACTCGAGGACGCTGATTGTCCTCCTGCCTCCATTGCCTCCATCCTCCAAAATGAGGATAGATGCTCAAAACAGATAATCTTCATCACTTGAATAATTAATAGGTTCATTGTCACTTGCAGGATTAGAGTAATCATCCCAATCTTCTTCAGCAGCTAAAGCCTTTTGTTCCAACTTATCATCTAAGAGATCTTGAGCTCTTTTCTTACAATTCACAAAACCATGTCCTGGTTGTTTACAGTAATGACACAAAAGACGTGTCTTTGACGATACAAACTTTTTTTTACCTTTATAGAATGATGATTTATTGTTTGCAACCATGACAGTTTCTTGTTCTGGTACACACCTTTTGATTTTTTCTTCCTCATCAAGCAAAGAGGAAATTAAATTTTCCAAACTAGGATTGATCTTACTAAGAGTAAAAACAATACTTGAATATTCTTTTGGCAAACTATTTAGTAAGATTGCTTTAGCATCTTCTCCATCTACCTCTGCTTTTATTCCTGCTAATTGATTTAAAATGGATCGAAACTTACTGATATGTTGAACCATATTGTCATTTTCTCCCATCTTTAGCCCAAAAAGTTTTTGCTTCAGCGCCATTGCTGCACTACCTGCTTGAGATCCAAATAATTTGTTCAATGTTACCCAAATGTTATTAGATGACTTGGTTAGATCAATATGATGCAAATATGCATCGGATAGACCAAGACCGATAATTGCTATTGCTTTCCGATCCTTACTTTCCCATTTCGTTGCTTCGTCTGCATCATTCGGTTTTTTAAATTTTCCATCGACAATGTCCCATAAGTCTTTGTCAATCAGCTGTAGTTGGGTTCGTACTTGCCACGTGTGGAAGTCTTTACCATCAAATCTTTCAATTAAATTTATCTTTTCCATTTTGAAACTCCACTAAATCAGGAAACTTGAACCAAACAATAATAAACTTCTTTATACTGGCAGAGATACTAATATATTAGAACTTGACAGAATCCAACTTACTGATATAAACAAGCAGATTTTAGAATGATCGCCAAACCAAAATTCCCATTTCTTTATTCACGCCTCTGCTAATACTGACCACACATTTCAATTCTGAGAATATTAAAATCTTTGTATCAACTGTTCAATGATGTTTCAGATCAGAATGATGTTGATCGATGGATCTGCAACAACAAACTGTATTTTTCCTTTTTTTTAATATAAGATAAACACAAGAATCAGACCACCTTTCAATGCAACGTTGTTCCTTATCACACAAGTGTTGAATAAATAATTCCTTCTAACAACAGTCAAGTTGCATGGAATCTGTGTGAATTGGATCCAATTATAGTGGAGACGTCCCAAAATTTGAGAATACCTCTCAGAGCAGAACAAATGCGGCTGCAAGTATTAATTGATTAGATCCCTCTAATGCATGAGTGTGCAAGAAAATCCTAGGAAATCTGTGCATTGACCCACAATAATCCCACGTGGCTGCACTCAGAATATTATGCCAGGTTTTAACGCCTTATTTTCAGTCCTAGGAATATATAAAAATTCAGATTATCTTCTTCATAAATTTTACCAACAACACCAAATACTCTTATAGCTGTCACGTTTTTTTCTTGGCTAAAACAAATAAATGTATAACAATCTAAAGCATTTAAAATGCATACAGAGATTAAAAAATCTCATCACAGATTTTCATATACGGGGAAAAAATAAACAAATCAATTTTCCATCTGAGGACAAACCAGTTTCACTCCGATACCAAATGTAAGTTCAGCAGACTTTTCACATGAAATAATAATTTGATATTGTATTCTCCCCACATTACAAATAATAATAAGGCTAATAAATAGCCAAGGAAATAGAATACTGACTTCCTACAAACCAGGAAGTCACACAACAAAACACCCGTAAATATCATTACGGGTATAACAAAAGTATATTGTTGAAACAATATAACAAACTAGTATTATTAATAATGAGTTATAATATAACTCATATTAATAATATTACAATATAATAATGAGAGCACTATGATATTAAATCCTAACAGGGACTTCTTCCTTCATGCATATGTTCTTGGATTCACGCATAACTCTTGCACGCCAACAAATTGTGTTGTTTAAACACTTGGTGCCTATTTATTTATCACCTATTCTCTTTCCCTCTTCCTTGGCATGACCTTCTTCCTCCCGGTGGGGTCTTCTAGGATGGAGACATCATTCTCCAAGTAGGTTCCCTTCTCATACTTGGTCCTGATGTGTAGGTATACCCTTGTTGTGATCCTTCTAGTAGTTTCCTATGTCACAAGTTTTGTCATGCGTACCTCATGGGAGACATACTTCTCCACATAAGCATGCTTCTTGGGGTATAATAGCTTTCTACATAGCTCACGGTGGTCTTGGTCCACCTCATTGAGGTCAAACCTTAGTCTTTTGGCCTCCTTGAAGCGATTGACCCTGCTTAGAAATATTGTGCGGTGAATGAGAAGCGTAGTTTGTACCATGGGCTCTTGGTCCCATATGTCAATGTGAATCATGCAAAAGTGCTGGTAAATAACTAACTCAGCCTCTCCTTTCACTACGTTGGAAATTATTTGGGTATCCTCCATTAAGCCCAAAACAAATTACACATCCTCTTATACCATTTCTCTAGGTGCGCCTTATGGGTGGCCATCATGGTGTCACAAGTGTATTTTCAAATCTCTTTGTGGGGAAGGATCTTCATCTAGATATTCCCATACAAACTTATTTCACCCATCGAGCACTCCAATTTCTAAGAAGATGATGGTGAGGAGGACATTTCCAAACATGATATTTTCTCCTTCGTGCACAACACTGATGATTTCTTTTACAATGAAGGCGGATAGGTTATATATGGTTCCTTCAAAATATTTTGGCACACATTCAACCAAGCCTTGTTTATCTATGTCCACCTCTCTTACCCATTCAGCTTGGATACCAAGTGCATGACCATCCTCATCATTGGGTTGGAGATATCTAAGATATCGAAATAACGTGAGCCCTTTTATAATCATAAGCCTAGACTGTCTCCTTAATGGCTTCCTTATCCTCCAAGTCATCATCTAGTAGCTCCCCTTTGTAGAAAAGGTTGGTAAAATTAGAGATTAGTTGAGGGGTTATGTGCATCCTTTATCCTGCGAAGTAGAAGTGGTCCTCGTGCATGCGCAACATCAACCATTGGTACAGTCACTTGGGTTTTCCAAAGTAGGGAAAATCATAAAGTTGCAACAACCTAACCTTCTCCAATTTTACCTTCACTTCATCACCGTAGATTGACATCCCTTCTAGTGTCCTTTTTTTATTAGTAAAACTAGTTCCAATGCCATCTCTTTCTTGGTGGTGCTTGTGTGATGGTTGTAATCACTCACTTCCATCTTCCTTACATGGGATACCCATTCCTTTCTCGAGAAACACACCATCTGGGTATTACATCTCTACATACCACTCCTCATTGAATGGTGGAGATAGTTTGGTTCCCCTTTCCCTTTCCTTTCTTTGGTGAAACAGATTACCTTATTTGGTGCCAAATTATTATCGGGTTACCAAAAAAACCTCTTCTTTCTCTACTCAAATCTATGGCTTATCTTCACAAAAAAATCCCTTTACTCTTGTGCCTAAATTGTAGAACCCTAATATGGACAATCTTTCCATAAGGTGATGTACTCTCTTGAAACCTTCCTCCCTACACTCATGTACTTTATCCACTCTGGTTCGCAAATCACACTATTCCTACACTTAGATTTCTCACACTTTTTCCTTCACATAAATTTTCTTCGTGGATGCCCTAGTTCGCAAGAGCTCTTCTTTATCACAAATTCAAGGTAATAAAAATGTATCTCGACCTTCTACTTATAGCTTTTGCTTCTCTCCTGAAGTAAATGTTATGCCACCTAAGAATGTACTTTTACAATAAAGGTGGATTTGTTCACTAAATCTAACCTTAAGTGCTATTACCCCACGCCCAATCCTACGGGAAAATCCTTACAACCTTCTAGTGTAAAAAAATCCCTACTAACTCAAGATCCTTACGCACGCACTTGAAATGCCGAAGGAAATTCTTCTATCCTTAACCAGATAATTTCCCTTGCCTACCTCATGTTGTTCCTACACTTCTCATCCTTTGTATGTGGTCTTTGTAAAGATTTCCTGACACCAAAATTCCTTTTCCACCTTTTCTAAGCGCGCTCTTCTATACTACACACTTTTAATCCAGGCCACTAAAACACAACTTCTACTACCATCTTCCATTTTACTTCGCATTACTCCAGCCCACACAAAATATGATGTGTGGTCCTCTGCACATATACAAACTTTTGAAAATAATAAGTGGATACCATGCCGCACAAGGCACGTAAAAACATAACAAAAGAGAAAGGAATAAGAAACGAGAAAGGAAAATACTGGGAAAATAAATGCATACAAGGAAATCATAGGCTAAATGGAAATTATGCCTTATTTATTAACACAAGGAAGACTTATTTATAGTAGGGATTAAACCTACTCCCATTAAATCGGCACAGTAACCATGTTCCATCAAGCACTTGTAACTAGAAAGAGCCCGATTCAATGATGAATGAGATGATATATGGCCCTAACCAATGGACTTTTAGTTTCCCAGGATGACACAAAAACTTGGAATCATATAACAAAACCATTTGCCCAACCTTGAATTATTATTTTTAATATGGTGATCATGTCATGCTTTTTTCGTGCCTTTTCAATATTTTGACTCCATCTAACAAGTGATATCCTTTCATCCAACTACATTAACTTTTCCATGTGCTCTTGAATTGCTTGTTCATTAGCTGACCCTCTTGCGCGTGTAATATGTAGTGATGGTAGCATAAATTCAACCACTAAAACATCCTCCACACCAAACACCAATTGAAATGATGTGGATTTTTTCAATATCTTGTAGGTTGTCCTATATGCCCATAGAATGATTGATACCTTGTCATCCCAATCTTGTCTTCCCACATCACAAATTTTAGTTAACATGTGACTCAGAATTTTGTTAAATGCCTCAGCAATTCCATTATCTTGTGGGTGATAAGGGGTGGTCTTATGATGGGCCACCATGATCTATGCTAATAAAATCCTTACTGTTTCATTCAAAAAATGTGTATCCCTGTCACTAGTCAATCTTAAAGGACATCCATACATGGTGATTATGTCTTCCCACAAGAATCTAGCAACTTTTGCTACTATATAGTCCCTTGTAGGTACTTCCTCCACCACCTTGTTAAGTAATTAGTGCAAGTGATGATATATCACGAACCAACCCATCACATAGTAGGTGAAATTGGTCCTACAAAGTTAATGGCCCAATTTTCAAATGGTTTTGTGTTGGATATAGGTCTCGAGGAAATCTCATCTCTTTTTCCTAGCTTGCCAAGGCACTAGTAATGGTCACAAGCCTTGCGAAACTCAATACAATCTTGGTAGATGCTTTCCCACCAAATCCCTATGAGTAGAATATTCCACGTGGTGGAATTCCCTATATAGTGCCCTCCTGTAATCCCACTAAGTGCTTCTTTCATGATTGTAACATGCTCATGTTCCAACACACCCCAACACAAAACCTCATCGTGGCCTAGTTTGTATAAGTCTCCACTGATTAATATATAGGGCACAACACATATGGCTAATTTTTTTCTTTCCAAAGTCTTCATTCCTTCCGACACCACACCCATTTTGAGAAACACAACAATATATTCCAAGTCAGAGGGTGCACATTGTAACCTAAAAGTTGCATGTCCGGCACAAAATCCTCCCCTAAGTAAATTCTTAAAAATGGTTAGACCTGAGTTACTCTTTCTTAGTTTCACTACAACTGTAAACTCAAACTCCTTAAACAACAAGACCCACTAGCATATGTGCCCTTGCAAAATGGGCTTTTTCACTAAGTACTTCAATGCGATGTGATCCATCTAAAATATGAAGGGTTTTCCAATAGATACTTTGCTCAACATATGTAGCGTGTAGATCATCGATAGTTCTTTGCACTCAATATTGGTGTAGTTTCGCTCTATTGGTGTTAACTTCCTTCTTGAAAAGAAAAGGGGTGATCAAAATACCCTCGCTAGATTGTTCTAATCACGCTCCAATTTCCACCCTTGAAGCATCAACATGCATACATAAAGGATTATCCCAAGAAGGAAATTTTAGTATAGGCATAATGACAAGTCTATCCTTAAAAGTGTCAAACATCATCTATTGCACCTCTCCCCAAAGGTGAAAGGTACTCACTTTTTAGTAAGTTCTCCAATGGCATGGTGATCTTGGCATACCCATTGATAAACTTTTGGTAGTATCCCATATGCCCAAGGAATCTGCACATTGGGCTCTGGGTGGTAAGCTCCCCCAATCCCACAATAACGAAAACTTTGGCAAGATCCACTAACAAGCCTTCCTTACATAAAATATGCCCCAACAGGGTCTCAAATGGAGTAGAAAAACACATTTATTAATGTTGAGAGATATCCTCAAAACCAACATCTTTCAAACATCAACTCAAATTATCACAATGGTCTTTCACTAGTCCATATACTATCCAGTCATCAAGGTAGACTTGCAGAAACTTATGGATAAAATCCTGAAATGCCTGGACCACTATGCATGAAAACACAACAGCGCATTCTTCAGTCTAAAAGGCATGACCGTATAGGAAAAAATTCCCCATTCAATGGAAAAATTTGTCTTCTCTTGGTCTTATTTTCAATTCTAACTTGATGGTATCCTGAGAATCCATCCGTGAAGGAATATATCTCACACGTAACTACTCCTTCAAGAATATATTCGATAAAAGGGGTTGGAAAATTATCAATTACACATACCGCATTTAAGTCCCTGTAGTCAACATAGATCCTTATCCTTCCATCCTTTTTAATGTTGATGACCATGGGGCTTGTTGAGTGTGGAGCTAAATCAATTCACTAAGAAATTTATTTTATGGTGTTATCTTGGTTTGATAATAACCAATGTCGGTTAAGGAGTAACTAGAGCCGCTTAGGTCAGTAACCACCTCTCACAGCTACATGTGTGACGAAACTTTTATTTTTTTTTCCAAAAATAGAATAAATCAATTGTTTTAAATATGATTTATTGTTTGTAAAAAGCAAAGTTAAGTTTCCAAATATAGACACACATGCATGTATGCATAGTTGGAGTGTAAGGAAAGAAAAGCAAGTTGTAGAAGAGATTGCAATTAGGTTGCATGTAAGTTTCCTTGGTGAGCAAGATTGTGTAGGCAGAGAGGGAAGAACATTGAACATATAGAGAGGTGTTGGAAGACAACAGATATTCATTGTATTTCCTCTGTAGAGAGAAATGAATAATAATATTGGCTGTTTACGGGTGTACGTAGCCCACACTCGGGTGAACCACGTTAAATCTGGTGTAATCTTTCTCTTGTTTATTTTATCTTCTGGTTATTTCTGCATTGATTGCTTGTATGCTTTATCTAATTATACATTTGCAACATTGTTATATGGTTTAAACCCCAACAACTGGTATCGAGCTTGTTTGGAGGTTTTGTGTGTTGACAGGATTTACTCACAGAGGGTTTTCTAATTGAGTGGGAGTAGAGCAATGGTAGAAGATAGTAAATACTGAGTAGAGAAATTTGACGGTCGTAATTATCAACTATGGAGAATGCAGGTGGAGGATTATTTATATCAGAAAGATCTATACTTACCATTTGATGAGAAAGGAAAGCTGAGCACGATGATAGATGAAGAATGGAAGGTTCTTGATAGGAAGGCTCTAAGATCTACAAGATTGAGCACTGGCAAAGATTCGGTGGCTTCAAATTTTACAGATGTAAAAAACCACTATAGAGTTGATGAAATATTTAGCAAATTTTTATGAAACTCCTAGTGCTTCGAATAAGGTATATTTGATGAAAAAATTGTTTAATTCTAAGATGCAAGAAGGTGGATCTGTGTCTAATCATTTGAATGATTTCCAGTCTATTGTTAATCAATTAAAATCGGTAGAAATTCTGTTTGATGATGAAGTGAAAGCACTTTTATTCTTATGCTCTTTGCCAGATAGTTGGGATAATTTGGTAATGGCTGTTAGTAATACATAAACTACTTCTAAGGGTTTGAAATTTGATGATGTGGTTAGTGTAATCCTTAATGAGGAAATACGTAGGAAAAGCTTAGGAGAATCATCATCTTGGAAAAGCTTTAACCAGAAAAGAAGGGGAAGATCTAAGGAGAGATCATCCAAGAGCAAGAAGAATGGGATTTCAAAGTCAAGACATGACATATCTAGATCTAGGTACAGAGATTTATTTTTTTGGAATTGTGGAAAGAGATGACACATAAAGAAGGAGTGTTGGTCTAAGGAAAATAAAGAGAATGTATCGACAAAGAAAAAGGTAAAGAGAAAAATGTTGCAAGTGAGGTAAAGTAAGATTCCCTTATTCTCTCCTTGGATAATAAATTAGAATCTTGGGTGTTAGATTCTGGAGCTTCTTTCCATGCTACCCCTAATAAGGGTTATTTCAAAAATTATGTTTAGGGTGATTTGGAAATGTTTATTTAGGTGATGATGAGCCATGTAATAGTCTGGTAAAGGTGATGTTTATCTAAAGTTACTGAATGGAAACTAATGGGTATTGAAATATTTGAGGCATGTACCAAGCCTCAAAAGAAATCTAATATTTGTTGGCCAACTTGATGAATGTAGATGTGTGGTTACATTCACAGCTGACTCTTGGAAGGTTACCAAGGGATCTCTTATTGTGGCAAGAGGAAAGAAGGTAGGAACTTTATATTTTTCTACCTATATTACTGATTCCTTTTCTATGCTATCTACTATAGATTCAGATGCAAACATGTGGCATAATTTCCTAGGCCATATGAGTGAAAAAGGAATGTAGATCTTAAAGGAAAAGGGTAAGCTGTCATATTTGAAACAAATAGATCTTGAATTTTGTGAGCACCACATATTTGGAAAGCAAAAGAGATTGAGATTTCTCAAATTTGGGTCAACAAAGAAGGAGCAAAAATTGAGCTTGTACACTCAGATGTGTTGGGACCAGCCCAAGTAGCTTCTATTGGAGGATCCCAATATTATGTGAATTTCATTGATGATGCCACAAGGAAGGTATGGATCTACTTTATTAAGCGTAAATATTATGTTTTTGAAACTTTTAAAAGATGGAAAGCCCTTGTAGAAAGTGAAACAAACTTAAAATTTAAGTACCTTGGATCTGAAAATGGTGGTGTGTCTTGCATTAAGGATTTTGATGATTATTATTAAGAAAATGGAATACGAAGAGAAAGAATGGTTGCTAGAACTCCACAGGAGAATGGATTTGTAGAAAGAATGAACAGAACAATCATGAAACATGCTAGAAGCATGAGGATACATGTCGGTTTGCCTTTGAAGTTTTGGGAAGAAGTAGTGGATACAACGGTATACTTGATAAACTATGGGCCTTCAACAACACTAGATGGTGGAATACCAGAAGAAGCTTGGTCTGGAAAGGAGGTAAATTATTATAAGATTTTGTGCATGATTTTGTGCATGTTGAAAATAGAAAGAAGTTGGATGCTAAATCTAAGAGATGTAATTTCATTGGTTATGGCTCTGTGATTTCAGTTATCAATTTTGGGATTTAGAAGATTCTAAGATTTTTAGGAGTCATGACATTGATTAGAATGAAAAGAGAATGTACAAGGATCGGGTTTTGGTGCCTAAACATGAACATGTTGAGGATATTTTGAAGGAAAATAAACTTTCAAACCTAAAGAAGACTTACACAAACACCAAAGATCGGTTCTACATAGAACACCATCGGTCGGGCTAACCGGTGTCGGTTAGCGAACCATAAACAAAGAAAACAAAGTGACAAAACTGGTGTTGGTAGTCCCAAACGACGTTAGTCTATAGACAGAGGAACCATGGTCAGCTTATGGGTGAATGACATCGGTCATCGATAGAAATTGACATAAATGTGCAACAGAATAGAATGAGCCTCATACACCCCATATCTCGGTAAGAAGGTCACAGAGGGTAAGTAGAACTCTAGAGAGATTTTCACTTTCACTTTCTTATTTGTTACTGACTGATAATGGTGAACCAAAAATATTTGAATAAGAAATGCAGGTAGATATCCACAAGTACTGGGAGCATGGCATGGATGAGGAAATGGAATCCTTGGAACAAAATCAAACATGGGATTTGGTCAAGTTGCAAAGCAGTAACAAAACCCTACGTAAACAAATGGGTGTATAGGATTAAGGAAGAAGAGGGTGGATCAAGAGGTACAAGGCAAGGCTTGTGGTAAATGGATTTACAAAAAAAATAGGTATTGACTTTGATGAAATTTTTTCTCTTGTAGTTAAGATGACTTCTATTTGTATAGTTCTAAGTTTAGTTGCAGAAAAAGATTTGCATTTAGAACAACTAGATGTTAAGATTTCTTTTATTCATAGTGATTTGGAGGAATAAATTTATATGCAATAGCCGCTTGGTTATGAAGTCAAGGGTAAGGAGAAACTTGTGTACATATTGAAAAAGAGCCTATATGGGCTCAAGAAAGCCCCAAAGCAATGGTATTTAGGATTTGATATATTTATGCATGATCATGGTTTTACAAGATGTGAATATGACCATTGTGTTTATTTTAAAAAGATTGATGATGGGAGACATGTTATTTTTTTACTGTATGTGGATGATATGTTGATTGCAGGATCCAATATGCAGGAAATTGGTAAGCTTAAAGAAAGGTTAGCTCACACATTTGTAATGAAGGATTTGGGAACTACAAATAAAATCCTTGGCATGCAAATTCATAGAGATAGGAAAAATAGGAAGTTGTATTTATCTTAGGAAGCTTATATCAATAAGGTGTTGGAAAGGTTTAATATGCAAAACCTATTAGTACACCTATGGCTAGAAACTTCAAATTGAGAAAATATCAGTGTCCTTTATCACAAGAGGAGGTTGAGTACATGGCACATATTCCCTATGCTTCAGCAGTAGGAATTTTGATGTATGCCATGGTTTGTACTAGACCAGAAATTGCACATGCAGTGGGAGTTATGATCAGGTTTATGGCTAATCCAGGTAAAGAACATTGGAAAGAATTCCAATGGATTCTCGGTATTTGAGAGGGACATCTAGCATGGAGTTATGATATGAAGGGTCGATACTTCTTCATACGGCTATGTTGATTCAAATATGGCTGAAGATTTGGATGGTAGGAGGAGCACTACTGGATATGTTTTCACAGTAGGTGGTATGACAGTTAGCTAGATTTCGAGATTGTAGAAGGTTATGGCTTTGTATACTATAGAGGTAGAGTATTTTACAGCTATAGAATCTAGCAAGGAGATGATATGGATGAGCAGGTTCATGAAAGAGTTGGGTAAGGAGCAAGAGGATTATAGGTTATACAATGATAGTTAGAGCGCGATCCATCTGGAAAAGAACTTAGCATTTCATTCAAGAACAAAACACATTCAATTGAGGTATCACTTCATACAAAGTAGGTATTGGAGGATGGAAAACTAAATTTGGAGAAAATCCATATGGATGAGAACCCTATAGATATGCTAACAAAGCCATTGATAAGGGATAAGTTGGAGATTCACTCCACTTCGTTGGTCTCCGAGTTTAAGAATTGAAGAGGAAAAAATGGGTCAAGGAAAAGGAAAACATGATGGTGATGCACAACACAGTGCAGAAATTGATCTCCAAGTGGGAGATTGTTGAGTGTGGAGCTAAATTGCTTCACTAATAACTTGCTTTTACAATATTACTAGTTTGACAATAACCAGCGTCGGTTAAGGAGCAACTGGCACCGGTCAAAGTAACCGCCACCTATTACTGTATTTACGACACTTTTATTTTTTGTCCGAAAAATAGAATAAATCAATTGTTTTAAATATGATTTATTGTTTGTAAAAATCAAATTTAAGTTTCCAAATATAGACACATGTGCATGTATGCATAGTTGGAGTGTAAGGCAAGAAAAGAAAGTTGTAGAAGAGATTGCAATTAGGTTGCATGTAAGTTTCCTTGGTGAGCAAGATTGTGTAGCTGAGTGAGGGAAGAACATTGAACATCCAGAGAGGTGTTGGAAGACAATAGATCTTCATTGTATTTCCTCTGTAAAGCACTGAATAATAATATTGGCCATTTCTTGGTGGATGTAGCCCACACTGGGTGAACCACGTTAAATATGGTGTAATCTTTCTCTTGTTTATTTTATCTTCTGGTTATTTCCGCATTGATTGCTTGTATGCTTTATCTGATTATACTTTTACAACAACTTTGTTATATGGTTTAAACCCCAACAGGGCTTATCCATTCTAATTCCTTCACACCTTCAATGATGCCCAAAGTGATAATTTTTTCTATCTCCTCCTTAACCTTGATGTGAAGATTCATATTCATTCGATAAGGCCTCTTTCGAATCGTGCACCCCTCCTTTAACTTGATTTTAATTTCTCCCAAGGAGTGGTGGATTCCTGTAAGCTTATGGTATCTAAAGGGAAATAGGTCCTAAAACTCATGTAATAGATCAATGATCTTTGAAACCTCCTTCTCTGACCAATAATCTCTAATAGTGGCCTCCTTAGGTTCTGTTTCTGAACCAATGTTAACCTTATTTGTTTTGAGGGGCTCATGGTAGGCATGTGCTTTCTCATCAACACTATCAATAACTTTGCATGTACCTTCAGTATGGTTAACATCCAAACTCTCCATCTCTTTGCCATCTATCACATAGACCATCTTTCCCTTTTCTTTCTCCATGCATGTGCACTCAAGCTACACCTCTTCTAACTCTTCTTCATCAAGGCATGGTTCTAAGCTAGGTTCACCCAATAAATCCAATATTCTATCTTCTGTCATGACACTATATCCCATCATTAGGTAATTAACAACCTGCAATGCCCTATCCATCGATGGTTTAGTAATCCGATACTCGAAAGCATGAAGGAGGTCACCGTGTCAAATCCTTCCAATTTCTGTCGTGACGGTGCATCTCTAGGTGAATGTACCATGTGCACGCACATCCTTATAAGGTGGAATACAACTTATGCACCCATAAAGAAGGTGGCAAGGCCTTTGTGCCTTCCATCCATGATTTCTCACATGCTTGGACGTGAGATGAGGCAAGTTCCTTCCCATGGTAGTCTTGTATTGTAGTGGGTGCATTGCTTTGAGAGAACCTAACAGAGAACGTGATTCTTACCTCGTGCCACTCTAGAAGGCTATCACAATGTGTCTCCCACCAACGTGCTACTTTTGTCCCAAGTAAGTTATAGCTGAGCATCCCTCTTCTTTCGACCTCATTTTTCCACTGAGCCTCCATTTCTCATAAGAAATCCTCAAGGTTGGCTCCTCCAGAATAACTTGGTAACTTCTTCCTCCCAGGTGCTTGATTGAGTGCACCTTCGTTACCCTTGTCATAGAGCCTCTTAGTTGTCACCCAATTAACTCATAAGTCTCGTGTGCCCAATTGTCACATGCCACACTAGTTGTATCACTCATGGACTAAGCATCTTCAAACTAAATAACTCCCTCTATAGGGTGAATCACCTCAGGGTCCCTGATAGAGTGCACATAGATATTGTCAAGATATTCTTCTCTAGGGGCTTAGTACATGGTGTTAATTTTCCATCAGTTAAGGGTATGATGACACGCTCTTCCTTGTTTTTAAAAATTATGTATCCCTTATTGAACCTTAGGTAAGAATTATTCTTATAACACCAGGGTACCCAAGTAATGCTAGAAAGTTGTCTGCCTTGGCTAGTGCCAAGACTTTGAAGACTCTAGTGAAAATTTCACCTTGGATAGTGATAAAAACATCCTTCAAGACACCAATGGGCATTGCCTTTGTATTGTTAGCCATATACATCACATTCGAAGATGGATGTAATGGGTTCCTTCCCATTTGATGTCATACATCTAGAGTGAGAAAATTGACTTTTGCGCCCATGTTTATCAAAATATTGTTCAGAAGCCACCATCTAAAATAACATTCAAGGTAATCTCCTTGTCATAATCAAGGTAATCTCCTTTTCATAATCAAGGTTGTGGGGGAATGTTGCGATGTAGAACCTCCCTCTCACACCCTCATTTAATGCATGATACCTTCTCCCATAACAACTCTCCTAATAAGGAGATGATATTTTCTTTCCTCAACATCTTGTATACTTCTATAAGCTCATCCAGATCCTTATGTGGAGCCTCAACATTCTTCCTTTTCTCTAACTATATTGACTAGCTCTTTCAGGCACTGGATCTCTCCTTGAACGCTTCAAATCACATCCATGGTTTCTTGATATACTTATTTCTAATGAGTAGGGCCGGATACATTTCATGCACCACATATTATCTAATAACCAACATGTATTTTCCTTAGTACTTCCTTGGTGTGCGTAACCTCAGCTCGCATCGTAACTAAATGACAGTGCTCTAGTTCCGACCCGTGCACCACCCATGACATCCATTGTGAATCAGCCTTCCTCACACTTACCATCTTGGTGCCTTTATATTTTCGGTGCTACTAGCTCCGATGTTCAAATAGCTATGGAATTTCCTCATACTTATGTTTTTTTCCACACCAAGAGCATTGTAATAGGTCAGGGAATTCATGCTTATAGTGCTCTGTAGATCCACAGTTGTAACAAATTCCATGTGGGAACTCACTTCTTCCTCCGTGGTTACCACGACCATGAAATCCTCCCCAGAAACATCTTCCACGTGCCCCTTCATCTGTGTACCCTTCATAGTAATGACCACCATCCTTGGAATTGTTTGCAAAGTTGGTTTGTCACACACCAATATCAATGGCATCATGTATCTGGTCAATCAGTCTATAATCCTTAGTGTCATGAGTAGTAGAAGTGTAAATTTTGCAATAACAAGACACATTCTTACAGATTGAGTGTTACAACAAAGGGCATCTACTTGCATCATGATCCTTGTGGAAAATTTCATAGTCTAGTGTCATGGCACATACCGATATTTGGGGACAAATGTCCTTTATATGGCCCTCTGCCTCACAATCTATGCACCATAGACCACTACAAGTCTCATACATGGAGTTCATAGATAGCTTCTCCAACTAATTCACCATTACAATAATAATAACCTAAATAAAATGGCTAACAATGGTATCCACACTTCTAATATCCTCAAAACGTAGGGTAGCCTTTAAGGTCTCATGCAGGTCTCACAAATTCTTGTGTGAAACTACTCTCGTAAATGATGTTATCAATCCTCAAACAAACCACTGAGAGCATGCTTTGAGAGGGGTGAATATTATAGGATAAATTTAATAAGAGAGTTTTAACAAGTGTGTTGTATTCATGCACACTCTCTTCCATTCCTTACCGGATCTCCTTCAATAAGGTGATGCTCTTACTCTTCAAACTCGGGGATATGAAATTCGGATAAGAAATCATTCCATACTACGGTGTAATCTACCACCGTCGATGGGGTAATACTTATGGTACCAAATATGTGCATGTCCTTATAATGTTGTTGCAAAATGACTTACCTTCCACTCTGGGGTAGTGATCCCCTTCACGCACCATAGAAGTTCAAACTTACGTACATGCTTTGTAGCATCCTCAACTCCTTTTTCATCTAGTGGGTGCAAAGACATCTTGAAAAATACCTACTGAGGAGATTGAGGTCCTTGTCTACCCGATCCAAAACCTTGATTTCCTCTAGTGTTACCTCCACTACAAGATGCACTAGATTCACCAGTGTCTCATCCTCTAGATCCATCAGGTCCACCATGTCCTCTAACTCCTATGCCACCAAATCCACCTCCTATAGCTAGTAATGGGCCTAAAGTGGTCATGCCTAGTGTTCCCAAAGTCCCACTCGAAGTGCACGCCAATAGTGTGTGATATTTCACCACTACTAGATGTGTTTCCCATGCCACTAATAGACATGATACCCAAAAATTTTGTACTCGCACTTTGCCCAAATGTCGTCTCTTTAAAATATTCCTACAAATATAGGAAATGATTATGCAGCCATAAATGTACCAAATGATAAATTATATCTCCTAGGTGCAGATCGATCACTTCTACCAATACCAAATGGGTTAGTGATACTTATCTCTTTATTTGGAAGACTAAGTACCGGGGACTTGTTATCGAGTGGATTCGGATGCATGTCGATGGGTCTCCTTTCTCAAGGTGACAAAATATCATCAAAAGTGAAGGGGTCTCTCTCATGCACTTTCCAAGACGGGGTAGTACAGACTTATTAGGATCCATTTCCTCCTTGTGAACCTCAATTCCTTCCCGCAACATCTATCTCCATATATCCATCACTCCCGCAAGCTCACATTGTCTAGCCAACTCCCTTTCACGAGCCTCACTATACTTGAGTCATCTCTGCTCTCTCTCTTTTTCAGTGCAGCAAGGTCCGCCATCTTCCTCCACCCTATCTTCCTCACCCAATGTTCGAGAGAAGATTAGCCAAATTGCTTTGCACGCATGAATGTTTCAATTCTTGGAATAGAGTTGCTTCTATCCTTTTATTCTCTTGAGAAACAGATAAGGGTTAGGGCTAGGAGGAATACCTGTTGAATGTTGGGAGGGTGTGCGCGTACCGTAGAGAGAGATCAGATCGACTGCGAAGAACTCCTTTTTGTCTTGGAAGGACTACCTACAAGTAAGAATACAAGACCACTAGATTTTAATTAGACAATAACTGAGGGAACTGCCTTGGGCCCAGGAAATATAAAACTTCCTTTCGAAGGTGGTCAGTTCCCCTACTAATATGAATTAACACAAATGATTGTAAAATCACAATTTAATTGCCTCGTTAAAACAATAGAAGAAAGGCTAGTTTTTGATTTTGAATCACAGTGACCGATGTCGGTCACCACACGCTGATTTCGATAACCGATATCGGTAGGGGCAATGTTTTAGGGGCTTTTGGTGAAGGTTGGTTGTAGGGTGGTTGTGTTGTTTATAAGGCTGGTAAATGAGTGAGGTTAGGTAACGGGGTGATGAAAAGGACTCAGAGAGTACGGGGAGGGTGTTCTTGGGGTAACGTAAAGGTAGAGGAATGACAGTTAGATGTAGTGTGTTACCGGGTAGTAGATCTAGGAATAGACTTATAATGGACATGATTCAGAAGTTCAAGAAATGTTATTAAAAGGACATACAAGATACTACTTACGGGTTATTGATGAGGATGCAGGTCCAAGGACTGTGATGACAAAGGTAGAACTCGGTAGGATGATCGACAATCGAGGATGAGTTATCTTCCCTCCCAATGTTTGGATGAGTGTCACAGCGCTCAAAAGTTACTCGGTTGCGCCTTGGGCTCAATGTCCTCCTCTGCGCCAACTCTTCTTGTTTCTTCACTTGTCTCTACCCGTCCCAAAATGAATTCCCGATCTTCCCCAAATGAATTTTTTTGGATCCTTTGTTTTTGGTTGGGGAGGTCATTTACAGGAACCGATGGTAGTTACGTAACCGACGATGGTCGCGTAGAAACTGGTATCGGTTCAGTCAAAGTGGGCTATTTTTAGTAAAATAGCCAATTTTCCCTCCTTTTCTCCCGAGGGATTAGTTGTGGGCTTGGTCAAGTCATTATGAGGTCGGTTTTGGGTGCGAGTGAGGAGTCATTAGTCATGAGTGTGGATGTAGACCAAGTTATAGGTCTTAATTAGGTTAGTTTAGGGTTAGGACTAGGTCATGATGAGGTGGCGAAATGAGGTGGCAGGTTTGGAGATGTGGATTTATTAATTGTAAGGTAATTAATAAATAATTGTGTACGGTTTAGGTGATGAGGTTAGGTTACAAAATGAGATGCATGGTACGGGAGGTCGTAAGACACAAATTTGGTGTCTACATTAGCCCTTGTTGTCGTGTAGCTTGTCTTGTAAAGTGCTGCATGACATAATAAAGAAGTGGTTATTCTGTTAAGGGTATAGGTAATCCCCCTCAAATCTATCATAGATTGAGGTAGTGTGAAATCGGGGATAGGGTTGATAAAGGATAAATGGTGTTGAGATAATGGTAAGATGGTGGGGTAGGTTCAAGGAAGCAGACGCACATTGAAATGTAATAGTGCGACCGGGGTACATGATGTGAAGAGCAAACAAGCAATTCGTAGGCAAAGGTCGATAATTTATCCAAATAAAGATGATATAATCCTGGTATCCAAGGCATAGGAAGTAGCTCCAGGGGATATAACGGGTAAGGTACAGGAACGTTTAGGCATGTTCGGCAGTACCAAATGGTTGGTTTGGTTGAGATAAACGTCATGGTCTTGGTCTAGGCAAAGTTGGTCGACTGATCAAGTCAAGTACCCTAATCATGCTAAAACACGAACATGTGAGCTCGATTGAACAAAAAGCTACACGATGGGTAGATAAAATTGTAATTTGTTGGTTTTGGGCAAAGTATTTAATTGGTGCGGCCTTGGGTCAGGCCTGATTTGTTGGTGGCAGCCTTGGGTCGGGCCAAATGGTTGGTTACGGCCTTGCGACAGCCAAATGGTTGGGTGTGGCCTTGGGTCGGGCCAAATGGTTGGTTGCGGCCTTGGGTCGGGCCAAATGGTTGGTTGTGGCCGTGAAGTGGGCCAATGAAGTCAAAAAGGGCTATTTAGCAAGGGTGGGTGTAGGCGATGTGGGAAAAAAGTAGAGAGTGGTGGATAAGGGCGGGAGTTGGGGTGAAATAGGTATTAAACCGATATCGGCTATAGATGACCGGTATCGGTTAGGTGACCGATACCGGTTCATTAGGGCACAACATAACCGATATCGGTTATAGGTTAAAAAAAACCTATGAAAGGAAAAATGCGGCTGTCATTGTCATATTGTCAATTTGAAAAAAATTTTAGTTGTCTGAGGTGTATTAGTGAGATTGTTGAATTTTTCAGCTAAGGTGGCACTATTTGAGTGGAGAAGTGAGTGGTTGGTAGGCCCTAGTGAGTAGGAGGCCGCATTTGATTGGTGGAGGACCCAGCAGAGGAGATTTATAGCTATGGCACAGCCAGGAGGAGTAGGAGGTGCTGGACCAGCTGGACCACCACCACCTATCCCACCACGACGATGTGTAGTCGTACCGGTAGGTTTGAAACCTCTCATTATGTGAATTTAATGTTTTTAAGCTAGATTTGGGTTTTGGGTAGGAATCCAAGTTTTAAATAAAAGAATGAATAAATTGAAGTTGTTTGAAAAATGGAGAGGGTAGGTGGGTTAGTGAGGTTAAAACGGTAGGGTGGGTAGGTTTTTAGGGTTTTTCATTGGGTAAAAAGGGAGTAATAGGGAAAAAAATGAGTTTGGGGGGCCGCGTCGGGTTCGGCTCCGGCCGTGGTCAGTGACCGATGTCGGTCACTAGGCAACCGACATCGGTCATGAAATTTTTAGGGAGGTTAGGTTGGTGGCGCACCCGGCGTCGGTCGTATGTCGACTGGCGCCAGTGTATATCAGCAGCTGGAGGGGACCGGTGGCGGTCATGGATGACCGGTACCGGTCAGTAGGTAGGATTATTTATTTTTTGGTTTGGTCGTGTTGTTGTTTTGGGTTTTTTGGTTGTTGTTTGGGGTGTTTTGTTGTTTGGTTGTTGTGTAGGGTGAAGAAGGGGGTAAAACGGTGTGGTTTTGTGGTGGGTTCGAGTAGGATAGAGTAGGTGTTGGGTATGAAGTAGGAGGTGTTAAATTGGTAGGGGCATAGGTAGATGGCGAGAGTAGATCTGGGTGATTGGTAGGGCGTGAGATAAGGAAAGGGGATATCGTAGATGTTTTTAGGGTAAAATAGGTGAGTGTAGATGTGTGTTATAAAGTCGGGGTGTGGTCGGGTGGGTAAACAGGGGGTATAGAGGGATGCCGTAATTGTTGTTGTAAAGGGTAGGTCTAATGAAGTGGGTTATTTGTGCAGGCACGTCAGTAGCTGACTATGCGGGATAGGATGCCCCCGCTGTTGAGACGGATGCGGCCACACGTGTCCGCAGCGCAGTGGGCCATTATGCGCGAGGTGGGACTCGGCGGAGTCCAGCGGTATAGGGCTGTAGATAGGGACCACAGCCTTATGGTTGCCCTCATCGAGAGATGGGATTCGAAACTAATGTTTTCCATCTCCCGACTGGAGAGATGACTATTACCTTAGAGGATGTATATCGCATCCTGAGACTGCCGATCGTAGGAGAGGTAGTATTCCAGGTAGATGCAGAGACGGCTATGGACAACATTCTTCATGTATTTGGGGATGCAGCCGTGTTATTGACCTACCATAGTGCGAGTATTTCTTATGGCGATATGTATCGCGCCCACAGACATGAGACACAGCTTGCCGTGTTGATGATGATAGGCATCACATGCTTCGCCCTCCCGGACTCAGAGGGAGGCCGCTTTCCACGGCGTTG
The DNA here is from genome assembly GCA_018340775.1 of Taxus wallichiana var. yunnanensis. Classification (NCBI taxonomy): domain Eukaryota; kingdom Viridiplantae; phylum Streptophyta; class Pinopsida; order Cupressales; family Taxaceae; genus Taxus; species Taxus wallichiana. The sequence continues at coordinate 237,485,955 of CM031244.1, forward strand.
ATGGGGGTGCTGCACGAGATGGTGGAGGAGCATACGTGCTATGCTTGGGCACCAGTATACCTGGTGCAGCTATACAGAGAGCTGTGGGGTTATCACCGGATGAGGCGATTCGGGATTTGTTCCACATTTTTGTTACACTACTGGGCATATGAGCACATCATATGTATTCGACCAGTAGGGCTGCCCCAGTAGCCAGGGCCACAGGTGATATACAGGTATGGCTTTCAGAGGTGGTTGGGGGTCGTGGGCCAGCCACGAGCGGTGCTCGCAGGACGGGATGTAGCTTACTACCGTCATATGCTAGAGGGCCTGACCGCATTGGATATTGTATGGAGGCCTTACAGAGGTCATCAGCCCCGAGGAGGAGCCCGATCACAGATGCGCTGGATCCAGTATACTTTCTGGATAGCTGGACGGAGGCTGGGAGAGCATGAGTGGATACCCCTAGAGAGGGTACGACGGCAGTTGGGGCTACGACAGGATGAGCCACCTCCCTTCCCTCAGTACCGGAGGGATGATGTAGAGGCCCCACTTTGCTGCACCACAGCCCGTGGACCCAGATTGGGTAGCAGAGAGGCCGGCGGATGATACCGTGGATGACGCCGGCTGCACAGGGTCATTTTTGGTATGGTGGGCAGGGGAGAGAGTAGCGAGGAGAGCACAGCCCGCACAACCAGATTTAGTGGCTGTTATAGCAGAGAGGGACCAGCTCGGGGACAGGTGTAGTTGTTATAGGGGTAGCTTGACTGCTTACACAGTACGATGGGTGTCCTACAGGGGGCAGCTAAGCTTAGGCACAGCTCACCACAGTGCACCACCACAGTGCGGTACAACCATAGGCACCAAAGCATTGCCGCAGAGCACAGTACAGATACCTCTATAGGCACAGGGTGCACCGGCAGGGTAGGGTTTGCTATTAGGAGTCGGGGGACCAGCCCCAGCAGCCATGGTGGCACGGGCCCGTTATATGGAGGTGAGAGCGGAGGCCCGGTACTATCAGGACGTCCTTGATGGTACCGGGCTGACTATCAGCCATATGCGGCGCACAGAGCCGAGACCTCGCGGAGCCAGAGATCCCAGGGGGGTGCAGCCACAACCGGTGGGTCCGTTACAGGGAGGAGGCGAGAGGTAGCATAGGGACTAGCAGGGAGACAGTCGAGGGCAGTGGAGAGAGCTGAGGTATCCTTGCAGAGGAGATAGTTTTTGTTTTTGGATATTGGATAGAGACACCAGTCTGTGAACCGGTTATGTATATAGAGGCCTGCGCGCCCACATATGATTCTTTTATTCATTGTTGTTGTATATACTGGCTCGAGCCGAGTCAAGATTTGTGACATTTATTGAGCCGAGTCAAGATTTTGACATTTATTGTGGCTGCGTCTTGGCCGTGTATTATTTTGAGATCACAGAGGCCCCTATGCAGGGCAAGTTGTATATTTGAAACCTTTGATATATATATATATGATGATTTTGACCCACATGGTGTATATGAAATGTTTTATGTGTTTTGTCGATGGTTTGTGAAATTTAATGTATGATGAGTTTGATCCACATGGTGTATATGAAATGTTTTATGTGTTTTGTCGATGGTTTGTTTTATTGTAGATAGATGATGTTGATGAAATTGTGATAATATATTGATGTGATTTTGATGAAAAATATTGGTAATGGTGTTGTGATGCAGGAAAAAGAGGCGGGTGCCACAAAAATTTGTAAAAATGAAGAAACGGCCTAGGTTTAAGCAAAACGGGGAACATGACCGATATCAGTTATGTAACCAATGTCGGTAGCTATATGACCGATAGCGGTTATGTAACCGATATCGGTTATTCCAAAATTAGATTTCCTAAAAATAGAACTGCTTGGTTGACAACTTAAGTTCTTATTTTTAGAAGCATGCAACAAGTTAAATACGAGAATGCGACGCTGCTTGACGATCGATACGGTAATTCGCATGAGAGAATTGAGTGATAAGGAGGAAAGAGACAGAAAATTGAGTAAGGGCTAAGATTTAGAAGGTAGAAAGACAAGTTATATTTGAAGAGGGTGGTGAACATGGCTGAATGAGGAGAAGCATCCAAAGAGGGCGAGACGATAGGAGGGAAGACAGTTCCACCTCAAGCCGCTGCATCCCAAGAGGTAAACTATTTGGTTGTAATTTGATTCGTGCATATTTTATGAATAGGATGAGAGAGAGTAAGTGGATAAAGATGAGAAAGAAAAGGTGATAGGAAAGGGTTTGGGATGGGGTGAGTGTTATGGGGTAGGTAAGCAGGGTGTTCACGTATGTTTTTAGGTATAGAGTGGAGTAAACGGGTAAAATATTTATCGCAGGTGTATGTTTTGAAGCATGTTATATATTTTTGACAAAGACTAAGATCATTTAGAGATAACTAGTGTCGGGTTAGTAAACCAAGATCGGTTATCTATAATCGATACCGCCATCGTAGGAATTTCCAGAATGTGAGAAAAACCCTTGGGGATTTGATTTATTGAATGGTTGTGTGTCGTTTTGATGTGTGCAGGCGGAGGCAGGGTTAAGGATGAATGATACTGTGCCAGTGTTGTTGTCACGAATCCTGAGCGGATGTAACACCAGCTGAATGGGCATTGATAAATCATTTGGGGTTAAGTGGAATCCGCTATTATTCACGAATCACATGTAACCATGCTATGTTGCAGGCGTTGATTGAGAGATGGAATCCAGAAAAGAATACCTTCTATCTGCCAACAGGGGAGATGACAGTGACGTTGGAAGATGTGTTCCGTATTTTGAGACTCCCAATTACAGGAAGACCAGTATATCAGGCATTGCCTAGCGTGGCGCGGGGAGCGATAACAGCAGTATTTGGTCCATACGCACGAGATTTGACACAATGAGGTTTGACATTCACTTATGGTATAATGTATGCAGCACACCCTGAGGCAACAAGGTTGGCAGTAGTATTAATGATAGCGGTGGGGTATTATGCATTACCAAGGGCGGATGGCGGAAGATTTCCAAAAGCATTGATGTGTATTATTTGGGAAATGATAGAAAGGAGCGTGACTTTCGCATGGGCACCCGCATATTTGGCGGAGCTATACAGGGGTTTATGGGCTTGCAGCGAAGTCACAGGACGACACTGGATTGTTCATACTTATTACATTGTTGGGCCTATGAGCACATTGTTTGCGTGTGACCAATAGGCTAACCCATCCAGTCGAGAGACAGGAGTGCAGAGGTTGGGATTCAGATGATGGGTCCAGAAAGAACAAGAGGCAAGATCCCAGGCCAGACAGGTGACATCAAGTATTATAGGCGGTAGTATTGGAGATGGTGACGATTTCATATATCTGGCTGGAGGCCTTACGGGAACTATATGGTAACAGAGAGCATAGCTAAAGAGTTGAGGGGTGTAGAGTGATTGAGGTGGATCGCGGGGCACAAAGCCGGAGTGAGTATGAGAGGATTCCTCTAGATTGCATGCGCGACAATTTGGATTCGTTCGTGATATACCCCGGCTTATAGACCATACATGAGGATTGACGCTGGGCATCATTCTCACCTCCCGGCCGACACCCCGGAAGGACTAGAAGAGATAGCAGGCCGATCGCAGGGTAATGGATGCAGGAGCGACAGAGGCTTATAGATTATGGTGGGGAGTAGAGTTGCGAGGTTCACGCGAGGGCCGATCATCTTGACATAGCCGTGATTACAAAGTGGGAGAGAGATCGTCTCCAGGGTTTAGTTCATCAGCTCCAAACGCGGGTGAATGAGACAACAAGATTATTAGCGGTTGCGGAGTCATGAGCGGAGAGACTAGAGGTGAGATTCCTCCATGCGAGAGGGCATATTCATATGTTACAGGAGAGATTGGCAGATCAGTGGGCGGTACCAATAGCCGTGGTGCCTTTGAGGACGGAGAGACCCGGCGAGAGGCGTCGACGATCATGATCATCACCTGGTTCGGGATGAGATGCAAGGGTCTAAGTGATTTTTATAGAGGTATAAGAATAAATAAGGATGCTTTGACTCGTGTTGATGATAGAGAAGATGTATTTGTTGAACATCTTGTAGACACCAAATTTGTGTCTTACGACCCCCGTGCCCCGCATCTCATTTTGCAACCTAACCTCATCACCTAAACCTTACACAATTATTTATTAATTACCTTATAATTAATAAATCCACATCGCCATACCTGCCACCTCATTTCACCACCTCATCATGACCTAGTCTTAACCCTAAATTAACCTAATTAAGACCTATAACTTGGTCCACATCCACACCCATGACTAATTACTCCTCACCCGCACCTAAAACCAACCTCATAATGACTTGACCAAGCCCGCAACTAATCCCTCGGGAGAAAAGGAGGGAAAGCTGGCTATTTTACCAAAAATAGCCCGCTTTGACCTGACCGATACCGGTTCCTACTCGACCGCCGTCGGTTGCTTAACCGCCATCGGTTCCCTGTAAATGACCACTCCCAAAAAAAAACAAGGGATCAGATTTTCATTTGATCGAAAGAGGAGAAATCATTGAAAGGATCTGGATTTGCTTAGCCGAGCAGAGACAAGTGAAGAAACAAGAAGAGTTTGCAGAGAAGGACATCAAGCCCAAAAACTGCAACTGAGTAACTAGAGCCTTGTGACACTCATCCAAGTATCAGGAGAAGAGATAGCTCATCTTGGATTGTCAGATCATCCTACTTAAGCCTTGTCTTCGTCATCACAAATCCCCGTAACTCCGCATTTTCCATCAGGAACTAGTAAGTAAGTCTTATACGTTCTTTTAATAACATTTCTTGAACTTCTGAATCACAGCCATCATAAGTCTATTCCTAGATCTACTACCCAGCAATACACTACATCTAACTGTCATTCCTCCACCCTTACATTACCCCAAGAACACCCCCCGTATTCTCTGAGTCCTTCTCATCACCCCATTACCTAATCCCACCCATTCATCAGCCTTATAAAAACAACACACCCACCTTACAACCAACCTTCACCAAAAGCCCCTAAAACATTGCCCCTACCGATATCGGTTAGCACCAACCGGTACCGGTTAAAGTGACCGGCATCGGTCACCTTGATTCTAAACCAAGACTAGCCCTTTCTCTATTGTTCTAACAAGGTAAACAAATTGTAATTGGACAATAGCTTATTTGTTAGAATTTGTGTTAATTCATATTAGCAGGGGAACTGACCACCTTCGAAAGGAAGTTTTATATTTCCTGGCCCAAGGCGCTTCCCTCATTTATTGTCTAATTAAAATCTGTGGTCTTGTATTCTTACTTACAGTAGTCCTTCCTGCAAAAAGGATTTCTTCGTAGTCGATCTGATCTTTCTCTACGGCACGCGCACACCCTCTTGACATTCAATGGTATTCCTCCTAGCCATAACCCTTATCTCTGCTTTCTTAAAGGAATGAAAGGATAGAAGCAACTCTATTCCCAAAAGTTGAAACATTCCGTGTGAAACATTTTGGCACACCCGGTGGGACCCATTTCAGGTTTCTGTGTCTCTTGCTTGCTTTCATATAGGGAGCATACTTGCTGTTTTCTTCTTCTAAAGATATTCACAAGGTATTTTGTTATTTTGGTAAAAGAACTTGCTTTGCTTTTACATCTTTGCATTAGTGAAAGTCATCTCTTTTGCTTTATCGAATATCATTTTCGATTTGGGTTTAAAATACGTGCATTACATTCTTGCTTGCTTGTTTTCAATTCTAGTAAACATAGACTAAGTAACAGGTCGTACACGTGGGGGTGATTTCCATGGTATTGACAGGAAATTAATCTTACTTTCACTGCACAACACATAACGAATCACTTCATAATTAACACAATAGCTCAAAACATCCCCCCTTCTCCGCGGTATTCCTCCGCCCGATTGAGAGTAACCTTATAAGCGAAAACAAACTTGACATTTCCCCTAGGTCGTGTGTTTAGGATTCTCGACATCATTCTCATGCCTAAGGGCACAAGCTCAAATTGATAAACACTAATCCTAGGGTTAGTCTGTTTATTTGTTTGTGTATCTTGTTTGTTTTCAGCTCTATTTCTCTGTCATACACTGTTTCAGTTATCACTTCAGAACAATTTGATAGATGTACTAAGCATTGTTAAAAACTCAAATCAGCAGCTTCTTATATTTTCTTATACCAGTCTTATTACACTGACATTGGTTAACTGACCGACGTCGGCTATAGTCTAACCGACATTAGTTAGCGTACCGATATCGGTTATCGCTTTTACGCTTCCCCGACAAACCAAAGAACTTACCAATTTCAACATTCTGAGGCTATTTCTGTTCCTGATAGATTGAAACCCTACTGTGTACTCTTGTCCATGGTTGTTATCACTCAAAGCAAGCCGCCACCATGGTTTCACATGCCTGCTCTGTGCCTTTTCCCGAATCACCCCTTCACATTCTATAGGAATCCTACGATACCAAATGAGGTTCCTAAAATTCCCGTAGGAGATAAGGAATTTGCTAAATTTTTGATGCTAATCCTAGCGCCACTGCAATACTATTTGTCTCATGCCCCTGACCATACGCCCGATGGTCAACTCCTTGTTGGCATGCCTATTAGTATAGCTGCTCATTTAGCTCCTTCTCCGCCTGATAGCTCCGCTTTTTGCCGCATCCTTAGCCCGCTTTCCCAATCCAAAGGCTTTAGAGGTTCATACGACATGATTAGCTTTCCTTTGGTTAATCTTGGGCCCCACATGTCATTACCGCTGACTGCTCCTACCTCGTCTCTCTTGTAGACTGCTCCATTCATGACTTGCTCTCTACCACCTATCCACATGAGCTTTCCTTCTCAAGCTCCGCCCACCTTTTCATTCCCACACACATATCCAGTGACCTCAACATCTTATATAGGACATCCTTATTCAAATCCACCTCAACATATTCGTTCTCCATACCTTATCAACACTTAAACCCACCATTGTCTAGTGGAGGCCCTTGGCCCAATTTGCCTCCGTTCACCACAACCGCACCATTGTCTCATCCAACCACGGATTTCATCAAACAAATGATGGACAAAATGCAAAATCTGGAGGCTTCCGCTTCGAAGTCGTAGCGCCTTGACATACGAGCAAGTTTGTCGAGCCTATCCACCCTTCCGTCCCCTTCATTCATATCCTCCCAATGGGAATTACCAAAATTTACCTGTTTTAATAGTAAGGAGGACCCTCAACAACACTTGCGATCATTTAGACATGCATGCTATCTGATTGCTCATGACGACACTTTACTACTCCGCACCTTTTCCATGTCCTTATCAGACCCGCTTGAGTGGTACAAAGGTGCTTTAACCCAAAGACTCAATCTTCTCTTTTAACTAACTAGCCCAATCTTTCTTGGATCATTTCTCCATTAACATTGCCAAGAAAGTATCTATCACCGACCTCTATGCCATCCGACAATTTGAAGATGAATCTATCGCAGACTTCGTTGGACGATGGCGGGGCCTTATCAACCAACTTACGTATGCCTTACCTTAGGCCGAACTTATTGAACTCTTTACGCGGGCCTGCGCTAAGCACATCTCTCCTACCCTCCAAATTCAAACTTTCCGCACATTTGACGAGGCCTTTACTATGGCTCAAAAACTAGATATTTGAGCCTTAGAGGAAGAGAAATTGCGGTTGCGTAACAAAAACCCCAATTTTCAAACCCAAGATTCCACCAACAAACCTAACACCACCAATCCTCACCCATCGACTGCTTCGAAATCAAAAGGAGTCGTGCACGCGGTGATGGTCAAATCCCAACCACCATCTAATACCCCGCCAAAAACCACCTATAAGTATAAAGCCGAGCCCATCAATTACACCCCCTTGGGAGAAACTTATGGTGTCATCTTGGAAAAATTGCTTAAAGCAGGAGCTATTACCTTACCTCCTGTTAAACCTCATTCCGGGTTTGATTCCACTCGCGCCATACCTTCTTGGTACAAAGAAAATGACTTCGTCAGAATTTCCATCGCGCGTGAAGGGACATAGTCATGAAAACTGCAAGATGTTGAAAAACATAGTGCAGGAAATGGTTGATGTGGGGGATATAGCCCTCGATAATCCTAACGCCCCTGCTAACCAAAATTTGAAAATATTCAACAAACCATTCTCGAACCACTCTTCTAACAGTAACATAAACCAAGATATCTTAGCTGAGGAGAGTGTTCACGAGATCCATGCAGTCTTCGACTCCCAGCTAAAAACCTCTATCGAACAAATTCTGAATCAAGCCTCTTCATTAACGCAGGAACCAGAACCCCCTTCATCACCATCAAGACAAGACAAAATCCTGGCCGTTCCTTTACCCATTAAGGAATTAACCGCCCAGAGTTCCCTTCTCACAAATGAGCCTTCTTACACCACATCCTTACAAGAGCGGATGTTATCTAATTTATCTATTTCCCAAACGTCTCCTTCTACCATTCTTATTGTACAAGAGGAAGGCTCGCCAATTCTTTTGTCATCCTTAGATGAGAAACCTCTTGAACCGACATCACCACATTCTTTAAACATGACGGATCCTCTCAAACACGCCCTCTTACCTATTAGTTCTTCATCGCCTAAATCTTTTCAAATGACCCGGTTGACCTCTTTAACGCCCATTGATACAAAGGCCTCATCTACCCCCTATATCACACCCACAAAGTGGACCGGAATCACAACCCGCCTTTCTTCCATACAAAGTTCCTATTCACACGTGAGGACTGTCTTTTCCCGTAAGATAGAGTCCTATGGGAACATTTGAGTATGCCATATTCTACTCAAATGCAGATGACCGATACAGATGCCTCTACCATATACCCGAAGTGTTTACAGAAGCTTAAAATGCCTATGTCCTCATCTTCACCCCCCTCATTTCTACCAAATACCTCATCCACTTCTATTAACCTAACCAAATCTTCCCTACGCTTGGGACCTCACCAATACCTGGTCCTAACACACCCACCTAAGCGGCTTGATTTATCTAAAAATAAATCCATCCATCCCATTAGGAGACAGACTCAATCTCCTCAACCTATGCCTCTATCACAACTAAAACCCTCGTCGTCACACCTACCTTCCATATTGGGACCCCATCCCTCTACCTTGCATCAATATATCATACCTCCTGCGCTTTAAAGCAACCTACGCCTTCTCGCACCCATACAAAATCCAAGGGTATAAAGAACACCATCACCCCGCGTATCCCGTCCACCTACCAACCCTAAAAAATTCCATCATCAAAAGAATTGTTTGCTGCCACTCCTATTTCTCTCGTGGTTGTTTTCTCGATACCACATCATCTCGTGGCCTCATCATCTAACCAAATAAACATAGCTTCACGCGCCAAAGAAGCCACGTTTAGTTAAAACCCATTATCAAAACCCTCGCTAAACCACCAACCATACAAACCAACCATACCTCGTCATTACCACAAACTACCCAAATCAATAGCCTCATTTTCCTCCTCGACTTTGACCCACTCAAAGGGTCTTACGCCAAAATCCTTGCTATGTTGGTGGAGAATGCGACCATTTCCCTACCCCCCACTTAGACCTTATGATCCATCTAAACCTCGACCTATAGGTTATGATGAGTCTAAAATCTGCGCTTACCACCACACACCAGACATGACGTAGAGGGATGCAAAGCATTGAAAGCCATACTTCGTCCCTCTCTCTCAGTAAAAAAGTTAAGAAAGACAACTTACGAAGAGAGAGACCTTTAGCTTTAATTCCCTCTCCTATACCACCTATCCCCGCCTCACCAAGATCTATCATTATTATATCCCCACCTCTCGAAGACCATGACCTATCCCTACTGTCTTCCTCCTCTCGTATTCACGAGATCAATATGATTAGTGTTGCTACTCAAGGGCCAAAAATAATGAGAAAGCGAAAGAAAGCACACCAAGCGTCCTCTCTCTTTCTCTGTCCACCATCCCGATCGCACCACCACCTAAAGTGGTTATTCGAGGACCCGCTACTTACCCCATCTCTAATGGAGTTACCCACCGAACAATGATTAAACAGCCTTCACCAATCACCTCGTAAAATGACACTGTATGATCTCATTCAGACTTTTGAATCTCATCGACAGCTCTCATTGAAATCCTTCAAGGGATAGAGGTCTTACCTAATGAAACCTTACCATTACCTCTATTCTAACACCCAATCACGTTGCTTCGCTCAAAGAAAACCTATCTCCCCAACCACTTCTATCTCTATGCAGTGCAAGCCGCTCGCTGGCCCCGAAGACGAAATTATCGACTTTGTGTGAAGATCTTGACCTCTGCTTCTTTTCATCTCAGCTTATGTCCGGACATTCGGGTACGTCGTGTTATGATTGACGGGGCGCTAGCCTAAACATCATCTCTTCAAAAGCCTTCCAACAAATGAATATCCCTTCTAGCCGCATGTGTGCCAACCCCATCATGTTGTGGTCATTTAATGATGCTATTACTTCTACCTTAGGCACCGTGATCCTTAACATTCATGTAGGACAACGTACTTTACCCGAACTCTTCTATGTCATTGAGGGAGAGTTCCAATACAATATGTTGTTAGGCCACCCTTGGATCCGGGCTATGGGATGCGTTCCCTCCACCTTACATAGATGCATAAAATTTGAGTACGAGGGGAAGTCCTACACCGTAAAAGCTGATCCTCCCCCCTTCAAAACCTGCAATATGTTGTATCACCCTAATGATGTGCTTGTACCAGTCAAGACACCCATTCATCCAACCCAACCATCCACTTCAACCGCACCTCAACCATCTACCTCAACCGCACCCATGCCTTCAACCAATGAAACCGCCGTCGCAAATACCACTTCCTTTCCCGCAGATAACATCCCAACCTCCGACCCCTTAGTAGATGTTTTTCAACGCCTTACGCTGGGGAATACCGCCTATATAACGTTAGTTCTTTCCATACCCCACAGGAGTATGGACAGTTACATGCGCATCCTACCTACGACCATCGCGTGGGGGAGGTAATCCCCTACGGACCACCTCATTGCTGCACCAACCTAACGTATGGGGGTGTCGACGCATCCTCCGTTACCCCTGAACCTCCTTTTGGGGTGGTTCCCTTCCAATCTGATTTTCAATACCTGACAAATCGTCGTTTCGCCCTCACCTTCTTGACTCGCTGTGCTTGGAAAGGCTTTGGTTTTGGTCTTTATGAACAAGGCCGACATACACTCATTCCCGTGACTACACGCAAACACAATGATCGTAGTGGTCTCGGTTTTCCTAAAACACTTACACCGGAGAAACCTCGTGTCAGTTGCATCCTAGAAGATGACGACGTCACGCCTACTAAACCATCATCACCCATTTTGCCATCGTCACTCACAGAGTCGATAGACCCTGAATCTATCCCTCCTAACTTTTTTTTTTCATAAATGCTATCTTCCTAGGTCCTCTCAATTATCAATGTGATAATGAGTACCCCTCTTCTCTTCCCCTTCTGTATCCAGACATGATCAAAGAGGACTCGCCTTCAATTAATGTTGTTGAGTGCCAGGATGATGACTCCATCCTCACTTATCTTGGCGCGGATGACTCTTATATTCAATGCGCCTTACCATCTGAAACTCAAACCATGTTGAACGAGTCAACTATAGAAATCAACATCCATATAGAGGAGGATCCTCACATTGTGAAGATCAGACAATCCCTTAACGCATCAGAACAAGTCACCTTTACTACCTTTCTCCGCACTGTAACCAAGCTTTCGGTTGGTCCTACGCCGACATGCCAGAATTGATCCTAACATTGCTGTCATAACATCACCCTAAATCCCGATTCTAAACCAGTCAAACAAAAATTGAGAAAATGCATCCACGCATTGCCCTCTTAGTCAAAGAAGAGCTTCAATGACTTCTTTCTGTTTCCTTCATCTTGCCTATTGACTATCCTCAATGGATTTCTAACATCGCACTCTGCTACTAAAGCGATGGGGGGACTTTGGATATGCACGGATTTCTCGAGACCTTAACCTCGCTTGCCCCAAGGATGACTTCCCCCAAGTATTGATCAACTTGTTGATCTCATCTGCGGTCATGAAATGCTTTCTCTCATGGATGGTTTTTCGGGATACAATCAAATTTTGTAGCCCCGCCGATCAACATAAAATCAAGCGTTCATAACTCCTTGGGGAACCTTCTGTTATCGTGTTATGCCATTTGGCCTTAAGAATGCTGGTGCAACTTATCAGCGGGCTATGACCTACATTTTTCATGACATTATGCACACTATCCTTGAGGATTACGTCGATGATCTTCTTGGCAAATCTAAACATCGCAGTGAACATCTTGATGTTTTAACCATTAATTTTGATCACCCATAATATTCTCATCCGTCTTCAACCAAAGAAATGTGTCTTTGGTGTCCTTTCGGGAAAAATTCTTGGTTTTATTGTCTCTTTGCGTGGCATTGAGGTCGATCCATCTAAAGTCAAAGCTATCCTAGAAATGCCCCCACCTACTAACCTCAAACAATTGCGTAGTTTACAAGGTAAGCTCCAATCTATCCAGTGTTTCATCTCCCAACTCTCGGATCGATGTCAACCTTTCCATCACCTCCTTAAAAAGGATATTGCCTTTCAATGGAGTGAAGAGTGCCACCAAGCCTTTGAGGCTCTTAAAGCTTATCTCTTGCAGCCACCCGTGCTTATCCCACCTCAGGACGATCACCCTTTCTACCTTTACCTTTCGCCACTGACCATGCTATAGGAGCCATGCTCGCACATCGGGACTCGGCACGTCGAGAACAAGCCATTTATTATATAAGTCGTACTCTCATGGATTATGAGACTAGGTATACACATGTAGAAAAATTGTGCTTAGCCCTATCATTCGTAGCCACCAAACTCCGACACTACCTCCTGAATCACAAAACTTTTGTCATCACCAATGCGGACCCCATTCATTATATGTATGCCAAACCTCATCTAAACCAATGCATCACCCGATGGCTTATGCTCCTTGCTGACCTCGATCTTGAATTTATACACCAGAAGTCAATCAAAGGACAAACCATTGCCGATCAACTCGCGGAAGCCCCTGTACCCGGGGCGCAATTTACTAATTTTAATTTCCCCGACGAACTCATCGCCACTCTTTCCCTCAGGGAGGAGTCATATCCAATGACCCTCTTCTTCGATGGATCCAAATGCCAGCATGGCGGAGGAGCCGGCATTGTTCTCATTCCTCTTGACGCTGAGCCTATGCCTCTTTCATTCCGACTCGATTTCCCCTGCACTAATAATACAGCTGGAATACGAGGCCCTTGTTTTGGGTCTCCAGGTTGCATTACACTTAGGTGTCAAATCTATCAATATTTTCGGTGACTCTCAATTGGTAGTCAATCAAGTTATGGGCATCTACCAATGTAAAAATGAGGAACTTCAAAAGTACAAACATTACATGGATTCACTTTTGACCTCATTTACTCGTTATTCTATCCGCAGACCATTCCTCGCTCCACTAACAAATTTGGATATACTATGGCTTTCTTAGCCTCACAAATTCCGCCTCACCAATCGACTCGACATATTTGTCTTGGTCCAACAACTCTTTGCCCCATCTTACTCACCCCGATTGTTTGTATGATAAATAATGTGTCTGCTAATTCGTAGGATACCTGGTACCACCAATTTCACGACTACCTTACAACCTCTGTTCTCCCACCTGACCTAACTAGTACTGGCAAACGCACTTTTCTTAAACGTGTTTCTCGTTATGTCGTCATGGGGGGACTCCTTTATAAACGTGGCTTTGATGGCATCCTCCTTCGATGTCTAACCGGCACGGAGGTCACCTATACCATCCAACAGGTCCATGACGGTATTTGTGGTGGACATTTTAGTGGCCTTGCCATGGCTAAATGAATCCTTCGCCTAGGTTATTATTGGCCTACTCTCAATAACAACTACTACGAATATGTTAAGCGTTGTGTTATGTGTCAACAACATGCCAACCTTCAACATACTCCTAGCCATCCGCTACAGGTCACACGAGATCTTTGGCCTTTCTCACAATGGGGTTTAGACCTTATTGGTGAGATTCACCTGCCCTCTTCGCAACGTCACCGTTGGATAATCACAACAATGTAATATTACATAAAATGGGTGGAGGACATTCCACTCATTTCAACCAAAAATAAAAATCGTCGAATTAGTTAACCATCACATTATCTGCCGCTTTGGTATTCCTCATCGCCTAATAACGTAGATAATGGTAAATCTTTCAAAAATAAGTTTTGACAATCCCTTAACACATCAGAACAAGCTGCCTTTACTACCTTTCTCCGTACCCGCAACCAAGCTTTCGCTTGGTCCTACGCGGACATGCCAGGAATTGATCCTACCATTGCCATCCATAACATCACTCTAAACCCTGATTCCAAGCCAATTAAATAGAAATTGAGAAAAATGCATCCACGCATTGCTCTCTTGGTCAAAGAGGAGCTTCAACGACTCCTTTCTGTTTCTTTCATTCTGCCTATTGACTATCCTCAATGGATTTCTAACATCGTACCTGTCACTAAAGCGACGGGGGGACTTCGGATATGCACGGATTTCTGGGATCTTAACCTCGCTTTCCCTAAGGATGACTTCCCCCTGCCTAGCATTGACCAACTTGTAGATCTCACTGCAGGCCATGAGATGCTCTCTCTCATGGATGGTTTCTCGGGATATAACCAAATTTTGGTTGCCCCCGCCGATCAACATAAAACCGCTTCATAACTCCTTGGGAACCTTCTGTTACCATGTAATGCCATTTGGCCTTAAGAATGCTTTGGTGCAACCTATCAAAGAGCTATGACCTACATTTTTCATGACATTATGCACACTATCCTTGAAGATTACGTCGACGATCTTCTTGGAAAATCTAAACATCGTAGTGAACATCTCGATGTTTTAACCATTATTTTTGATCACCTGCTACAATATTCTCATGCGCCTTTCAACCAAAGAAATGTGTCTTTGGTGTCCTTTCGGGGAAACTTCTTGGCTTTATCGTCTCTTTGCGTGGCATCGAGGTCGACCCATCTAAAGTCAAAGCTATCCTAGAAATGCCCCCACCTACCAATCTCAAACAATTGCGTAGTTTACAAGGTAAGCTCCAATCTATCCGACGTTTCATCTCCCAACTCTCGGATCGATGTCAACCTTTTCATCACCTTCTTAAAAAGGACATTGATTTTCAATGGAGCGAAGAGTGCCACCTAGCCTTTGAAGCTCTCAAAACTTATCTCTTGCAGCCACCCGTGCTTATCCCACCCCAGGATGACCGCCCTTTCTACCTTTACCTTTCCGCCACTGACCACGCTGTAGGTGCCATGCTTGCACATCGTGACTCCGAGAATCAAGAACAAGCCGTTTATTATATAAGTCGTACTTTGGTGGACTATGAGACTAGGTATACACATGTAGAAAAGTTATGCCTAGCCCTATCATTCGTGGCTACCAAACTCCGACACTACCTTCTGAATCACAAAAATTTCGTCATCACCAACACGGACCCCATCCATTACATGTATGCCAAACCTCATCTAAACCAACGCATCGCCAGATGGCTCATGCTCCTTGCCGACCTCGACATTGAGTTTGTCCACCGAAATCAATCAAAGGACAAACTCTTGCGGACCAACTTATGGAGGCCCCTTTACCCGGGAACAATTTACCAATTTTACATTCCCGCATTTAACTCATTGTTACTCTTTCCCTCAAGGAGGAGTCGTATCCAATGACCCTCTTCTTCGATGGATCCAAATGCCACCGTGGTGGAGGAGCCGCGTTGTTCTCATTCCTCTCGACGCCGAGCCCATGCCTCTTTCATTCCAACTCGATTTCCCTTGCACTAATAATACAAATGAATACGAGGCCCTTGTTCTGGTCTCCAAGTGCGCTTACACTTAGGTATCAAATCTATCAATATTTTTGCGAATCTTAATTGGTAGTTAATCAAGTTATGGGCATCTACCAATGTAAAAATGAGGAACTTCAAAAGTACAAACACTACGTGGATTCACTTCTAGCCTTATTTACTCACTATTCTATCCAAACCATTCCCCGCTCCACTAACAAATTTACGGATACTATGGCTTGCTTAGCCTCGCAAATTCCAGCTTCATCAACTGACTCTGAATTATTCATCTTGGTCCAACAACTTTTTGCCCCATCCTACTCAACCCCGGTAGTTTGTATGATAAATACTGTGTCTACTAATTCGCAGGATACCTGGTACCACCAATTTCACGACTACCTTACAACCTCTGTTCTCCCTTCTGACCTTACTAGTACTGGCAAACGCACTTTTCTTAAACATGTTTCTCGTTATGTAGTTATGGGGGGACTCCTTTATAAATGTGGCTTTGATGGCATCCTCCTTCGATGTCTCACCGGCGCGGAGGTCACCCATACCATCCAACAGGTCCATGACGGTATCTGTGGCGGACATTTTAGTGGCCTTGCCGTGGCCAAACGAATCCTTCGCCTTGGTTATTATTGGCCTACTCTCAATAACGATTGCTACGAATATGTTAAGCATTGTGTTATGTGTCAACAACACGCCAACCTTCAACATACTCCTAGCCACCCCCTACAGGTCGCCCGAGATCTTTGGCCTTTCTCACAATGGGGTTTAGACCTTATTGGTGAGATTCACCCGTCCTCTTCGCAACGTCACCGATGGATTATCACAGCAACCGAATATTACACAAAATGGGTGGAGGCTATTCCACTCATTTCAACCAAAAAAGAAAAAATTGTAGAGTTCATTAACCACCACATTATCTATCGTTTTGGTGTTCCTCATCGCTGATAATGATAATGGAAAATCTTTCAAAAATAAGTTATTCAAGAAGACCTTTGTGACAACTTTGGTATTAAACTTAGCTTCTCATCACCCTACTATCCACAAGCAAATGGACAAGTCGAATCCTCTAATAAAACCCTAACCAAAATCCTCATGAAAGTTGTCAACGAGTCCGGAAGAAATTGGCATGATCACATCCCCTTTGCCCTTTGGGCTTATCGTACTAGCATTCGTACTCTACTAATGCTACACCTTTTCTTTGGTATATGGTACCGAGGCTGTCTTTCCTCTCGAAATACAAATACCCTCCCTCAGAATATCTCTTCAGGATATTCTCACCAACGATGATTTCCGCCAAGAGCGGTTAGCCCAATTGGAGCTTCTTGACGAACGTCGTCTTACAGCTCTCGATCACCTTCAAATCTACCAAAAACGTATCAAGCATGCTTATGATAAGTGACTTCATGAGCGTACCTTTAAGGTTGGTGATCTTGTCCTCAAAGAGAATCAACATGTAACCAAACTAGAAAAGAGCAAATGTGGAAAATTTGCTCCTAATTGGATCGGGCCTTATATAATCACTCACACTTATGGATCAGGCACTTATCATTTAGCTTCGCTTAATGGTAAACCTGAGCCTGAACCCCTTAATGCCTTGCATCTTCGACCATTCTACTGTTGAATTTAGTGTTATATCACTTCTTATCTACCTACTGCTCGTCCCTTGAGCTCATTTACCGCTACATACACTTTGTTTCCTACATCTCCAAATAAAATCAAGCTCACTTCTCACCTCCCCTCAACGATGCCTTCCCCTTTTTAGTCTAGTCCATGACTTCAAAGTCTTAAAATAACACCTTCTTATGGGATTTTCTTGAGTCAAACTTCCTACCAAACTAGATGCTTCACGCCAAAAGAACATCTAGCTATCTAAATTATATATAGACTGCTCCCTCGAAGGACAGCTATACACTAAATTATTGATGCTATTATATATAGATTGCTCCCTCGAAGGACAACTATACACGCTTAGCCTTTATCGAAGCTTCTCGCATGGATCAGCTTTGTGAAGACCTCAAGAATAGCACAATCAATATCCCTTGTAGACTTCCCGCATCGATCGACTCTATATTCAAGAAAAAAAAAAAAAAAAGCCTCATTCAAAAGAACTTTTGGGTCATGGACTTGTCTATTTAAGGTAGTTTCTCTTTCGTCGAACACTCACTTTGTAACAAGTTCTCTGTACCTCAGCTATATCATCCACCTCACCTCACCATTTGTTTCAACTCAAGGGACGTAACGTACACCCGATATGTTGTGATCATACAACTCTTTTCACCTATTGATTTCTCGTCTATGCATCGCACTCTGGGCTTCGTGCTCATTCTACGTTGTGTGGTTTGTTTAGCTCTTTTCACCTACGTAACACTCTTTCCGCTTTGCCTCGCATCTAGGATTGTGTGTTGATCTTAATCAGGACATGGTTCCCCTCGACTTGGGTAGGCTAACTTTCACTTCCCTTATACCTTTTACAACATCACCAATTCATTACCAACACCAACAACCTTACCTTACAATATTAATATCAATATTTTTACCAACCAACCAATTGCCTAAACCGTACCAAATTGCCTGAATTCACCTCTCCCTGATCCTAAGGGAGAACTACATCAGTCTGAGGCCCTTCCTTGCTTTGTGCAATGGGCTATGTAGGCAGCACTTAGGAGACATGGGGTCTCCCAAGGTTAGCTCGACCACACCCTACCATAACCTATCATGTGTTGTAAATATAAATATTTGTGTATTTCTATTTAATCACATTCCTCTTTATCCTTTTTCAAAAACACCAAAAATCACAACGCAAACATTCTTATTATTATCAAATCAACATACATATTCAGTCTTATCTAGATGTTAAACAAATACATCTTCTCTATCATCGACACGCAGGTCGGCATCCTTATTTATTCTTATACCTTGCTAACATTTACTTAGACCCTCACGATTCATCCCGACCCAGGAGATGATCGTGATCGTCGACGCCTCGCCGGGCCTCTCCATCCTCAAAGGTACCGCGGCTATTGGTACCACCCACTGATCTGCCAATCTCTCCTGTAACATATGAATATGCCCTCTCGCATGGAGGAATCCAGCCTCTAGTCTCTCCGCCCGTGACTCCGCAACCGCTAACAATCCTCTTGCCTCATTCACCTGCGTTTGGAGCTGCTGAACTAAACTCTGCAGACGATCTCTCTCCGCTGTAATCACAGCTATGTCAGGGCGATCACGTACACCTCGCAGCTCTGCTACCCACCATAACCTATAGGCCTCTATCGTTCCTGCATCCATTACATCGCGATCGTCATATCTCCTCTGGCCCTTCTGGAGGTGTTGGCCGGGGAGGTGAGAATGCTGCCTCGGCGTCGATCCTCATATATGGTCTATAAGCCAGGGGTATATCCTGCACAAATCCGAATTGTCGCCGCACGCGATCTAGAGGAATCCTCTCATACTCACCTGGCCTGTGCCTTGCGATCCACCTCAATCGCTCTACACCCCTCAACTCCTCAGCTATGTTCTCTGTTACCATATAGTTCCCGTAAGGCCTCCAACAGATATCCGCAATCGTCACCCTCTCCCATACCTGCCTGTAATACTTAATGTCACCCGTCACAGCCTGGGATCTTGCCTCTTGTTCGCTCCGACCCATCGTCTAAACCCCAACCTCTCGTATCTCGGTCTCTCCCGCTGGATGGGTCGGCCTATTGGTTGCACACAAACAATGTGCTCATAGGCCCAACAAAGTAATAAGTATGAACAATCCAAAGTTGTGTCCCGTGATTTCACCTACAAGCCCATAAACCCCTATATAACTCCGTCAAATATGTAGGTGCCCATGCAAAAGTCATGTTCCTTTCTATCATCTCCCGTATAACACACATCAATGCGTTTGGAAATCTTCCTCCTTCGCTCTCGTAATGCATAATACCCTACCGCTATCATTAATATCACTGCTAACCTTGTCTCCTCAGGGTGTGCTGCATACATTATCCCATATGTGAATGACAAACCTTGTTGTGTCAAATCTCACGCGTATGGACCAAATACTGCTGTTATCGCTCCCCGCGCCACGCTAGGTAATGCCTGATATACTGGTTTTCCTGTAATAGGGAGCCTCAAAATATGGAACACATCTTCCAATGTTACTGTCATCTCCCCTGTTGGTAGATAGAATGTATTCTTCTCTGGATTCCATCTTTCAATCAACGCCTGCAACATAGCATGGTTACGTGCGATTCGTGAATAATAGCGGATTCCACTTAACCCCAAACGATTTATCAATGTCCATTCCACTGGTGTTACATCCGCTGATTCGTGACAACAGCACTGCACACTATCATTCATCCTCAACCCTGCCTCTGCCTGCATACATCAAAACAACAAACAACCATTCAATCCATCAAATCCCTAAGGGTTTTTCTCACATTCTGGAAATTCCTCCAGTAACCGGTATCGGTTATAAATAACCGGTACCGGTTCAGTAACCGATACCGGTTATCCCTAACCGCTATCGGTCACTGTCAATTACATACACCTTGCCTAAACAACCACCTACGACAATAAATTGCTCGTTTATTCCTCTCTGTATACACAGACATACCCAAAACCCTTGATTACCTACCACGTAACACTCACCTCATTTATAACCCTTGTTATCATGTTTTCTTTCTCATATCTACCCACCTACTCTCCCCCATCTTATTCACAAAACATGCAGTAATCAAATCACAACCAAAACGTTTACCTCTTGAGTTGCAGCAGCTTGAGGTGGCCCTTGTCTTCCCTCTCGTCCCTGCCTGCTGGATGCTTCTCCTCGTTCTGCCATGATCACCACCCTTTTCAAATTCACCTTTCTGCCTTCTGAATCTCAGAACACATTCACTTTCCCTGTCTCTTTTCTCCTTATCACTCAAATCTCTCATGCAATTACCTGTCTCAGTCGTCAAAAAGCGTCACGTTCACGTATTTAACTTCTTGCATGGCTCTCAAAATTAGAACTTAAGTTGCCACCCTAGCTTTTCTATTTTTAGAAAAGCTCATACCTAAATAACCGGTATCGGTTAGGCACCGATATCGCCTACTATCTACCGACCGCCGCGGTTACCTAACCGATATCGGTTACACACCTGCCTTTTTGAAACATAGTTCTTTTCTTCATTTTCTACCTAATTTTTTATCGCGCCCGCCTCTTTTCCTGCATAACAACACCATTATCCATATTTGTCCATCCAATCCACTTCTCATTACGATTTCATCCATATCATCTATCTACATTACCCAAAACAAACATGCCATCATCTAAGGATATCAAAAAACTATCAATCTATACACCATTTGGATCCAACTCATCAGATACATATATAACAATGTCACCAAACCAGCAACAAAACATGCCACATTTCATCATATAATATGTCGTCCATATATACGTGCAAAAGACATCAACATCATCAATATATCAACATGTCAATTAAACTCATCATACAACCTATATCACAAACCATTGACGAAATACTTAAAAACATTTTGAACACAGCATGTGGGTCAAATCATCATATCTATATATATACAAGGTTTCAAATATACAACGTACTTCAGACGGGGCCTCTGTGATCTCATAATACAACAATAAAGCCGGCACGCAGCCGCAATAAATGTCAATAACCTCGACTCGACTCGCAGGGCCGGTCCTCATATCAAAAAATATACTCGGCTCGCAGGTCAACTATACAACCTGACCCGTGCACTCGGCTCGCAGCCCGTATACAATAAATGAGTGAATAAATGAATAAATGTAGGCACGCAGCCTCTATCCACACAACCGGTGCGCGAGGCCGGTGCCCATGTCCATATACAAAAATAATGCAGGGATCCTCGCTCTCCCCACCGCCTCGCACCTCTCCTGCTGGTCCTCGTGGTGCCTCTCGCCTCCCGCCTCGTAATGACACGCCGGCCGTGGCTGCACTCCCCCCGTGATCTCTGACTATGGGAGGTCTCTGCTCTATAAGCTACATATGGCTGATACTCAGCTCCGGTACCATCAAGAACATCTTGATAGTACCGGGCCTCCGCTCTCGCCTCCATATATCTGTCCCGTGCCACCGTAGGTGCTGGGGCTGGTCCCCGGACTCCTACTACCAGTGCCCCCTGTGCCTGTGATGGTGCCGCTGGTGGTGCCTGTGGCCGTGGTGGTATCGTACTGCTCGTGCCTGGGGCCGTGGCTGTACATGCATTGCCGGTGGTGGTACTGTACTGCACTGTGCTTGGGGCCGTGGCCGTATGCACCATCTGCCGGGTGGTGGTGCTTGTGCTCGTACTGAGCTCGGGCTAGCTGCCTCGTAAAACACCTATTCGTGCTCGCGCAGCAGCCAGCTGCCCCTGTAATAACTGCACTAGCCCCTGAGCTGATCTCGCTCTGCTATCACTCGCTGCCAAGTCTGGCTGTGCAGGCGGTGCTATCCTAGCTGCTCTCTGACCAGCCCACCACACCATGTATGCTCCCGTACAACCAGCATCATCTACACCATCACCTGCTGGCCTCTCAGCAACCCAATCTGGGTCCAAGGGCTGTGGTGCAGGCAGTGGGGCCTCTACATCATCCCTCCTGTACTGAGGGAAGGGAGGTGGCTCATCCTGTCGTAGCCCCATCTGCCTGCGTACCCTCTCCAGGGGTATCCTCTCGTACTCTCCCGGCCTCCGTCCTGCTATCCAGAATGTGTACTGAATCAGGCGCAACTGTAAGCGGGCTCCTCTGCGAGGGTGATGACCTCTGTAAGGTCTCCATACGATATCTACCGCTGTCAGGCCCTCTAACAAATGTCTATAATAAGCAACGTCCCGACCTGCAAGCACTGCTCGTGGCTGCCCCACGACCCCCAACCACCTCTGAAAGCCGTATCTGTATATGACCTGTGGCCCTGGCTGCTGGGGTAACCCTACTGGTCTGATGCATATGATGTGCTCATATGCCCAACAGTGAAGTAAAAATGTCGAACAAATCCCGAATCACCTCATCCGGCGATAGCCCCACAGCTCCCTGTATAACTGCACCAGATATACTGGTGCCCAAGCATAACAGGTATGCTCCTCCACCATCTCATGAAGCACCCCCATCAATGCCCATGGAAAGCGGCCTCCCTCTGAGTCCGGGAGGGCGAAGCAGGTGATCCCGATCATCATCAACACGGCAAGCCGTGTCTCATGTCGGTGCGCATGGTACATATCACCATACCCGATGCTCGCGCTGTGATATGTCACTAGCGCAGCTGCATCCCCGAAAACCTGTAGGATGCTGTCCATGGCTGTCTCTGCATCCACCTGAAAAATGGCCTCTCCATCAATAGGTAATCGAAGGATGCGATATACATCCTCCAATGTGATGGTCATCTCTCCAGTCGGGAGATGGAACACATTGGTCGCCGGATCCCATCTCTCGATGAGGGCAACCATCAAACTATGATCTCTGTCGATCGCTCTATATCACTGGACTCCGCCGAGTCCCACCTCGCGCATGATAGCCCAGTGCACTGTGGACACATGTGGTCGCATCCGCACCAACAGCGGAGGCATCCTGTCCCGCATCGTCAGCTGCTGACGTGCCTGCAAAACCCACCCACTACATTAGCCCTACTCTTCATCATGATATCTACCTATACCCCCTTTTATCCCCCCGACCACATCCCGACTCTCTAACCCACCCCTTTATACCCCCTTTTATCCCCCCGACCACACCCCAACTCTCTAACACCCCCCTCTAGCCACCTATCTTCTCCACTATCCCCCACCCCTTCCCAACCCATAACCCACCCAAACGCACACAAACCCCAAACCATACCCACCCCAAGCCTAACCCATAACCCACCCAAACCCACACAAACCCCAAACCATACCCACCCCAAGCCCACCCCATAACCCACCCAACCCAAACCCATACCCACCCCAAGCCCAACCCATAACCCACCCAAACCCACACAAACCCCAAACCAAACCCACACAAACCCCAAACCATACCCACCCCAAGCCCAACCCATAACCCACCCAAACCCACACAAACCCCAAACCATACCCACCCCAAGCCCAACCCATAACCCACCCAAACCCACACAAACCCAACCCAAACCCATACCCACCCCAAGCCTAACCCATAACCCACCCAAACCCACACAAAACCCAACCCAAACCCATACCCACCCCAAGCCTAACCCATAACCCACCCAAACCCACACAAACCCCAAACCATACCCACCCAAACCCCACCCCATAACCCACCCAAACCCACACAAACCCCAAACCATACCCACCCCAAGCCCAACCCATAACCCACCCAAACCCACACAAACCATACCAACCCAAGCCCAACCCATAACCCATAACCCAACCCATAACCCACCCAAACCCACACAAACCCCAAACCATACCCAACACAAGCCCAACCCATAAGCCACCCAAACCCACACAAACCCAACCCAAACCCATACCCACCCCAAGCCCAACCCATAACCCACCCAAACCCACACAAACCCCAAACCAACCCACAATACCCAAAACCACCCCACCGACGCCGGCCGATATACGACCGGCCAAAGGCAATAACAAACACCTCGCTAAAATTTGCGACCGATCTTTGTGCTTGCCGCTTAGCAACCGACATCGGTCGCTGTAAAAACGTGGAGCCGAACCCGACGCGGCCCCCCAAACCTATTTTTTTGCCTATTACTACCCTTTTACCCATTGAAAAGCCCTACAAACCTACCCACCCTACCGTTTTAGCCTAACTACCCTACCTACCCTCTCTATTTTCCAAACAACTTCCATTTATTCATTATTTTATCAAAAACTTGGATTCCTACCCAAAACCCCAAATTTAGCATAATGCAATAAAATGAACACAATGAGGGGTTTCGAACCTACCCGTACGATGACACGTCGTCGTGGTGGGATGGGTGGTGGTGGTCCAGCTGGTCCAGCCCCTCCTGCTCCTCCTGGCTGGGCCATGGCTCTAAATGTCCTCTTCTGGGTCCTCCACCAATCAACTATTGCCTCCTCCTCACTCGGGCCCGCTAACAACTCACTCCTCCGGTCAAATAACGCCACCTCACGCAACAAATGCTCTAATCTCCACTCTCCACGTCAGACAATTCAAATTGGCTTCCAAATTGCAAAAGTAACAATGACAGGCCGTATTTTTCTTTTTATAGGTTTTTAACATAGAACCGACACCGGTCAACTCGTGCCCTAAGGAACCGGCATCGGTTACCTAACCGATACCGGTCATAGCTAACCGATATCGGTTTTGTCTTTATTCACCCAACTTTCTGCCCCTATTTACTAATCGCCCTTTCTCCCAACATCGCCTATATCCACCTTTGCTGAACACCATTTGATCACCTATCCGGCCCGACCCAAGGCCTCAACCTACCTATCCGGCCCGACCCAAGGCCGCCACCCAACAATTTGGCCCGACCCAAGGCCTCAACCTACCTATCCGGCCCGACCCAAGGCCTCGCCCCAACCATCTGGCCCGACCCAAGGCCTCGCCCCGACCATTTGGCCCGACCCAAGGCCTCACCCTACCCATTTGGCCCGACCCAAGGCCTCACCCTACCCATTTGGCCCGACCCAAGGCCTCGCCCTAACCATTTGGCCCGACCCAAGGCCTCACCCTACCCATCCGGCCCGACCCAAGGCCTCACTCTACCCTTCCGGCCTGACCCAAGGCCACAACCCAACAACTTGGCCCGACCCAAGGCCGTACCACTTCGATACCTCGCCCAACATCAACAACATATACTTTTATCCACCCATCATGTAGCTTTTTGTTCCATCGAGCTCACCTGTTCGTGTTTTAGCATGATTAGGGTCCTTGACTTGATCTGTCGACCAACTTTGCCTAGACCTAGACCGTGACGTTTATCTCAACCAAACCAACCATTTGGTACTGCCGAACATGCCTAAACGTTCCTATACCTTACCTGTTATATACCCTGGAGCTACTTCCTATGCCTTGATACCGGATTATATCACCCTTGTTTGGATAAACTATCGACCTTTGCCTATACATTGCTGGTTTGCTCGTCAAATCATGTACCCTAGTCGTACTATTGCATTTCAACATGCGTCTGCTGCCTTGGACCTACCCCACCACCTTACCATCCTCTCTACAACATGTACCCTTTATCAACCCTATCCCTGATTTCCCGTTCACTCAATCTGTGATAGATTTGAGGGGGATTACCTATATCCTTAACAGGAGAAACCACTTCATATTATTATCCGCACAGCTCTACAAAACAAGCTACACGACAATAAGGGGCTAATGTAGACACCAAATTTGTGTCTTATGACCCCTTGTGACCCGCATCTCATCTCACAACCTAAACTCATCACCTAAACCTTACACAATTATTTATTAATTACCTTGTAATTGATAAATCCACATCATCTCACCTGCCACCTCATTTTGCCACTTCATCATGACCTAGCCCTAACCCTAAACTAACCTAATTAAGACCTATAACTTGGTCTACACCTACACCCATGACTAATGACCCCTTTCTCGCACCCAAAACCGACCTTCTAGTCACTTGACCAAGCCCGCAACTAATCTCTCGGGAGAAAAGCAGGGAAGGTGGGCTATTTTACTAAAAATAGCCTACTTTTTCCTTACCGATGCCGGTTCCTACTCAACTGCCGTCGGTTATGTAACCGCCATTGGTTCCCTGTAAATGGGCTCCCCAAACCAAAAACAAGGGATCGGAATTTCATTTTTTGGATCAGAATTTCATTTTGGATCAGAGTCGAAGGATTTTTGGATCAATCGGGATCATCAGAAGTGATCAAGAGAATCTGGATCTTTACTTGGCTGAGCAGAGACGAGTGAAGAAGCCAGAAGAGTTGCAGCAAAAGGAGATCAAGCCCAAAATCGCAATGCAATGAAAGCGAGAGTTCTCAGATACTCAGCTGATCATCGGGAGGGAGATATTTCATCTTCTATTTGTCCAGCCATCCTACCTAGAGTTCTGCCTTTGTCATCAGAGTTCTTGGACTTGCATCTTCATCAATAACCAGTAAGTTACATCTTGCATGTCCTCTTTAATAACATTTCTTAGACTTTTTGAAGCACAATCCTCACAAATCCATTCCTAGATCCACTACCCAGCGTGCTATTGCATCTAACTATCATTCATCTACCTCTCATCACCTTATTTCCTAATATCACCTATATACAGCCTTACAAACAACACAACCACCCCACAAAACAACCAACCTTTAGATCTCAGACCATACCGATATCGGTTATCAGTAATCGGTATCGGTTATCCTGACTATAACCAAAAACCAGCCTTTCCCTACCTAGTTCAACGAAGCAATTTAATTGATATCTTACGCCTTTTGTGTTAATTCATATTAGCGAGGGAACCGACCACCTTCGAAAGGAAGTTTTATATTTCCCAGGCCCCAAGGTAGTTCCCTCATTTATTGTCTAATCAAAATCGTGTGGTCTTGTGTTCTTATTTACAGGTAGTCCTTCCAAGACAAAAAGGAGTTCTTCGCAGTCCAACCCGATCTTTCTCTACGACGCGCACACCATCTCGACGTTCAACAGTATTCCTCCTAGCCCTAACCTTATCTGCTTCTAAAAGGAGTGAAACATTTCGAGTGAAACAGTAGGTATGATGGCAAGGGTTTTAGTGGTGACAAAGGCAGGGATTGGATTTGAGGAGATTGGATTTGTCTCCTAGGTGGATGGATGGATTTATTTTTGGATAAATCTAACCGTTTAGGTGGGTGTGTTAAACTAGGTATCGGTGGAGTCCCAAGCGTAGGGGAAGGTTTGGTTAGGTTAGTAGATGTGGATGAGGTATTCGGTAGAGATGAGGGGGGTGAAGATGAGGACACAGGCATTTTGAGCTTTTGTAAACATCTTGGGTATATGGTAGAGGTGTCGAGATCAGTCATCTGCATTTGAGTAGAGCATGGTGTACTCAAACGTTCCCATAAAACCCGTCTATCTTCTGGGGAATGACAATCTTCAGGTGTGAATTGGAACTTTGATATGGAAGAGAGGTGTGTTGTGATCCCGGTCCACTGTGGGTGTGATACAGGGGGTAAATGAGGCACTGCATCGATGGGTGTTAAGAGGTCAACCGGTCGCTGAAAAGATTTAGGCGATGAAGAACTAATAGGTAGAAGGGCATGTTTGAGGGGATCCGTCATGATTAAAGAATGTGGTGATGTTGATTCAAGAGGTTTCTCTCCTAAGGACAACGAAACAGGGGTGAGTTTTCTTCTTTTATAGCAAGAACGATGGAAGGAGATGTTTGGGAAATAGATAAGTTAGATAACATCCACTCACAGTCTTACAGGGATGTGGTGTAAGAAGGCTCATCTGTGAGAAGAGAACTCTGGACGGTTGATTCCTTTATGGGTAAAGGAATGGTAAGGCTATTGTCTTGTCTTGATGGTGGTGAAGGGGATTCGGGTCCCTGCGTTAGTGAAGAGGTTTGATTCATAATTTCCTCAATAGAGGCTTTTGGTTGAGAGTCGAAAACTGCATGGATTTCATGAACACTCTCCTCGGCTAAGATATCTTGGTTTACATTACTGTTAGATGAGTGGTTCGGGAATGGTTTGTTGAAGATTTTCAAATTTCGGTTAGCAGGGGCATTAGGATTATCGAGGGTTATATCCCCTGCATCAACCATTTCCTGCACTATGTTTTTAACATCTTGCAGTTTTCATGATCTGTCCCCCTTTACACGGTGAAAGTTACGAAGTAATTTTCTTTGTACTAAGAAGGTATAGCACGGGTGGAGTCAAACCCGGAGTGAGGTTTAACAGGAGGCAAGGTGATAGCTCCGGCTTTGAGAAATTTTTCCAAGATGACACCATAAGTTTCTCCCAAGGGAGTGTAATTGATGGGCTCTGCTTTATACTTATAGGCGGTTTTTGGTGGGGTATTAGATGGTGCTTGAGATTTGACCATCACCACGTGTACAGCTCCTTTTGATTTCGAAGCAATCGATGTGTGAGAATTGGTGGTGTTGGGTTTGTTGGTGGGGTCTTGGGTCCGAAATTAGGGTTTTTGTTGCGCAACCGCAATTTCTCTTCCTCTAAGGCTTGAATCTCTAGTTTTCGAGCCATAGTAAAGGCCTCATCAAAGGTGCGGAAAGTTTGAATTTGGAGGGTAGGAGAAATGTGCTTAGTGCAGGCCCGCGTAAAGAGTTCAATAAGTTCAGCCTGAGGCAAGGCATAAGTAAGTTGGTTGATGAGGCCCCGCCATCGTCCAACGAAATTTGTGATAGATTCGTCTTCAAATTGTCGGACGGCATAGAGGTCGGTGATAGATACTTTCTTAGCAATATTAATGGAGAAATGATCCAAGAAAGATTGGGCTAGTTGGTTAAAAGAGAAGATCGAGTGCTGGGTTAAAGCACTGTACCATTCCAAGGTGGGTCCTGATAAGGACATGGGAAAGGTGCGGAGTAGCAAGGCATCGTCATGAGCAATCAAATAGCAAGCATGTCTAAATGATCGCAAGTGTTGTTGAGGATCCTCTTTACTATTAAAATGAGTGAATTTTGGTAATTCCCATTGAGGAGGATATGAATGAAGAGGGACAGAAGGGTGGATAGGCTCCCGACAAACTTGCTCGTATGTCAGGGCGCTACGACTTCCTGAAACAGAAGCCTCCAGATTTTGCATTTTGTCCATCATTTGTTTGATGAAATCCATGGTTGGATGAGATGCTGGTGTGGTTGTTGTAAAAGGTGGAGGATTGGGCCAAGGGCCTCCACTAGACAATGGTGGGGTTAAATGTTGATAAGGTATTGAGGATGAATATGTTGAGGAGACCGAATAGGGATGTCCTATATAAGGTGTCGAAGCCACCGGATAAGTGTGCGGAAATGAAAAGGTGGGCGGAGCTTGAGAAGGAAAGCTCGTGTGGATAGGTGGCAGAGAGCAAGTTATGAAAGGGGCAGTCGGCGAGAGAGACGAGGTAGGAGTAGTTGGCGGTAATGATATGTGGGGCCCTAGATTAACCAAAGGAAAACCAATCTGTGTCGTATGAACCTCTGAAGCCACTGAGTTGGGAGACGGGGCCAAGGATGAAGAAGGTAAGGTGGAGTTATTAGGTGGAGAAGGAGCTAAATGAGCAGCTATACTGATAGGCATACCTACGAGAAGCTGACCGTCGGGTGTACGGTCAGGGGTATGAGACAAATAGTACTGTACAGCGCTAGGATTAGCATCTAAAAATTTGGCAAATTCCTTATCTCCTACAGGGATTTTGGGAACCTCACTGGTGTCCGTAGGGTTCCCCATAGAATGTGAAGGGGGCGATTCAGAAAAGGCACAGAGCAGGCATGTGAAACCATGGTGGCGGCTTGCTTCCAAGTGATAACAACCATGGACAAGAGTACATAGTAGGGTTTCAATCTATCGAAATGTAAACAACCCTGAATGTTGAAATTGGTAGGTTCTTTGGTTTGTCGTGGATCAGTAAAAGACAATGAACGATATCGGTCTGCTAACCGATGTCGGTTATACTGTAGCCGGCGTCGGTCAATTAACCGATGTCGGTATAATAGGACTGGTATAAGAAACTGTAAGAAGCTGCTGATTTGAGTTTTTAACAATGCTTAGTACATCTATCAAATTGTTCTGAAGTGATCACTAACAGTATAGGACAGAGAAACAAAGCTAAAAACAAGCAAGATGCACATGCAAATCCAGAGACTAACCCTAGGATTAGTTTTAATTATTGTGGGCTTATGCCTTAGACGCAAGGTGATGTCAATCCTAGACAAAAGACTTAGGGGAAATGTCAAGTTTGTTTTGGCTTATAAGGTTACCTCAATCGGGCGGAGGAATACCGCGGAAAAGGGGGGATGTTTGAGCTGTTGTGTTGATTATGTCGTGATTCGGTATGTGTTGTGCAGTGAAAGTAAGATTAATTTCTTGTCAATACCGTGGATATCACCCCCACGTGTACGACCTGTTACTTAATCTATGTTCACTAGAATTGAAAGCAGCAAGCAAGAATGTGATGCACGTGTTTTAAACCCAAATCGAAAATGATATTCGATGAAGCAAAAGAGATGACTTTCACTAATGCAAAGATGTGAAAGCAAAGCAAATTATTTTACCAAAATAACAAAATACCTTGTGAATATCTAGGAGAAGAAAATAGCAAGTATGCTCCCTATATGAAAGCAAGCAAGGATCAAAGAAACCCGAAATGGGTCCCACCGGGCATGCCAAAATGTTTCGCACAGAATGTTTCAGTTCTTGGAATAGAGTTGCTTCTATCCTTTTATTCTCTTGAGAAACAGATAAGGGTTAGGGCTAGGAGGAATACCTATGTTGAATGTTGGGAGGGTGTGCGCATACCGTAGAGAGAGATCAGATCGACTGCGAAGAACTCCTTTTTATCTTGGAAGGACTACCTACAAGTAAGAATACAAGACCACCAGATTTTAATTAGACAATAACTGAGGGAACTGCCTTGGGCCCGGAAAATAAAACTTCCTTTCGAAGGTGGTCAGTTCCCCTATTAATATGAATTAACACAAATGATTGTAAAATCACAATTTAATTGCTTTGTTAAAACAATAGAAGAAAGGCTGGTTTTTGATTTTGAATCACAGTGACCGATGCCGGTCACTGTCACCGGTACCGGTTTCTGATAACCGATATCGGTAGGGGAAATGTTTTAGGGATTTTGGTGAAGGTTGGTTGTAGGGTGGTTGTGTTGTTTGTAAGGCTGGTAAATGAGTGAGGTTAGGTAACGGGGTGATGAAAAGGACTCAGAGAGTACGGGGAGGGTGTTCTTGGGGTAACGTAAAGGTAGAGGAATGACAGTTAGATGTAGTGTGTTACCGGGTAGTAGATCTAGGAATAGACTTATAATGGTTGTGATTCAGAAGTTCAAGAAATGTTATTAAAAGGACATACAAGATACTACTTACGGGTTATTGATGAGGATGCAGGTCCAAGGACTGTGATGACAAAGGCAGAACTCAGGTAGGATGATCTGACAATCAGAAGATGAGTTATCTTCCCTCCCAATGTTCGGATGAGTGTCACAGGGCTCTGGTTACTCAGTTGCAGTCTTGGGCTTAATGTCCTCCTCTGCCAACTCTTCTTGTTTCTTCACTTGTCTCTGCCCGTCCAAATGAATTCCCGATCTTCCCCAAATGAATTTTTGGATCCTTTGTTTTTGGTTGGGGGAGGTCATTTACAGGGAACCGATGGCGGTTACGTAACCGACGGCGGTCGCGTAGAAACCGGTATCGGTTCAGTCAAAGTGGGCTATTTTTAGTAAAATAGCCAATTTTCCCTCCTTTTCTCCCGAGGGATTAGTTGTGGGCTTGGTCAAGTCATTATGAGGTCGGTTTTGGGTGCGAGTGAGGAGTCATTAGTCATGAGTGTGGATGTAGACCAAGTTATAGGTCTTAATTAGGTTAGTTTAGGGTTAGGACTAGGTCATGATGAGGTGGCGAAATGAGGTGGCAGGTTTGGAGATGTGGATTTATTAATTGTAAGGTAATTAATAAATAATTGTGTACGGTTTGGGTGATGAGGTTAGGTTGCGAAATGAGATGCATGGTACGAGAGGTCGTAAGACACAAATTTGGTGTCTACACCAGCCATAGGGAATACTTCCAAAATTATTGTAATGACTAGGATCTTTATGGATAAAGGGATAACATGCAAAAATGATCCTCTAGGTTCCTTTAAGAACTCAAACTTAGCAACCTCATGACAAGAATACGTAGAAATAGCATATTCCAGGGTATAACTAGTCAACACTCTCTTTCACCAATGATCAACAATACACGTCCAAGTCAGATAAAAATCCTTCTTATTGGTCTCGCACACTCGTGCACCATTGGTCACTTAGACAATATTTCAAGGTCCAACAATCTATCTCAACTATTTTCCCGCATTATGTCCCTTTTGCTACCAATCTCTCTATCCTTACAACACCCAGATATTTTAATCTTTGTATTCTTCTAATCGGACATCCTAGGACCTAACATTTTTTTCATAGTCTCCATAAAATTCCTTTGGTTTCTATTGACCTCCTCTTCGAAACTAAATTTTCATCACATTTTCCTGCAATCGGTGTTTTCTCCACTTCATATGTCCTTGTGCATGATTTGGGATATATCCAAAATATAGAAGATGAAAAAGGGTTTAAAACCCACAAGCGAGGATCATAAGGGACAACATGCACAACAAACGAAGTGTGAACGATGACATGAAGAGATATCGAAAGGAGAAAGCATCAACTTAATGCGCATGCAAAGATTTGAAACACGGGAAGAACTCGGTTAAGCCATAAAAATATCCTCTATCTCATAGATCAAATGGGGTGTACATATAGGAGGTGCTAAGTAACCCCCAGTGTTGCAATCATGACAACTTGAGTAGAGAGGGGAGTTACATTCCTAGAATAGAAGTGTAACTCACAATGACGCATATGATGCACTGACGCACTGACGCATTGATGTGTTGACATAATGACGCATAAGGGAATCTCATAATGACCCCTAAATGACACATGGACCTACGATATCACCTAAGTGATATGACTCACCTAATGATGTGGAAAATACACACACCAACACCCCCTTCATCGTAACTTAGGATGAGGTGGTAAGTCAGAAATGAGAAATGGGTCTCGACACAAAGCCTGATGAGGTACCCATGCACAAGAAGAAGGTCCCAAGTAGTGAAGGAAAACCCAGTGGGAAAAACATCCACCACAAGAGAACAAAACACTCTCTAATCTAAGAAAGATGCCAAATATGGGTCCTAGCTCTAAACGAGCTTGAAAAGGTACCCATGTACAAAGAGGCAATCTCTCGAAAGAAGAAGAAGAGAGAAGAAGAGGGAGACGAGAGGGATGCAGAAGATGCCATGGACGGATCTAAACTCTACATCTCTAGGAGGTATCCCAAAAGAATGTCGATGATAGGATCCTCTACCTCTAGATCAAGAAGAGACACCCGCACCGAACTATGTGCCCGCCTTAGGAAGGACATAAATGACGTGTTGAAATTCTACCCACTCCGTAAAAAAGGAAATTGAAGGTAGTAGCATGAAGAACTCGAGTTTGGTGCATGGAAGTGTGAAATAGGTCTAGCGAGTGAGTGCTAAGGAACCGAATGTAAAACCACATGTGTAGAACTATCAAAGTAAAAAAGAGGAACACCCATGTAAAGGATGTCCAAGTGATGTGAAGGGAAAAAAACATCCTCCACAACAGAAAAGGGATCCACAGCTGAGAGTGGATCAATGAAGGTCTATGGAATGATTCCCTAAGGGGCACTCCCAAAGCAAAGATGATGAACTCCTCTAAAACTAATGTAGATGGATGAGGGACCTATAGTGCATCACAAGTGTAGTCTGTGAAAAGATGACTAAGGTCAGGCATATACTCATCCCAATGAGGATGCTCAACAAATAGAAGAGTGATGTTAGATAGGTATGATTCATCCAATGAAGGTAGAGGAGTGAAGTGGGCCTCACACATTGGAAGTGGAAAGGAGGTGGGTCTGATGACTGTATGAGACTAAGAAGGAGACTACTCGATATTTGATGAGATGTGGGAAGTATCAACACTCTCTGGAATAGTGAGAGAAAGAGGAGAGAAGTCCTCTGTAGTACTCTATGCATCAGAATGGATGCATAATCCTCATCATCAGAAGTAGAACCAAGTGAACTTGTGTCAGTGGAACCGTCATCACACGAAGAAGAGGAGACAACTGAATCAACAACAACAATAATGGCGGTAGTATGTGAAGGGTCTCTATAGAGGGACTGAAGAATGCTCCAGACATGGTGAGGTGGATCTAAGTCTACCACGTGAAACCAAAGAGAATGAGAGACATGCATCATCATGTGACCAAAAACATGGTCATAAGTGTCAAGGAAGTCCTCCAGATGACGATGATCAGTGGGTGTAAGAAGGGTGAAAGACCCTCGTGAGAGAAGTAACATTCCAAGGAAGCATGCCAAACTGAATAGTTCCCTCTCCCGGTGAGAAGTGGTGGAGGCTATAAAGTGATCCTATGATGCTCAAGTCTGGAAAGAGCACTCTCCATGATGAAAAATGCAAGATGCACAAAAGCAAGACATCGACTTGGCCGATAATGCATCTACACGTGAAAGCCCAAGAGTACAAGAAACCCCGAGAATGCGGAACTTTATAAAGTTGTGCATTTACAAACATAACAATGTCATCATGTAATGTGTGAAAAATCATGCAACTTTGACTAAAGAAGTGCTAAAAATGAGCAAATGAGTCAAAAGTTATGGCATTATTACGATTCCCATAGCAATCGATGGAAAATGTCAATAAAGTCAGTAAACGCATTAAGCAAGTGCCCTAATTGGGTGTAAAGGGTATCATGTGGGTACTGTGGAAACAACATCAAATTTTAGGCATAGTTTGTTTTTCTTGTGAGGGGGATTAGCCTCCGCCAACCCCGGACCTCACCCTCTATCTTCGACGCTCGTAGGAAGGTATTAAATACAAGCAAAATAGGGGCCTAAAATTATTTACAATGCCATGAATGTTTTTACCTTAAAACATTAAAAAGGTGTTTGTTTTAACCACATGAGAGGTAGCTAAAATAATGTTGAATGGTAGAGAGGAGTGTCTTGGTCAAATCCAAGTTGAGGAAGAAGCTCAACGTGTTGCAAAAATGCCAATCTACGGGATGCTTGACCAAGTGATAAGAGAAGAATCCCACATGTGGATGTGTGGTGTAACTGCAAGGCTATGTAATTTTTCTGACCTCGTGATAGGGAAAAAGTGCCCCTAAAGCTCTAGGTAACGCAAGATTCCACTTGCAGTGTAACCACCGAGTGAGAGACCTCTGTGCTGAGCTACATGCCTGAGATGTGCCGGTGCCAAGTTGGAAGGAGTTACAGGTGGCTGGAGCAAGGACCAATGACCTAGAGCAGAGTGCAAAAACTGAAATGGTCAGGCAGTCCCAAGCAAGAAACTACAAGCCACTAAGGAAACCTACGCGGGAGGTTGAAACCCGAGCACGAGACGAGGCCAAAACACGCAGGATCAACACATGATACGTGGCAGCGTGGGTGGGAGCACATAGATTCCAAATGACCATGAACGTGGAGCATGAGCAGGAGACACACAGTCTTCACCGAGCCAACTGTAGTGCATGCCGAGATAATGTTAAACTCCAAGTTCAACTATTCAACGAGCCAGTGGGAAGAGACCAAGGCAAGTGTTGAAACATAGAGGGCCAAGAAACCAAAATGGTGAGGCTAGAACTCAGGAAGAATCTCGACACTAAGTGGAAGTGCGTTGCAGAGAAACCAATGTGAACTCGGAACAATAGGGTGAGTGGATGCACAGTCAACCTTGGAGTGAGTGAAATAACCCAGCACCAATCAAGCCCAACGAGGAAGCCACAAAACCCACACAAAAAACAACGATGCAAACACTGCAATTTACAGAGGAAGAAAGAGTTGCTTTCGAGCTGAGATGTTATCCAAGGTGGCGAGTTGGCCCAGGGAGCACTTCAATAACACCATAAACACAAAAACCAAGCAAGTAGTATGGAACTGAAACCCTTGAAACTGCATGCAAAAGCTGGAAAACCACGAACACCGAAAACTAGAAAGACACCCAAAATCAATGCAATAAACGCATAGTAGGAATAACCATTACGACACACACAACGAGATCTGTATATCAGGATGGAATATGGAAAATGCACGAGCAATGCCGAAGAGTGCATGGATCCATAAGATCCACTCTGATACCATGAAAGAGGGTTTAAAACCCACAAGTGAGGATCACGAGGGATGATGTGCACATCAACGGACGTGTGAACGGCAGTGTGAAGAGATCTCGGGAGGAGCGAGCATCAACTGAATGTGCATGAAAAGATTTGAAACATGGGTAGAACCTAGTTAAGCCATAAAACTCTCCTCTATCTCATAGATCAAATGGGGTGTACATATAGGAGGTGTTGAGTAACCCCTAGTGCTGTAATCATGACAACTCGAGTAGAGAGGGGGAGTTACATTCCCAAAATAGAAGTGTAACTCCCAATGACGCATATGACGCACTGATGCACTAATGTGTTGACATGTAAGGGAATCTCATAATGACCCCTAAATGACACATGGACCTATGATCTCACCTAAGTGAGATGACTCTCCTAATGATGTGGAAAATACACACACCAACAAAAGCCTACTCCCACGATCTATTGTTTTTGGCATTTTGATTTATTATATTCCATGATCACTCGTGATACTTGCCTCTAGTTACCATAAACCTCTATATGGTTTACATTATTGGTCTCAATTCATTATTTTATGCATTATCTAATATTTGTTTTAACATATCTTTGAATATTTTTGTTTTAGTTATCTTCTATATGTTACATATTTATGATTTTCATTTCATTTTTTCTAAATAAGTGGGCCAACATAATTCCTATGAAGTTCATCATTTCTCGAGACTTGCTTTAGTCGAAGCCTAGTATCCATAATATACTAATCTTGTCTTGTGTAGTTATCCTTTGTGTTGTGTAGGTCATCAAGCTCACTGCGGAAAGGATTTGTGCACCCATCTTCCATCACCATCACTATCAAACATTGGAGGTAGCCTTAAACCCTCCCATATTTGGAGTTTCTTGTTTTCTAGCATGTTATTTCATTAACTTGGAACAAGAGAAAAAAACTTGTCAAACAATCAATTTAATCAACATAACTATTTGTCCCTCTTCCCATTCTTCCACTTCTTCTTGTGTTGGAACAACTTGTGGTTATTCCTCTTTATCAATTAAATCACCTATAATTATTCCTATTATTTGGTTTACCTCTACTTTTATGAGTCCATCAACAAAAATTATCCTCATATTTATAATTTCCTTAAGGATTTCATCATCTATATGAATACCTTCTCTTCCACCTCTTCTATGCATTCTTCTTGGTGGCACTATGTCTTTCTTGATACAATTAATAAATGATGCCCCAATT
This sequence comes from Taxus wallichiana var. yunnanensis, assembly GCA_018340775.1. NCBI lineage: Eukaryota > Viridiplantae > Streptophyta > Pinopsida > Cupressales > Taxaceae > Taxus > Taxus wallichiana. Next base: position 237,523,874 of record CM031244.1, read on the forward strand.
CTCCCTCATTCTAAGGAATGTTATCTTCCTTTTATCTATTCCAAGATAAAAACTTTTTCTCGACAAAAAAATGGTATACTGCCTTAGGTAAATACCACTCCACTTTTACCCATCATTTATCCTTATATAGAGGTGAAAACCCAATTACAAACACAACAACTTTAGTTAGCAAAAACTCTTGAAGATTTCTTATTTCTTTAATGAGGAATGAATTACAAGAACTTGTCTATATACCCCAAAATGGTGTTTTGGCTCAATAACCCTTCAAATAGTATTTAGAAATCTATACTACCCTCTAAATAGTGTATCTACAAGTCTTCATACTCTAGTCACATTTACCTTTCTAAAATTCTTCACCTTGTAATTAGGATGGATTTCTTGACTCTAGGATTAACTCTTGAATATGGAGTTTAGATTGGGAAATATTCTAACAATGTTTGAACTTAAAATTTATTTCTTACCCTATTTTCCCCATGTAATTACAACCTTAAATATGTTTATAAACAAGGAAAAAGGAGACATTTTTTTCTTTCATACCCAGCATATCCTCCTATTAGCCCTTTAAAGACCTAAAGCTTATACCCTAGAGAAAATATAAATACTCTTGGGAAAATAAAAACAAGGAAAAGGAAAGGGTTTCCTATATGAAGAAGGGTAGCCATATTGCGGATAGTTTAAGGAAGCACACAAGAAAAGTGTGACCAATTCGAGCATGCAGAAAAGTGGATAAGGTGCCATCTAAGGTGCCATTAACTTCAAGGAAGGAATATTCCATGTGATGGAAGGATCCAAAAAGACATCATTGCATGAAAGTGGAGAGCTCGATGGGAAGAAGCATGCTCCATTGAAGGACCACATGGACACTTGGAAACCGATCTATTACTTCAGGAAGGCATGGTGGTGGATGCTAAAGCTATATATAGAGATGCTCGGTAGAAGAAAAGGGTGTCAAGAGAGATATCAAGAGAGAATGAGAAGAAGAGAGAGAAGAAGAAGAGGAGAGGTGAAGCTCTGCAAAAATAGTGATGGGTTCTAGGGATTCTCATTAGGAAGGATATAGGAGAGATGACATATCTAGAGGGATGGGTCTATGAACATCTTTGTAATCTGAAAGCATAGTTTAGGATTCTGATGTATAAGTCTTATCTACATTAAGACATTTGGTCTGTAATGACCTTGAGGAATGTAATGTGGTTACTGAAATAGAGAGTAATATGAATATATGGCTTTCTTTTAAAATATATACATTGTTCATGGGTATAAACCCTAGTGCCTTTTCTTTGTATTATCATATATATTATCTGTTTGATATTTTCCTTGTTATCTAAATGATGCATTTATATTTCATCTAAGACCTCAAATGAATGCATGGTTCTTTCCCTTCTTGCATCTAAGATTCTGTTATCAATAGGGGATGTATTCTCACAAAACTCACATAAAGGAGGGGCTCGACACCCACACGTGCCTCGGTGAGCACCCAACACCCACTGGGTGATAGGCCATGCACATGGGATTAGACTATTGTTTCTAAGGACATAAAAATGACTACATCTTGGTTCCATTTCTGGGACCTCTTTTCAAAGTTTTTGTGAGAAATGGCATACATCTTGGTTCCCTGTGATGCATGATGATAAAATGTCTAACCTTGGAGAGTGTTGAAGCATGGTTCAAGAGCACAGAGGATGAGTTTTCTCAAAGATTCAACACTGGACCTAAGTTTGATGCACGTGTAGATGGGTAGAAGAGAACCTATACCATGAGTATATGAAAATTTTTTCTTTTTTTTCCAGTAGAACTATATGAATGGATTTCAACATATGCATCCAGATCAAGCTAGTACTATAGATCACATATGGACCCAAGATGATTACCAGAGGCTGCAGGATGTAGATCTGAACTTGGACGTGTGTTGTTGATCACTGGTGGAAAGGAGTCCTACTAGTTATACTCTAGAATATGCCATTTCTACGTATTCTTTCCTAGAGGTTGTTGAGTTTGAATTTCTAAGGGAACCCAGAGGATCATTTTTACATGTTATCCCTTTGGCTATGAAGATCTTGATCATTACCCTAAGTTTAGAGGCATTTCCTATGGTCCGGCTAAGCTTCTCTGAGCACTGGGTGAGGAAGCTAGGGTGGAGGAAGATGGTGGACATTATGGCTGAAAAGGAAAGGAAGAGAGATGACTCAAGTATAGTGAAGCTCATGAAAGGGAGATGGCTAGACAACATGTGAGGTTAGTGTGTGTGATGGATCTATGAGGTAGACATTGTGGAAGGAGTTGAGGTTCACGCAGAGGACATGGAACCTAAGTAAGTCTGTGCTACCCCATCTTGGAAAGTGTGGGAGAGAAGCCCCTTCAGCTTCTGATGAGATTTCATCACATGGAGAAAGGAGAGTCATCGCATGCATCTGAACCCACCTGTGACCAACCCCTAGCACTTGGTTTTCCAGATCAAGGAAGAAGTATTGCTAATCCAGTTGGTATCAGTGGAAGTAAGTAACCGATATACACCTAGAGATATAATTTCTCATTTGGGACATCCATGGCTACATAAACCATTCCCATATTTGGAGGAATTTTTGGACAAGGTGAAAATACACAAGGTTTGGGTATCATGTCTGGAAGTGGTGATGGGACACACAACTGGTAGTGGGACAATATCACAAACCATCAATGCATGCAGTTCAATGGGACATTGGGGACACTAGGCGTGACCACTTCAGCCATTTTTGGCTACAGAGGTGGATCTAGTGGTATAGGAGCTGGAGGACCTGGTGGACCTAGTGGATCTAGAGGATCTGGTGGGTCAAGAGGGACAAGACCTAGTGGGTCTAGTGGATCTGGTGGTGGAGGAAACACGGGAGGAAACCAAGGTTCTAGGGTCAGTGGAAAAGGGCCTCAACCACCCCCACAAGTATTTTTTGAGATGTCTTTTTACCTACCAACTATAGACTAGGTATTGAGGATGCTTACAAAACATGTGCACAAGTGTGAATTACTATGGCACGTGTGAAAGGGGATCACTACCCCAGAGTGAAAAAGGAAAGTCAGTTTGCAACAACATTGCAAGGGCACACACATAGTTAGTACCACAAGTATGACCCCCACCAGATGGTCATGGATTACACTACATTGAAGAATGCCTTCCTAGTAGAGTTCCATATCCCTGAGTTTGAGAAAAAGCATCAACACTCTGAAGGAGATCCAACAAGGAATGGCAGAGAGTGTGTGAGAGTATGACACATGATTCAAAACTCTCTTATCAAAACTATCCTATGACATACACCCTCTCAACATGCTCAATGGTTTTTTTGGGGATTGATAACACCATTTAGAAGGGCACTATCACACAAGACTTTCACAGACCCCGCGAGGCCTTGGAAGCTTCCCCTACGCACATGTTGAGGCTATTGGGAGCATTGATACTAGTGTTAGCCCTTTTCTGAGGCTCAAATTTCTACAATGGCCAAGCAGTTGGAGAAGTTGTCTACAAATTCAGCATGAGGTTCATAGTGGGGGATTTTGGTGCATAGATGAAGTGGAGGGGGATGGCATGCAAAGGATAGTTTCCCTCGAAAATTGGTATGCATGCATATAGTAGAGACTATGAGATTTTCCATGGGGATCATGATGCAAATAGATGTCCTCTACTACAACACATAATCCACAAGAATGTTTCTTGTTATTGTAAAGATTTACCTCTACGACCCATGATACCAAGGATTACAGGATGATTGACCAGATTCATGATGCTATTGATCTTGGTGTGTGCACCAGACTAGCCTTGCAAGTAGTTCCAAGGATGATGATCACCACTATGAAGGGCACACAGATGGAGGAGCATGTGGAAGAGGATTTCATGGAGGATTTTGTGGTCACAGTAACCTATGGTGGAGGAAGAAGTGAGTTCCCATGAGGAACCTATTATAACTATGGGTCTATAGAGCATTATAAGCATGAGTGTCCTAATCTATTGTAGTGCTCATGGTGTGGAAAAAAACATAAGTATGAGGAGTGCCCTGAGTTGTTTGAGCACATGAGCCAACAACACCGAAAAGACAAAAGGCACTTGGGATGGTAAGTATAAAGAAGGCCCCACAAAGTGGATGCCAAGAGTGGCACATGAGTCAGGATTAGAACCTATACTAGTGACAACGTGAGAGAGGCTTGCATGCACGCAAAGGAGATGCCAAGAAAAAATTGGTTGTTAGGGAAGAAGTGGTACATGGGAAGTATCCAAACCTACTCATCAGAAGGAAGTGTACAAGAGACTATGGATGTGATTCAGGGATTACAAGGAGAGATCCAATGTCTAAAGGAGTAGTCAAGGTAGTTAGAGAAAAGGAAGAATGTTGAGGCTCCATGAGAAGGATCTGATGAGGTCAGGGAAGTGTGTAAAATGTTAAGGCAGAGAATATCATTCCCTTTTACTAGAGAATGGTTATGGAGAAGGTACCACACACGCAGAGAGAGAGAGCATGAAAGGTAGGTTCTACATGCCAACCTTCCTCCTCACAACCTTGACTATGATAAAGAGATTACATTGAATGCAATTGTTGATGGGTGGCTTCGAGAATATCCTCATCACACAGAGTGGAGGTCAATGTTCTCACCTTGATGCATGGCATCAAATGGGAAGGCCCACATTACAACCATCTTTGAATGTGTTGTATATGGTGAAACAAGACAAAGGCAATGCCCATTGAGTCTTGAAAGATGTGGTTATCACTATTCAAGGGGCCAAGTTCACTAGGGACTTTGAAGTCTTGGCACTCACCGAGGTGGATAATTTCCCAACATTACTTGGGCACCCTTGGTGTTATAAAAACAATGTCGACCTATGGTTTAACAAGGGGTATATAAGTTTTGAGAACAAGGAAGAAAGGGTGATCATCCCTTTAATAGATGGGAAGTCAACACCCTATACTGAGCCCTTAGGAGAGGAAGTCCTCATAGAATCTATGTGTGCTCCATCAGAGACCCTAAAATAATTCATCCTACAAAGGAGTTATCCAATTTGAAGATGCTCAATCGATGAGTGATACAACTAGCATAACATGTGACAATTGGGCACACAAGACTTATGAGTTGATTGGGTGACAATTGAGAGGATCTATAATAAGGGTGATGAAGGTGCACTGCTCAAGTCAAGTGCCTAGGAAGAAAGAAGCTACCAAGTTACTCCGAGAGGAGCAAGCCCTGATGATTTCTTATGAGAAATGGAGGCTCAATGGAAAAATGAGGATGAAAGGAGAAGTATGCTCAGTTATAACTTTCTCGGGACTACAACACGTTGGTGGGAAACACATCATGAGAGTCTCCTAGAGTGGCATGAGGTAAGAGTCACATTCTCTGTAAGATTCTATAGAAGCAACGTGCACCCACTATTATCCAAGACTACCATGGCAAAAAAACCCACCTCTTCCCATATCCAAGCATGTGAGAAGGCCTGATGGAGGGCACATAAGCTTTACCACCTTTGTTATGGGTGCATAAGTTATATTCCACCTTACAGGTTGTGCATGTGCATGGTATATCCACTCAGAGACACACCATCAGATAGGAATTGGCAGGAGTTAATGGCTGATCTCATTCAAGATTTTGAGTATCAAAGTACCAAGCCATCAGTGGATAAGGTGTTGTAAGTTGTCAAGCACCTTACAATGGGAGATAGTGCTATGGTAGAAGATAGGTTACTAGAGTTTTAGTGAACCTTGTTTGGAGACGCATCTCAATGAAGAAGAATCAAAGAAATACAACTTGAGCACACATGTGTATGAAAAAAAAGGAAAAAGGAAAGATGGTCTATGTAGTAGATGGTGAAGAGATGGAAAGTTTGGATGTTAACCATTCCATAGGTACGCATGCAGTGAAGTCATAGATAGCACTTGATGAGTGAGCACATGCACCTACCACCATGAGCCCTTGAAAATGAAGAAGGTTAACATTGGCTCAGAGAAGAACCTAAGGAAGCTATCATTGGGGACTATTGGTCGAGAAAGAAGTTTCAAAGATCATTGATCTATTGTGTGAGTTCCAGGATTTGTTCCCACAGGGTACCATGAACTCAAAGGCATCCACCATTCCTTGGGGAGATGAGGATCAAGTTGAAGGAAGGTGTGCACCCGATTTGGAAGAGGCCTTATCGATGAATCCAAACTTGCATATATGGGTCAAGGAGGAAATAGATAAGATGATCACTTCAGAATCATTGAGGTTATGGAGGAATCAAAATGGATAAGCCCAATGGTCATCAATATCAAGAAGGATGGAAGAATAAGGATCTTGTGTTGACTACAGGACCTAAATGTAGTATGTGTCATCGATCCTTTCCCAACCCCCTTTACTTGAAGAAATTCTGGAGGGAGTAGCCAGGTGTGAGGTCTACTCTTTCATGGATGGGTTCTCAGGGTATCACCAAGTCAAGATTACAAAGGAAGACCAGAGAAAGAAAAAATTTCACCACTGAGTGGGGAAGCTTTTCCTATATGGTCATGCCTTTTGGATTGAAAAATGTGCCTATTGTATTCTCACATTGTGGTACAAGCATTTTAGGACTTCATCCACAAATTTCTTCAAGTCTACCTAGATGACTGGACTGTGTATGGGCTAGTAAAAGACCATTGTGACAATTTGAGGCTAATGTTTGAGAGATGTCAACAGTTGAGGATATCCCTCAACATTAAGAAATGTGTCTTTTCTACTCCATTTGGAACCTTGTTGGGACATATTATATGTAAGGAAGGCTTACTAGTAGATCCCACCAAAAGTTGTTATTATTGTGGATTGGGAGAGCCTACTAGTTAGAGCGCAATGCATGATTTCTTGGGCATATAGGGTACTACAAGAAATTCATCAAAGGATATGCCAAGATCACCACACCCTTGAAGAATTACTAAAGCACAAGAGTGCCTTTCATTGGGGAGAGGCACAACAGAAGGCATTTGACACTTTGAAGGATAGACTTGTCACTACACCCATACTACATGCTTTCCTTCTTGGGATAAGCCTTTCCATGTGCATGTTGATGCCTCAGAACAACCATTGGAGTAAGTACTAACACAACCTAGTGAGGGGATTGTTGATCACCCCTTGTGTTTTGCAAGTAGGAAGTTGACACCAACAGAAATAGAATTATACCACTACTGAGCACGAGAGGCACTATCAATGATCTATGTGCTACATAAGTTTAGGAAGTATCTACTGGAAACACCTTTTATATTCTACATAGATCACATGGCACTAAATACTTTGTAAATAAGCCCATTTTGCAAGGTGCATATGTCATTGGGTCCTATTATTTCAAGAGTTTGAGTTCACGGTGGTTGTAAAACTAGGAAAAAGTAATTCAGGACCTGACCACTTATCAAGGATTGACTCAGGAGAGGATGCACAAAGTATTGAGGATACCATGCCAGATGCACAAATTATTTAGGTTGTGGCATGCACCCTTGGACTTAGAAGATATCACGAGTATTCTTAAAATAGGTGTGGCACCAAAAGGGATGAAGGCTTTGAGAGAAAAGCAATTAGCTATATATGCACACACCTTACATGTTGATTAGTGGAGATCTATATAAGTTAGGACATGATGAGGTTCTACACCGATGCATATTAGAACATGAGCATGTGGTAATTATGGAGGAAGTGCACATGGTGGGATTATAGGAGGACACTATGTAGGAAATGCTACCACATGAAAGATTCTACTGGTAGGGATTTTGTGGGAAACCATCTACCAGGATTGTATTGAATTTTGCAAGGCCTGCGACCATTGTCAAGCACTTTGGAAAACCTAGAAAGAGGGATGAGATGCCATTAAGGCCAATAGCCAAGCAGAGCCATTTGAAAAATGGGAAATCAACTTTGTAGGGACCAATTTCACCTACCACGTGAAGGACTGGTTCACACTATATCATTACTTACACTGATTACTTGACAAGATGGGTAGAGGCAACACCTACAAAGGATTACACTACAATGATAACTACTAGATTTTTATGGGAAAACATAATCAATAGTATGGATGTCCTTTGAGCTTGACTAGTGATAGGGGTACACATTTTCTCAATGAAATGGTCAGGATTCTACTAGCATAGAGTTTATGGTGGCCCATCACAAGACTACCCCTATCATCCACAGGAAAATGGAACTACTGAGGCATTTAACAAGATACTAAGTCACACGTTGACCAAGATTTGTGATGTCGAAGACAGATTGGGATGACAAAGTATCATCCATTCTATGGGCATATACATGACAACCTACAAAATATTGAACAAGGCCACACCATTTCAGTTGGTGTTTGGCACAGAGGCTATTTTTCCATTGAATTCATGTTACCATCATTGTGTATAGTAGCACAGGAGGTTTAGATGATGAAAAAGTGCTCAAGGAAAGGATTGATAAATTGATGCAGTTAGATGAAAGGTGATCACTTGCTAGATGGAGTCAAAGACTAAAAAAAAGCTAAAAAAAAGGCATGACATGATCATCATATCAAGAAAAAAAAGTTTGAGGTTGGGAAGATGGTTTTGTTGTATGATTCCAAGTTTCTGCACCATCCTGGGAAATTGAAATTCCATTGGTTGGGCCCTTACATCATCTCATACATCCTTGATTCAAGCACATGTCAGTTACAAGTGCATTGGATGGGACAAAGCTTACCTAGCCATTTCAATGGGAGTAGGTTGAAGCCCTACTATAAATAAGCCTTCCTTGTGTTTGTAAATAAGGTAGTATTTCCAGTTAGATTAAGAATTTCCCTTTATGCATTTTTTTTTCTTTGTGTTTCCCTTTCTCATTGCTTGTTTTTTTCTTTGTTTTTTTTTACACCTTGTGCACCAGGTAACCACATTATTTTCAAAAGGTTGTGTATGCAGCAGAGGACCACACATCTATTTTAGTGTGGGGTAGAGTAGTGTGAAGTGAAGTATAAGCTGGCAGTAAAAGTTAAATGGCCTGGTTGAAGGATAGAAAACGCATGGGAAAATGGTGGATGAGAATGGTTGGTGTCAGGATAAGGCTTTATAAAGACCACGTACAGAGAAGGAAAAGCATAGGAACAACATGAGGTAGGTGAGGGAAAAAATTGGGTAAAGGATAGAAGAGTGCCTTCAGCCACATAGTAGAGACGTGCATGTAAGAGTCTTCAGTCAATAAGGATTTTTACATGCCAAAAGGTTGTAAAGAGTTTTTCACATGATTGGGCATGTGGGTAAGGGCTTAAGGTCGGATTTAGTGGAAAAATCTACACATTTAATGCTAAGTACATTGGTAGGTGGCATAACATTTATTGTTAGAAAGGAGGAAAAATCTATAAGTATGAGGTCGGGTGAATCATTATTTTACCTTGCGATTACGAAGTGGAAGAGCTCTTACAAACTAGGGCATCTAGAGAGATTTGTGTGAAGGAAGAAGAATCATAGAGATCTAAGTGCACAACTAGGTTGATCTATGAAACCGAGAGTGGAAGGAGTACATGGGTGTGGGGAGAGTTATTTTGGAGTACACCATCTTGTGGAAGGGTTTTCCTAGTTAGGGTTTGGTAGCTAGGGCATGAGGTAGGAGGATTCTTCATGGAGTTGAGCCTTAGAGTTGAGAAGAGTAGTAGAGCAGAGCAAGGAGGAATTTAAGTTTTAACCCAACAAGTAGAATGACACCAAAGAAGGAAACCATCTCACCAAAGAAATAAAGGGAAAGGGAAAAGGAAAACAAACCACTACCATCACTAGTTCCAATGAAGAGTGGTATGCAGAGATGTAGTACCTAGATGGAGTGTTTTAGGAAAAGAGTGGGAATCACACTTGAGGAAGATGGTCAAGTGACTACAATCATCACATGAGCACTACAGAAAAAGAGATGATGGCATTGAACTGGTTCATCCAACTAACAAGAGGACACCAGAAGGAATGTCGATCTACAATGAACGACAAAGTGAAGGTGAAGTTGGAGAAGGTCGGGTTGCTACAACTATATGAGTTTCCCTATTTTGAAAGCCCAGTGGTTATACCAGTGGTTGATGTCATGCATGTACACGAAGACCACTTCTATTTTACAGGCCATAAAATGCATAACTCCTCAACTCATATCAAAGTTCACTAGCCTTGATTTGCGAAGGAGACTCCATAGATGATGACTTGGATGATAAGGAGGCCATCAAGAAAACTATGGAGGCTTATGACTACAAAAAGGGTTCATGCTATTTTGATATCACAGATATCCCCACCCTATTATGAGAATGGCCGTGCATGCTTGGTTACTAATGAATGATCAAGAAAGGTGGACACAAGTGAACAAGGCATGGTTGAATGTATGCCGAAGATTTCTGAAGGCACCATTTACAACTTATCCACCTACATTATAGATGAGATCATTAAGAGCAACAGTAGGAAGGAGAGAAGATATTGTTTGAAAACATTCTCCTCACCATCATCTTCTCGGAGATTGGAGTGCCCGATGGGCTAGAGAAGTTTGTATGGGAGTATCTAGAAGAAAATCCCTCACCCGTGAAAAGGTTTGAGAAATATACTTGTGAGACCATGATGGCCACTCACAAGGCACCTGGAAAAATGGTACAAGTGGATGCACATGCATTTCGGGGTGAAGAGTGGAGGATACCTGAGTAGTTTCCCACTCATAGATGGGGAAGTGGAGTTTGTATATCAACATTTTTGTATTGGCCAGTTCACCTTAATATATGGGACTAAGAGTCCATGGTGCAAGCTACCATTTTCTTTCACCGCATGCAATACTTCCAAGTGGGTCAACCATTTTAAGGAGGCCAAGAGACTAAGGTTTGACCTTAGTGAGGTAGATCAAGACCACCAGAGCTGTGCAAAAACTCATATATCCAAAGAAGCACACATATGTGGAGAAATATGTCTCCCACAAAGTGCAGATGATAAAACCAATAACGCTATTTCCCGATCACCGGAAGGGATACAACAAGGGTATATCTACGCATAAGGCCAAATTTTGAGAAGGGTGCCTACCTAGAAAATGATGTCTCCATTCTAGAAGACCCCACAGAAGAAAGAAGGCCATGCCAAAGAAGAGGGAGAGAGAAGAGGTGCAGGAGAAGAAGGCACCAAGTGTGTAGACAACACAATCTATGGGCATGCCAAAACAAGTGCTAAGCCAAGCACTTACACACACATGAGAAAGAAGTCCCCAATCAAGGAGAAGACCCCAAGAAGAAGAGGCACTAGAGAAGAGGATCCCCTCACAAGAGAAGAGTCACCAAGGAAGGAGTCACCCCACTGAAGAAAGAGAGGGAAGAGTCTCCTATACTAGAATCACCAGTTAGGAAGAAACAAAAGGTGATGGAGAAGGAAGACTCAAGAAATGGAGGACTTGGAGGCCTACAGGGGTGAGAGGGATGATGATGAGGATGAAGAAGTTCATAATCATCCCGTGTATGATATACATGATTCAAGAAGAAGAAGGAAGTGAAGGGAATGGTGAGGAAGAAGCAGATGCTCAAGGAAAAGGGGTGAGTGAAGAAGTAAACACAAGAGATCAGAGGACCCCAAGCCTCACCAAGGAAAAAATAGAAGAAGTTATGGAGAGAGAAGTGGCAGAATCATCAAAAATTAGTGGAACAAGAAGTAGAGCATAACATAGATGAATGAAGTGATGAAGGAGATTGAGGAAGAAAGCATTGGAAAGGAGTATGGCAAGCATGGGTGGAGATCCCAATCTAGCTGTGAGCTTTCCAAAGGCTACATGCATAGGTGGGAAGAGCATGGTGGTGGCAAAAAGGGAGGAATGGGTTACATCAATGATCCAAGAAAGGTGTTACACATGTGCTTCCAGAGCACCATGCCAATAGAACAACTCCTGGCCATGCCCTCATTTGACATAGAAGGCACATACCCATGAACCAGAAAATGCTATCTTGGGTGTTTGAATCACATGTCGATGAACCTGAGTTTGAGGTAAGCCAAGGGGTACTAATGAAGATGCTAGAGACAAAAAGGGATAAACCCCTTGGTTAATGCTCAACAATTTTCAGATGAGAAAGTCTGTAATGCACTCAACAAAGTTTCAATTGAGGTTGAGGCCAAACTTTTTGGAAGGAATGATAGGGTGAGATTCCTAGAGGTGAATTGAGAAGAAGGAGGAGGAGCTTCTCGAGAAAAGAAAGGACTAAAAAGAAGAACTAATCAGCACACAACTAAGGCATGAATTAAAGAGAGAGAAGGAAAGGGTGTGCATGAATTACACAAGAAAATTGAGATGATTATGGATGTTATTGTCTTAAAGCATCCCGACCTAACACCACCCAAGAAAAAAATATGAATCAACCTTGTAGTGCCTAGAGGATTTGACTCACATCCTCACTATGGAGAGGTGACCACTCACCTTAGAGTCCATAGAAGAAGAAGAGTGGCATGCCAAGAGAGAGAAGACAAGATGAAGGTCATAGGGATTGTTTCTCAATATACCAAACTCCTTGCCGATGTGAAGGCCACCATGCAAGTTGTTGAAGCTACCTATGATAATTGTGTTGATAGAGATAGAGTAGCAAGCATCTTGGTTTCACTACACATGAGACATGAAACTCAAGGAGTTCTAGGAGAAGAATAAGGGGAAGAGCAGAGAGGGATAGATCCTAGATGAGGTGGAGAGAAGAAATCAGAGGCTATCGAGACCTTGTGGGCTCGATCAAAAACTAGATGAAGGAATTATACCCCTAGATCACCCGCAGGATGGATGCCCTCGAGGATTTGGGAAAACAACTGGAAGGAATTGTTGAAAAATGAGCACCAAGGGGGAAGGGATAATCTTTGAGGAGGTAAGCACCCTAGTAGGTGACCTCTTTCAAAGAGCAAAGAGTGAGGTTAATGCCTGGGAGAAGCTAGAGGCTAGATATAGGGAAGGATTTCCCTCTCCTCCTTCAACAATGAACATGTTCTCCTTCATTTCCCCATTCTTTCATTCTTTCTCCCAATTCTTCATTCCTTCATTCTTTTCCAACTATTCAGCCCACCATTCTTTATTCATTAAAGAGAAGTGTTTCGAGGATGGAGAACATAGCTTAGTGTGGGGTGATGTTGGGCCTCAAAATATTGGCTAAGTACAAGAAGGTGTGTGGGCATGCAGGGCCTATATGAAGAAGGGCATGTAGGGTAAAGGTGTATATGAAAAGGTTTTAGAAGGGTTTAGTAGAACCCAAGGTGCACATGCAAGGAAAGGAAAGGGTTTTAGACTTATCCATATTTGGTGTTTAAGGAAGCACAAGAAAAAGTGTGACTGACTGAGCATGCGGAGTGGATAAGGTGCCAGCTTGAAAACTCAATGGTCAAGGAAGGAATATTCCATGCGATGGAAGGATCCAGAAAGACATCATTACAGAAAGTGGAGAGCTCGGATGGGAAGAAGCATGCTCCATTGAAGGACCACATGGACACTTGGCAACCATCTATTACTTTAAGAAGGCATGATGGTGGATGCTAAAGCTATATATAGAGATGCTCGAAGTAGAAGAAAAGGGTTTCACGAGAGAGATATGAAGAGAGGAAGAAGAAGAAGAAGAGGAGAGATGGAAGCTTTATAGAAATAGTATTAGATTCTATGGGTTAAGGTTCTCATTAGGAGGATATAGGAGAGATGACATATCTAGAGGGATGGGTCTATGAACATCTTTGTAATCTAGAAAGCATAGTTTAGGATTTTGATGTATAAGTCTTATCTACATTAAGATATTTGGTTTGTAATGACCTTGAGGAATGTAATGTGGTTACTGAACAAAGATTAATATGAATATGGCTTTCTTTTAAAATATATACATTATTATTTAACCTAAAGTATATACCTAGGTTAGCATATTTAATAATAGAAATATAAATATTTCATATTATTAAATATTAACCTATATATTAGTGATGGACCCATATACATTAAAGGTTGTCCAGACCACTTAATCATTATGTTCCAACACTCCCCCTTAATGTTAAGTGGGATAACATAACATATGCAAATAGATTACCTGCTGTGGTACACTACAAGATTTACAATCCTTAAACCATAAAGGTTTTAGGCTAGCATATTGGTTGAAGTAATTATAACACCTTCATCATACTCAAATTACCTTTTGGTACAAAATAATTTGGAATCCAAAATATCATCCCATGATAAGTTGCTAACTATGATTTGTGAGTTTTACATATTCTCATAGGTTCTCATAAAAGGTTATTGAACCCAAGCATATAGGAGCCTTTTACAACCAAGGACCTCCTTAACAATATGCTTATACTAGATGTTTACCAATAAACTCAATAGCACTAAAGAGTTTACTGAAGACTACCTTTAAGATCTTTCTACACTTCTTTCTAAAAAAGAAGCCGAGGAGGTATACATGCCCGAAGGTCTTTTTACACTTGCCCGAAGGTATTTTTTTACACTTTCCCGAAGGTCTTTTACATATGCTCCGAAGGTCTTTTTACAAAAACCAAGTTCCATTAGGAGGTGACATTGTCATGCACACTCCCCTTAATGGAAACTCTGACAATCTAAGCTTTTCACGAAAGTGACAAAAATTTGTAGCACTCGGAACTTTGTGAAGTTGTCAAAGAACTTGCTCTTTAGTCAACATAAACTTGATATTTATCTCATCACTTTGCACCTTCTCAAGGGTGAAGCGATATATATATCAATGTCCTTCATCCTTTTTGTTGAAATTGATTCTTAATCAAGTGTAATACAACTCGACCACCACATAGAAGAGAAATACTTCCTTTAGCTTACATGTGTATCTCTACTAACAGTTGTTGTAGCCACATGGCTTCTTTACTTCTTCCATTGTACTTCTCTACCTCATTCAAATAAATGGAGACTCATTGATTGTATTTGTTGTTCCAAGTAATGGTTCATACACCAAAAAATTGAACACATATCCAAGATATTTTATAACACAATATCTCGTATGGTTAGAATCACAAAATACATATAAGATAACATTTTCATTCTTAGTATAATGCAACCCATAATTGATTGTTCCTTTCAAATATCTAAAAATTATTTTTACAAGATTCCAATGATCTCTAAAAAAGGTTCCTGCATAAACCTTGAATTAATTCCTACTATATAGGAAATATCTGATCTAGTTATAGTTAGATAAATCAAACTATCAACTAACAATGTATATAAAATATGATCAACCTTTTTCATATGCAGATTTAGGATCAATATTTATTCCAACTTCCATTGAAGTAGAAAATGGTTTATAATAAATCATAAGAAACTTTTTCAATACAATGGTTGCATATTGTGTTTTGAAAAATAATAATAGAATGAAATACAGTCATACAAATAACATGATGTGAGAGACCTAACTCATTCATTTCAAAGTACTACTTCAATTTCTCTTTAATCCTATGAATTAAATCATAATTGTCATCAAACATAAGAAAATCATCAACATATATACATATAATGATAAAATGCTAGCCTTATTTCTTGATGACTATATCATTGTTAGAAGAACAATTAACAAAACCTAACAGCTTTAAATAAGGAAACAATTTTCACATACCAAGCTCTAAGAGCTTGTTTTAAACCATAAAAGGATTTCTCAACTTACAATCATAGTTTTATATACCAGTTTTTCAAATCCTTTAGGTTGAAAAATGTAAAGTTATTCTTTTAAATTGTAATTCAAAAATCATTATTCTTATCCATTTGGTGGATTTCCCACCCAAATTGAGTGGAAGTTGCAAATAAGGCCCTAATAGTACTCATTTTAGCTATAGGAAATGACTCAACATAAACAATATCAAGTTTTCGAGTGAAACCTCTAGCAACAAGTCTAGCTTTATGTTTGTTAATACTACCATCAACATTATATTTTACTTTGTATATCCACCTAGACCCTATAATACTTCACGGCTCAGGTTCATACAAGGTAATTAATGCATGGTACATGTGACGGCTTCTGGTCATTTTGTTAAGGTTAATAGGATTTAAAATTTCTAACATAGATTGAGCCCAATTTAATTTCTTATATAGGAAGATAAGAGTTTCAGAAACATATATAACAACAAAACAACATCATGACCATTTATTAAATCAGAATCAAAGCCATCATTTAGAATAATTTAATGAAGTAACTTCAAGAGAAGAAGACAACACATGTAAACTTTTCACTAGATTATATCTAGACATTTCATATAAGCTTCGATAATTAACATGTCATAACCTTTCATGCCATAGTTTTGAATTATTCAAAATTTGAGATATAAAACAAGATGCAGAAGAGAAATCATCAAAAAATATACAGAACATTTATTTGAATTCCTTCAACTATTTTAATCTCATTACTATCCTTGATATACCAAGTATCCTTCATGCATGGATTCTAGTTGTGTCCATACCTCTTTCGGATGTTCGATATTACCAATGTGTAGAAGGTACTCATTGTTAACATTGCGTAGAATCATAGAAAGAGCCCTTGCATTCTTTTCAAGAATGTATTCATGTTATCTATAGTTGCTTGACAATCGATGAGAGTAACCTCAAATCCGAGAAACAATTGTCCGATTTTTTACCATAAATTTTTTTTGACCCAAATGTTGTAGTTGGTTTCATTTATGATTTGGGTTTTGTCAAGATAGAAATAGTTGGATGCCATTTTTCCTAAACTTGTAAAACACACCCCATTATAATATATAATGTACCATAGAGTTAGATACATATTTATTGATAATAAAAAAACACTTTTAATAGAATCGATCTAAATTTTATAGATTTAAAGAAACTATTTGCTCATAACTAATTCTGTCATTACAATGCATATTAATTAACCTCCCCGATTAAAATAATAACCCGCAATATAAAGGGCTCTGCATTATACCCCATATTTATAATAAAAATATATACACTTTTTATTTAAAAATGTATATAATTTATAGAATGTAAATAAAAAACAACATATACTTCATAAAAATTATAAACTATAGTATATATTTTATATATATAAAAACATATAACCCTTATTAAAGGGGTTTAAAGGACATAAACTAGGTCAAAATAATTTTGCTAGGTGCAAGTAGATTTATGAGAGTATAAATTAACATGCATATTTTACAGAGGAGACAAGTAATTTAACCCGACCAATGAAATAAATTGAAATCCCTTTTTTATGAACCTTTTCTCCTCCCTTCATTTACTCTTAATTTTACCCCGCACACATTTAAAACTATGAAAATATTGCAAAATATTTTATATAATTCTAGCAAGCTAAAAAATTTAAAACTTTAATATGGCTATAACTACAAATATTTTAATAAATATTTACCACACTTTACATGTGCCACCAATAAACTAGATTTTTTAAATAATAAATTCTCCATTTATACCCGAGAATTCCACATTTATATCTGAGATATTATCTCATTTTATTCTCCACTCCCACTCTTATATAAAAGAAAACCTTTAAATAGGTTTATTTATATAGTTTTTATAAACTATAAGATATAAATGAATGGGGCTGCCCCCTTACATGGATAATATAAATGGTTAGGGACACATGTTAGGTTTTATTTAATAAGTATTAAGATTTAAAAAGTAATCCCTTCATGGCCAAGCAATAAACACGGCCCCCTTACTTACTAAAAAAATAAGCACTTAGTTTTTTTAAAACATATATAAACCAAATCTAATATTATTTTAAATACAGTTTAAACTAACCATATATATATATAATATGATTCAAGCTTAGGTTTATTTATTTTTTTAAACTATATATGCCTACATTTTAAAGTTAAGTTTAAATATGATTTAAACTTAGGCTTAGAATATGGTATGTTGACTCTTCCCTCAATCCCATGTAATTTTAATATGGTTTAAGGATTTTAATATATAGTTTTTTTAAAAAAACTATATAAATTTTAATATGATGTTTATATAAATCATTATATAAACCTTATTCTAGATTATATATATTTTTATTTAAAAATAATAATATAGTTTTCAAATTATATAGGATATAGATATAGATTAACTCTAAACTATATTTTTAAAAATTGAATCCGTTTAGAGGGGACCAAAGAACACGGGTATGAATTTACCTTCCGAAATATTTAACTCAGTAAACATTTCAAATTATAGAAAATGTGAAAGTTATTTCATAGAGTAATAAATCCTTTCCTTTTCTGTATGTGATTTTCACGCAGGTAAATATTTGAAGCCCCTTTCACCTGTGCACACATCAATCTCCAAACAAACATTAATTCCATATAATTTACAAAATGTAAATGAAATTAAGAATCATATCATATTACATCTCACCCCCAAAAAAATTAGGGATTTAAAATTAAAAAAACTATAAAATTTTTACCGACAGTTTAATTGCACAAATGTAATGCCAAAATAAATTGGGGAAAAAAGAAGGGGACCTGGATACTTTTAAATACCATTTCGGGTTGGTTAAAAAAATCATACAAATTAAATAAATAAAATACAAAATATTTAATCTTAATTTATTTAATTTACCTCGCTCTGTACCATGTTAGAATTTGAGGATTCCAATAAATACGAATTTAATCAACTTACATATTATATAATGTTACGATAAATATTTAAATAAATATTACATCATAACATATGTAAATAAAGAAATACTTACAAGAAATAAATAACACAGTGTGAAAAGTATTTCTAGTTGAAAACTCCAATAGGGTAAAAACCACTTTGAAAATAACATTTTACTTCGAGAACTTATTTTACATCTAGTAAGATCACCTCCTCCTTTGAAACCCTATTTACATAGGGTAAAACCAAATCACTTGATTTGCACACCTTTGATATATTTCTCAAATATATCAAATGAGGACCTAAAGTATTTTTATATAAGATGATTGGTTATGTCTCCCAACCCACCTTTTCAACCTAAAATGGTTGACACATACACCTAGGTTTATAATATTTAATAATATAAATATAATCATTTCATGATATTAAATATTTAACTTAAAGTATATACCTAGGTTAACATATATAATAATAAAAATATAAACATTTCATATTATTAAATATTAACCTATATATTAGTGATGGACCTATATACATTAAGGGTTGACTAGACCATTTAATCATTATGTTTCAACATAAACCCTAATGCCTTTTCTTTGTATTATCATATCTGTTATCTATTTGATATTTTCCTTGTTATCTAAATGAATGCATGGTTCTTTCCCTTCTTGCATCTAAGATTCTTTCAATAGGGGATGTATTCTCACAAAAATCACATAAAGAAGGGGCTCGACACCCACGCATGCCTCGGTGAGTGCCCAACAACCACCGGGTGATAATTCAAAGTGCCTAGATTAGACTATTGTTTCTAAGGACATAATAATGACTACAATGATAATAAAAGAAAGTTATCAATAATTGAGAGAAATAATAGTTTACCTCTTCCTAAAACACCACTTTTTCTCTTACGTAGGCATGTAGAAGTCTTTAGACATTTTTTCCCACATTTTATTTATTTTAAACCTTAAGACTAGCCATATCACTTTCTACTAACATTTAAGAAATTAATTATAAAAAGGATACATCGATTTTTAATTAAAAACTTCAGTTTTAATCAAATAGTTTTGTTAATCTACAAAGAGCTAATATTTTCTATCTATTACATCAAAGAATACATTTTGGACTGCATACTTCACTACATATGACGATTTGTTCTAAATTACATACCACATATTTGCATTTAGTATAAAGTATTTGTATCCTACTACCTCTTTGTGTGAGTAGGACTAGGGCATCCTAGCTTAAGGGACACTATTCCAATCTCACACACAAGAACTACATAACGTATCAAATGTAGTGAAATAATCAGTGGAAATCACATTGAGGTAACCAACAAGGTCATTTTGACTCAAGAATTTTCATAATTTTATTCATATAATGTGTGTTTGAGTACTGTGTAGGTATCTAGTGTTTATTTTGCAGGTTACAGGTGAGATACAACAAATATGATGTGACACTCAACTAACAAGGAGTGACACTAAGTGACACAAAATGAACTAGATCCCAAAAATTCTCACGATGATAACACACAAAATAGACACAACCGCTCAGAATCCCAATCCCATTCTATGTGCTTCTATCCCTAATATTGTCACTTTCAAGAATCATACACAGAGCTAATACGTATAGAATATGCCTTTCTAGCATGTTCTCTAGTCTAGAATTAGTCCAAAATTATGGTGGCAAGATGATTCATTATCTAAACCCTATTTATTCCATTATCTTGATATTTCTTGAATGTTGTTAATATATCTATTTAATTAGTAGTATCCTATATTAAATTTAAATCTTATTAAATAAAAATAAAGAACTAGCAAATCAAGTTATATAAAGGTCCTGAATTTGAATTTTGTGAAGGTTTTGATATGAAAAATAAGAAATGACCACCAAGATAGTCTTTTTAAAAATGGTTCCCTAACAGGACACAAAGTGGGCTGCATAACAAGCAATGGAATTCAATGAAAGGATTGGGTATAATCCACGAGGATAAATAAAGATGTAGCATGAGTACCAAACAAGGAAAAATTGGAAGAAAAGATAATTTGAAATGAAGGATTGATCAAGAGGAGGAAAGTAGAACATTGATAAAAAGGCATGGCTAAGTCGATTGATGACTAGTTAGGTCCTGCAGAGACCAATGATGAAGTGACAATGACCCAAAGGGGTTGACAACGACTGTGGTTTGTGGGCTATATAAGCCCTTGGGTCGGATGACTAAGCTCATTTTCACTGTGTAAAGTGAGGATAAAGAGCTCGAGAAGAAAAGAGAGATGCTATTATGAGCAAGATGGAGGCCGATAGAGCAACGAGGAAGCACCAAAGGGCATGACATTCCACGGCTGAACTTACGGGATAAATCTTTACCTCCCATCTATGGTCCCTCCATGAAGTATATCTATCCGGGGCGGGCCCCCTCCCTCTATATCTTATCTATCTGGGGCGGGCCGAGTTCGGGCCCCCCTCTCTATAGATTCTATAGGGCCGGCGGGCCCCCCCCCTCTCTATTCTATCTTATCTCGGCTCCCGAGCCCCTCTCTATTCTATCTTATCTCGGTATTCTCTATATCTTATCTATATGGGGCGGGCCCCCCCCCTCCCTTATTCTATCTTATCTTATCTTATCCTATCTTATCTTATCAGTTCTCTATAGAGGGGGAGATAGTTCTTTATTCCTTTCTATGTATAGTAGGAGTGGGACGTCGGGAGAGGGCCTAACCCAATTCTGGGGGCCGTCGCCATATATCTATCTATATAGCTCTCCCCTCGAGATAAGATAAGATAAGATAAGATATATAGGGCTGGGCTCGTTCCCCAGCTCTCTCCAGTAGGCCGTTGGGGCCCTCTATAGAATAGATCATAACCCCGGCTGTCGGCCCCCCGGCAGTCCCCGGATGGATGCATCGAATCGACCGAATGTCATATCTATAGTCAGCACCCTCTACTCTCTATATGGTATGGCGACGGAGCCAGAGATCAAACGACTAGATGGCAGGCACTAGATATAGAGAGCAAACGCCATATATGGATAGGGGACCAGCTTCCAAACCTTTCGACTAGCCTAGTTAATGAGCAATGCCATATAGATAGTTCAGGGCCGGATGCTCTGATCAGACAGAGGGATGACGGCCCCATCTAGATATATAGATATAGATCTATATAGATATATATATATATCTATATGGGGACTCAGACCGAAGGATGCTCTACCGTCCAGCGGGAGAGCCCGGGGATTAGATCAGATTGGATTAGATCATTTGTTGCCCGACTCGATAGATAGGTCTAGATAGGGGCCCCCACTCTCTATATAGACTATGGATCTCCAACCGGGAACCCGCAAGATGAGAAGGGGGATCTGCAAAGAAGTTTTCTATGATTCTATGGTTTATGCAGATGGGTGCCCCGCCCCCCATCTAGATAGATATATACCCAACCTTTCCTTCCCAACCCCTCCCTATATATCTTCGGCCCTATATATCGAGATAAGATTTCTCTTCCAAGATAGGATCTATATATGGCCACCTCCACCTATATAGCTCAATAGGTGGGCGTGGGCGGTCGCCTATATCTAGATAGTTCAGGGGTCCTCTCCCAGATAGTTCTATATGGGCCGGGGTCCCCCCCATATATATATGGGACATGATAGTAAGTTCCTAAACCTTATCCTTGTTTTAAACATTTTTTTTTTAATGTTTTTTTTACATTTTTTAAAATTTTAGGGTCAGCACAAGGGGTGGTTTCCAATATTTTTGTACAGATGCCATCGACCGGGCCTATTAGAGAATCAAACCATGCTAGGAGGTGTCGACCCAACTTGGTTCAACATTGACTAGGGATAGGATGTTGAATTTTGGATGTTTGGATGATGAGTTACTAATGAGTACTTGTTTGATTTGTTTTTCCGACCAGGGACACTTTATATCTACGAGACATAGTGCCCTATTTGTATGATTAGATCGCAGAGGATATATCACATATATAGAGTGGGACCAATTGGTTGTAGTATGATTGAGATGTGTCTACAAGAACAATGGTTCAAGATGGTTGAGATGACCATTACACTTAAGTATATATAATACATTCCGAGGTTTCATTTACAAGGGATCCCATACAACCCATCACAACCGATAGTAGATTGGGGGTCCTCACATAGTTGTTTAGAGTCGATGCATTGCAGATCACTTTCACATCTGGGGCATTTTATAGAGAGACATAGTATGAGCTTGGGGTGGATAGGAGAAGAATGGAATACTTAGTGATGATGGATATTTCTAGTCATGCATTAACAAATTTAGGGGTATAAGATTCCAATGGGAACTAATAAGGGTGCTTGTAGACATTGTTGATCATAGGGTGGTGTTTTCATTTGGCATAATGCTACTAGACCAAATATACCATGAGATGTGTATGTATGCTGAGAGGAGGAGAACATGGTTGCGTGTGGGGTTCCTACTCCATTACTAGGTGTATGAGAATATTGCAGGTGATCGTGCCACCAGGATCCCACGGGTCACAAGGGATCATATTGAGCTAGAGGTTGGATTCTTGAGATATCAAGCTGATCATGATCATGGAGATAGGAGAGAGAGAAGAGATGAGTGGTATATTGATAGACTAACAAAGTTTGATATGGACTAGGTTAGATGGTGGTTGTACCACTATTATCCTGCATGGCTGTGGGATAGATGCATAGTTGATTGGGATGAAGTGGATGAGATGGGTACATGGGAAAAGGCCTAAGATGATAGATTCCTTACATTTTGATTGAGTTAGGTGACGATTTGGAGTGGTCCAGATAGCATCTAGGGATCTTGTAAGATATAGGCAAGATGAGAAAGAGAGAGACCTTCCTAGTCCTAAGATGACAGACCTACTAGAGGAGGCTAGAGAAATGTGGGATGATGATGATGATGTGGGAGTCGGATATGAGTTTTCTAATTGGATGATGATGACATGATCACCCCAGATGGTGACGGAGGAGAGGGCGAGGGAGGTGAGGAGGAGGAGGTGGTTCTAGCGAGGGGAGGACTGTACCATCTTTGAAAAATTGTTACCTTGATTTCATTTCCTCTTGACATTGCAAACGTTGACATGTGATTTGTCTTAGGAAGGTGTATTCTTTTGACTATTGGAAATCATGTTTGTAATGGATAAATTATTACTTGTACAAGGATTCATTTTTTGTAATTCTGTTTACTTGAAATGAAGCCATTCTTCCTTATGTTCTGAAAGGTTATGAACCTATATTTTTGTTTTCATACTTATCATATGTTAACAGAAAAACCTTGGATCAATTCCATTGATCTAAGGTATGCTTCAGTTCTCTGTTATTAATCATCTTGATAAACTAACATTCTGAAGTAAAAGGTAATGTTGAATGAGTCTTGTTTTGATTATGAATATGAGGACCCTTCTGCTAATGTCCTTGCTTTACATCATGTAGTAAGTATTAAACGTGGTCTTCTTGATAAATATTTTTGTTTAAGACGTTGAAAGTGTAATAAGATGAAATAGGGCCTATACTTTGGGTTGTTAAGGTGAATTCCTTAACCTTGGTTGGGATGTTTTATGGTAAGAATATTTTAATCTAAGTTCCAATGTCCTATCCTATGTGGATCCTAATATAAGGTAATTTGGACCTACCTTAGACCTATTTCTAAACTAATAAGGTTTGCATCCTAACCTATGTTGGCATGTTTAATTATGGAAAGTTTTGGAATAACCTAAGGTAAATATTATTTACCTAGACTAAGGTTAAATCCTAATCTAATGTCAATCTAACCTAAACTAATGCTAAGCTAAAGGGGAACCTAAGGGGTTGCATGGAAAATGGGAGTCGGTGGCAATAGTTTCTATGGCATTAATGTGATTTGATTTTTGAATTTATTAAACTCTGCACTGCCAGTTTTGGTGGAGGCATGGAGAGTTGAGGGGGATGCCTAGTTGGCATCATCACTAAAGTTAAAATGCATGCAATGTTTGAAATAGAGCTCACCAATTTTGGATGGTAGTGGTGTGGAGATTTAGGTAGGAGAGTTGGTTTTCCTTGCATTAATGAGTCTTGGTCTTGGCAAAGAAACGTGAAGGAAGAGACGTAAATGAATTTTCTCTGAGGTTGTTTGGTCATTTTATCTTGGTGATTTTTTCTCTGCATGGAGATTTTGGGTTCTTCAAACCAACAATTCTATTTTCAATCCTTTGCTATTTTTGGCACCTCTAAGCTATTTTTGATCCTATGGAGGTATAAGAGGCATAAGAAGAAGTTTTGGGTTGTTGATTTCATTTTGGAAAAGGAGAAACTATGGAGGCTCAGATGAAGTCTTCTACAAATCAATAAGAAGCTCTATCAGGCATGATAGGCTCTATCCATTAAGTTGTTCTACTTTTTCCTAATTGTTTTCATTAAAATAACTCTGCTCTTGGAAAAAATGGGTTTTTATGTCTGTGATGGTTATTTTGCATTCATGCTTGAATTGTTCTCTGTATTTTGATGAAGAGCCTCTGTTAGATAAAATGGAATGTGGGTTTGTTCCTGTTGAATATAGTGTTGAATCATGTCTTAACTTTGTTGGGACTGGAATGATGTCAAATTTGTGTGAAACTTGTTGTCTGTGCAAAATGGATTATGGAAAACATTGTTTGCTTTAAGATTCAATCTGGGTTTGTCTTCCTCTATTGGAAGGAGGTAAGAAAGGTATTATTCTCAGTTGCATCTTTAGTTGCTTCGAATCTTGTTACTTCTGTGGAAGCTGTGTTGTAGTGGTTGCTTAGATTCAATGTTTTTGTGGATTGAAACTTGTTTGAAAACAACAATAAATGATTTACTTCTTCTAATCTTTCAGTTGAAACTTGAGTTTCTTAAAATCTAGTTACTTCTGTGGAAGTTGTGTAGAAATGGTTGCTTGAATCAATGATTTCATGGATTCAAACTTGTTTGAATATAACAGTAAACGAGTTTTATTCTTCTTAACTTTATACATTTGGGCATGTGTGAACATCTGTAAGATTGATCTAAAGTTGGACAATAAGAGTTTCTATTATAATGGAAGATATTTCGAGTGTTGGTTCTATCTGGGTTGGAAATTTGATTTATACATATAGCTCCTGCTTGAACTTGCATGATGTCAACCTTGTTGTTTACACTTGTAAGTTAGAAGATGGTTTGTTAATGACTTACCTATTCTTGACCTAGATGAACCTTCTGATTAAATTTATTTGAGGGTAAGTTTGTTAAACACCATGTGATTTTTTGGGAAAGACTTAACGAATGTATATGCATATTTTCTTGGATGACAATTCGTGCTTCAGGAACTAACCAATCGGTTCATCTTGAAGGGTTTCTAGATCTTTACTTTTATTTTGATCTATGAAGAACATTGAGGGAATGGAATATCTAGGTGAATTAAGGGTTAATACAGTTGAGCCTGTCATAAGGAATGGACTGAAATGAATTCATTTTTTCTAAACATCTCTTGAGATAGACTTGTGCATCTATAGCAAAGTCATGTTGTTATTGTTGCGTCTTCATTGAGTTTGAAACTGGTTGGGTTCTTTCTCTTCCTACCAGAATATTGTTTCTTTTATCCCTGTGAAGATGGGAGTAAGTGTTAACTTGACTGTTATATTGTATTTGTTTTTGGAAATGATGGCTAAGCTTGGGTTATATGAACTGAGCTACTTACGATTGGATAAATTGGAATGTCCAGTGGTTGTTGATACTTCATGTATTGTTTTTGAATGGAATTCATTTGAATAACCCCTTTCTAGAGTAGCTAATGTACTACTTCTACTTGTTCTTGTTTTTATGTTGAGATAACTTCATCTCCATAATCCGACTTGCATACTACAAATACACATAATTTGGTTGAGTATCTTTTAGTTCTATGTTTCTATGATTGACAAGAGTTCAAAGATATCTTGATTAGATATGTATCAGTTCTTTTATTCTGATATGTATTTATTTTCTTGGGAAAGAATAATGGGATCTTCTCCCATTCTTATTGTTGAGTCCCTTTTCTCTTTCTTTTCGAGTAAGGTATTCATCCCGCTTTCTTTGAAATTCAAGGAAATTATATTTTTCCTCTCCCTTCTCTCGATTTATGGAATGTAACACTATCCTCCTCAAAATATGAGGGAAGTTATAAGTTGTTTCTCACTCTCTGTTCATCTTTTCCCTCTTTTGTGTTACTCTTGTTTAAGAAAATGATCGGTTCAGTTCTATTACTTAATAGGATTGTAAAGTTAGTAGTAGGAGATAATCCTTTACTTATTCTCCTTGACTTGTGTTGACTAGAAACTATAATTAGTTAAGTGTAACTAATGTCTAGTGCAAGTAATCAATTAAATGCATTTCCTATTTGTAACTCTTGTTGTGGTCTAACTTTAGACTTAGGCTATATCTTGAACATTAAATTTGGATGTAGCTTCTGAAATAGAAATCTCTTATTTTAAAGATATTGATGACTTTACCTTAAACCTTTCATGAAGTTTGAATTAGCTTGGCGTAAATGTTTTATGATGGAACATGTTAATGCTGAGTATGATGGTTCTTTGCTTCTTAAAAATAACTCTATTTTTGGGAAATATTAGAGTTAGTGTCTATCTTTGGAATTTAGATTGAATGAAGTAAGAAATAAACTATAAGTACCTATAGTAAGAATGAGATAAGTAATTAGGATGAAATATTACTTATCTAATATAATTCCTTATGAAATCAATGGCTGAAGAGTGTTGATTATATCATGATCTTTACTAAATGTTAATTTGGTTGATCACTTGTTCTTTCTTTTATGATTTTTATTTTCTTTTTCTTTGTATCTAATCATGGCTTTACTGTTTACATAAAAGTAGAGTTCATTTTATGAAATAGTTAGTTGAAAGCACATCGTTTTAATGCTTATTGTTTATCATGATCAGTTCCATGAACTGACCCGTGCTAGAAATTTTTGCAGATGGACTTCATAAGTGATAAAGGAAGACAATAACTTTTATGATGTTATTTGTTACTTAAATACTGTATCTTTTATGAAGAAATATGATTCATTATTGAAATGTATTGAAAGAGGAAAATTTGTATTTCTTAATTAATCTTGATGCTATTTGACATGAAAGATGTCTGAAATGAATGGACTTGTAAAATGTGTATTTCACTTTGATAAATGGAAAAATATTGAGAGTTACTTGTACATGATGTGTTATTCTCCTTGTGTATTTTGTAATATTATTTGTATGGAATCCTTATTGGTTTGACTTAAATAAGTTAGATGGAAGGGAATTAGTTACACTATCCCTTAAATGAAATGCAACTTATTAAGCTGGCATGCATAGATGTTCTGTTATCTAAGTCTCTATGGCTTATTAAAATATGTTAATGAAAGTGTAAATTAATTATGATGTTTTGTATAATAAAAAGGGCACAATGAACCCTAACTCATAACATGAAAGAGGAAGGTGCACTACCTCTTGATCAATACCTTCATAAGTATAAAACAAATGTAAGGTAAATATGAACATTTACCAATTAGACTTCATCTTAATGAAGTCTATCGTAATGGAACCTATTTTGGAACTTAAACAGGATAAGAATGATTATGGTATAATATGTAAATCTTATTGATGTTGTTGTTTTGTTTTAATTAATTGAACTCTAAAGTAAGAAGTTGATGATTAAAAAGAAATCATGTTGTTTCTACAAAACCTTAACAACTCAACTGTGGAAGTCAACCTTAAGGGCTAATGAAATTAGGGTTCAAGTAAGGTTGTTGTAATTAAAATATTAATTAAGGAATATAATTGAGTAATTCACTTCTTACTTGGGTATGTGCATCTAGATGGGGTGATTTAGTTAGTGGTGGCACACGCCAACTGTAGAACTATACCTTCATGAAGACTAGGGTCTTCATGAGGATACAGTGTTGCAGTTGACATGTGGCAACACCCATCAGAATTAGACCAACTAGATCTACATAAATTTGGACTTGATCTTAGTTATACTCTAGGTCAGGATATAATCCTAATTTAGTATAGGGACTAACTCACAATGACTTAAGATAACTAGACACACACAATTGAATTATGTTGATTGAGTATGTCAAAGTACCCTTAGTCACCACGAGTGGCTCCCTATACCAAACTATGTTGCTAACCTAGAGTAGGATTAAACCTTGAACAAGTGGACTCACAGGAGTCAGTGAATACCATTCTAGATAAAAAATTAAGTGGGGTGAAGGACGTATTCCATTTGACAAGTATGCCATCTAGGAATAGTAATTTGAACAATATGTTGGAAATCTTCAGCCAAAGTATCGTAAGCTGCTGGTTAAGTTTTCCTATGTCACCTAGTTTAAGAAATGGGATTCAAATAAATATTGGTAACAAATATTCAGTCAGGTCTCTTAAATAGAGTGCTTTAATACCTAGAATAGGGTAAGAGAACCAAGTATATAATACTTTGAGTTAACATGAGAGACTAGTATTACATCGAGTCATAAGATGATAGATCGGTAGTTCATCAAGTCACTTACAGCTGCATATGGTTATCTATTATGAGATTGATTGGCATGGAATGTGTGTTCTAAATTATGATTATTTAGAACAGAGAACATTATAAATATTTTAAAAATCCCTTGTTTCTAAAGTCTTAAAATGGGAATGTTACAAGGAGGATGTGGCACATAAGGGTGATGATGGAGGGGATGATATGGAGATAGAAAATTTACGTATAGAGCTTGATTCATCCCGTCGGGAGAGGGACACAACATTCCAAGAGAGGGAGGAGGTGCATTAGGATGCCATAATATTACGCCAGAGAGGGACTTAATGATGTAGTAACAAGACAAATAGAGAAGACAGAGGAGGGATTAAAGAGTGCAATATGGAGACCTTGATCCTATATTTGCACCAAAGTTGAGACTAGTGTGCCAACAATGTCATAGGGGATGGGAAGATGACACCACTAGATAATGTTCCCCTATATTAGTATAGATCACTAGTAATTGAGGTACAATATTATGAGTACATAATGACTTTGAGGATGTCATAGACACATAGATATACATTACATATTTATTTGAGTAATGGGGAGTAGGGGGTGTAACATGATCGAAACCATCGAAGAGTAAAACGAGTGTGTCATAGCCATGATGATACCTAGGCCATGACGGTGGAGACAAGGCCGAAAAAGAGGCACAAGAATGTTTCCCGGGGGACAAGACATGCTTATTGTCGATGCGAGTTTATAGATTTTGATGATGTATCAGCTTTAAGAAAATACCCTTAGTTTGCATACCATGGATGTATAGATATATTTGGGTAGTGATGATATACATACATACATATATATATATATATATATATATATATATATATATATATATATATATATATATATATATATATATATATATATATATATATATATATATATATATATATATGTATGTATGTATATCACTAACCAAATATATCTATACATCCATGGTATGCCACTAAGGGTATTTTCTCATGTGTGTGTGTGTGTGTGTGTGTGTGTGTGTGTGTGTGTGTGTGTGTGTGTGTGTGTGTGTGTGTGTGTGTGTTGTTTTTATTTATCATGTGTCATGTGTTGATTTATGGCTTTGATGATGTTATGTTAGATTTAGATGTTACATGGTGATTATGGATTACATGGAGACATGGTGAATATAAATTGGATGTAGATGTTTGATTATGATGTTATGGATTTGATTATGATGACATGCTAGTGATTATGTTTTGGAAATTAGAATAGGATATGAATGTGATGTGATATGTTATGATGAATATATATATGGATGAAAATGTGATTTGACATGGATAAATAGTTGTTAGACATGATGAAATAATGGATACAAATGATGTAATGGATTTATAGATATGTTTAAATATAGGTGATATGGCATGATTAAGAATATACACATAAGCATGGATAAAATGGTTAGATTAATAATAATGTGATAGGAACACATTATAAGTGAAAGAAAGGATTCAAATTTTATAGAAGATGACCAAAAGGAGATAAAAAAAAATCAATCATAGTAAGGAGTGCACAAAGAAACAATGTTTCAAATTGGGTTAGAAGTAAACAAGAAAAATATTCGATTAAGAAAATGTACTTACAACCAATAATAGGTGTTAACACATAACCATTAATAGTTAGTAATCCCAAGGATCATGAGGGAAAGTATGGAAAATGAACTTATAGACCTAATGTTGACATGACATAAGGGGTTTGGATGAAACTTTCACATGGGAGTATAAGTTCTCCTTAGGTGTGTGCTCCTAGGTCTATACCCCACCTCTCGAGCAATATGGTGCAAACCGATCAATACGAGAAGTTTGCTATGGATGAAAAAGATGATTAATGCGGGAAGCTTTCTTAGGATGATTTATTTTGATACTTTATGATTTTTCTTTTGAGTACATAAGAGGCTAATCAATGTGGGATGCTTTCAATTCCATGATATGATATGATATCTTTCCTTCGAGGGAGTGGTATTCATTTTTCTTTTTTTTTTTTTAAGAATTTTTGGAAAATTGCTTTGATAAATGAAAAGATAAGATATGCATGATAGCTTTCCTTCAAGGGATCAATATATTATTTTTGATATTATTTATTTTATGAACTTTCCTTCAAGGGAACAATATGTTTTATTTTGAGAAATATACATTTTATATGAGGGGATAAGTAAGTGTATGAGTGACAACCATGGACACTTAGCATGGTTCTACTAGGTAAATAAGAGGGAATTATATGTAATGATCATGGGATTCCCACCTAGAAGGAGGAAATTTTCCTTAATGAATATGGTATGAGTAGATTTAGGGTGCCCATATTAGAGGTCATAGATAGGAAAGTGAAGGTAGAACATATAATTCCAAATAATTACAATGAAAGATGGAATATGATAATAACGTGTGTATGACCATTGAGATGAATAAGTTCTCATGGGTAGGTATGTTGACAATAGAAAGGCCGCAAGTTCAATACATTTAGAGGTTCCGTTTATGGTTTACCATCAAGGGAGGC
Organism: Taxus wallichiana var. yunnanensis; assembly: GCA_018340775.1. Lineage (NCBI taxonomy): Eukaryota > Viridiplantae > Streptophyta > Pinopsida > Cupressales > Taxaceae > Taxus > Taxus wallichiana. The sequence continues at coordinate 237,555,453 of CM031244.1, forward strand.
CAAATGATAGGCTTTAAGTCCATACTTATGCATGATAATATATGGTCCAATCTCGTTGGGGGTAAAATTTTCATGTTGAATCGCTTCTTGAGTAGTGAAATTTTTTTATTTTATTTAAGGACAAGGTCACCGACGTTAAATTCACGTTCCTTTTTATGTTTTTATAATCATTTTAAATTTCCTCTTGATAGACGTGATGATGTTTAAGACCGAGAAGGTGATACTCATCTAACAATTCAAGTTATGCTAGATTCTCTTGGTGATAGTCTTTGTCAGAGATAAAGTTGCAAAGATAAATGATCAAGGATGGGATTTGTAACTATATAGGGGAGTACGACCTCAAATTCCTAAATGAGATAGAAAGGAGTAGCACTTATAGAATTTTTGATTCTAGTCTGATAATCCCAAAGGGTGAAGGGGATATGAAGATGCCCATTATGACTTGATTTGTCAATAGTGTTGGTAAGAATGTTGTAAATATTTTTGTTAGTGGCTTTAGATTGGCCGTTAGCTTGAGTATGATATGGAGAAGAGAAGATAATATTAATATTGAATGAGTTGCAAAGATTTTTGAGATATATTTTTGAAGTACTTTCCATTTTCCATGATTAGATTATGAGGAATGCCAAATAAAAAAATGATATGTTGATAGATGAAATTAATGATTTGATTAGCTTTAGTTGATGTGAGTGGAATGGATTCCAACCATTTGGTAAAATACTCAATAGTAGTGATGATAGAATGATGAAATTGGGAAGAACGTGGATTAATGAGGCTAATGAGGTCTAGTCCCCATTGTGAGAAAGGAAAAAGGTCCCATGTCTTTGAATGTAAGGCCCGACTAGGAATGAGAATCAAATTGGAATGTTACTGGAATTTGACGCATTTCTTAATGTATTAAAAAAGATATCGATTAATAGAAGGCCAATAATAACCCATTAAAAGGATGTGCTTGCAATATCCAAACTCGCTAAAATGACCACCACACATACTATCATGGATGTCTTAGATAGCTTGAATGGATTCATGAGACTTAAGACAATGAAGCAAAACACCATTGAAACCATGATTGTAAATAATTTCGCTAAGGATGACATAGTAGTTGATATGTCAAAGAAAATAACTCTACCATTTTTAGATAGGTTAGAGGGGATGATGATTGAGAAATATAGTCAAATATTTGAGAATACCAAAGATCATGAGGGTTAGCTTAAATAATATTGATGCAAGGTATCTCATTGAGGGGAGTAGATTTGTCAATGCGATAAATGATAATGAAGATTTTAGAATATTCCATGACTAATTGATGAGATTGTTAGCATAATTTAGCATAGGCATATTTATTACATTTTATTGCATTGTCTTTTATTTAATAATGTGCAACATGTGCACTCTAGTCTAGTGACTTGCATTCAATATTGTTATGTTGGATAACATTCAATATTGGTATTAGTAGTAATTACATGTGCATGTGAGATGGGTCTTATCATCTCGTAGTTGGTGTCTACTAGGGTGTCATGTCTATCCATATGAGGCTATCTAATATCTATAAATATTACAGCTCTTGCATTGTAATGTAATCTGATTTCATGATCAATAATATTTTTGAGGCTTTCATCCCTCTTTGGTCATTGCAATCTTATTCTATTCTATCATTTGGTATCTAAGCTATACCATTATTATCATTTGCTATCGAGCAAGTTCTATCCAAGCAAGGTCAAGAGGAGCACTATTGGAGAGGATCCATTGGAGAAGAAGATCTGCATCAAAGAAAACCATTGAATCATCCCCGCAGCCTCCATTCCTTCCAAGCATCCCTCAACTAAAATTTGACCTATCCACTTATTTGGGAGGTAAAATTTTTTTATTAGTCATCGCATATAATGCCAATCGATCTAACATATCAAGCGAATATTTTAGATTTGGAGATCTTTATTAAAAGGAGAAAGAGATCTTGAAAAAAATTGTAGATCAAATGAAAAAAAAATCAGATCTAAAAAAAAAATCAGATCTGAAAGTGGAGGTGTGAAGAATTTGGGAGCAAAGGTTGAAGCAGTCCCGTCAACAAAATTCCAGCAGATAGCTCTTAGAAAAAAGGATGTAACTTTTTTATACAATGTCAGATTGATGTGCCATTTTTTTATGGAAAGATAAGAAGGAGGTGCACAAATTTTCAGTTTACATCATCTTCAGATTCGGCATTTACATGTGACAAAAAGTCTATACAAGTTGGATCATTTTTTTCTGAAAAAAAATCAGATCTAGCTGGTAAATTGGTAAGATCTCAAAAACTAAGATTTTGATTCTTCTGAAATTTTTTGGGTTTCAAGAAAAATATTGTATGATGCTGCTATCAAAATTTTAGAAAAACCCAGATCACGGTTTGTGAGAAAAGGTGAAAACAATATTCAAATTGTTTGTTTGGATCTTGGGAACAAACAGGTCAGCGGTTCAATTCCCACTCTCTCCATATTTTTTATTAAATTATTTTTTTGAAAATTTGGAGAAATTAATAAATTTTGGGAGATTTCAAAATTTAGAAGCTCACCAAACACATTTAGAGCCACCGCTAAATTTAGCGGAAAAACACCTATTAGGGGGTAAAAAATATTTTTGGCCTAAATTGTGTATTTTGTGATTCTAGACCCTTTTTTCTAAAGAGGGGGACACAAAAACTTCATTTTGATGTACTTTTGGAGTATTTGTACTAATCTTGGTGCATAAAGTGAAAAAAAAATACAAATTTTTTATTTTATGTTTGGTTCTATCACACGAGATCTTTGATCTCATAACAGAAATCGGTCGGTATATACGGTGCCTCTGGAAGCGCTTACGGGTGATGCCGTCGCGACTACTACTACACTTAATGCCTAACACAACTGCCTAAACATCGTCTAGGCATCGACCCTATAAAATCGATGGGGAGTAATAAGGACACAATACACACACATTTGAGCCCTCCCATCCGTTTGTGCTTGCACAAACCCCTCTCCGTACTGTCTACGTACCACGTACTAAATTCTTTCAGTGCATTAACACCTCTTTCAGATGACGGTATATTGAAAGGGTGATATTCTTCCACGCACCGATGGGTATATCGAAGGAGTGTATATAGAAAGGTTTGGTATATCGGCCTGACGGTATATTGAGAGGGAGACCATAAACCTGGAGTGATAAGAGCCTTACCCTTTGTCAGAAATTCAGAGTTTTAGAAATTCAGATTGCAGAAATGGGTGCACAAGCACCAAAGTTCTTCTTGCCAGATTCACAACTGCTTAGAGGAGATAACTATGCTACATGGAAACCAAAGATCAAGGTGTTACTTGAGTTTGAAGACCTATGGACAGTTGTAGATGGACAAACAACAAGATCACTTGATGATGGAAGACAACAAGTTCAATTTGACAGGGCCAATCAAAAGGCCAAGTTGATCATCTTGTTTAGCGTAATGCATTTATGTACAACCCCACATTAGAGATGCCACATCAGCCAAGGATGTATGGGATAAGTTGAGCACAATCTATGAGGCAAAGAACAAGAATGCCATCCTCAACCTACTATCACAACTGCATACTCTCAAGTTCAAGCACAATGAGAAGGTTGAAGTTTTTTTGAGACAAGTTGCTACTTTGAGGGAATCTCTATTGGCATTGGGAAAAGAGATAAGTGATGAAGACCTCATACCAATTATGTTGTGAGCACTTCCTCCTTCCTATAGAATCTTTGTGACAACTATCAATATGAGTGAACACATAGTCACCTTTGAGAAGTTGGTCAATCTACTCCAACAAGAAGAGGCAATGAATAGCAAAGATCATGAAGATGAGCAAGCACTATCTTTCAATCATAAAGGAAAGGGGAGATTTCAGTCCAATAACAAGAAGTCCCAACAAAATCAAAGTCAATGAGACAACACCAAGAAGTGTCCTATTTGCAATAGAGGGGGACATGACATCAAATATTGTTGGTACAATTCCTACAAAAAGGGTTCATCAAGTAATTCAAAACCCAATAACCAACAGGGTAACAATAATTCAAATAAAGGGAAGTCCAACAACAACAACAATCAAGGGCAGAAAAATGGTAATTGGCAAAGAAAACCCAAACAAAAAGGGTACATTGCGAATATGAGGATGATTCGTGATGAAGGACACCACATGTATTCTCGCTCAATTTGATGAAGAAACCAAGTCCACACAAGATATCCGGTATGTTGACTCGGGTGCAACTCGACACATGACCGTATGCGTAAGGATTGGTTCTACACACTACGTGACTCACCTAACAAGAACCATGTATCATTAGGTGATGACTCATCATACAAAGGTCAAGGGGATTGGAAACATTTCACTACCTCTTGAAAGCATGACTGCAAAATCACAAATGTATTGTATGTACAAATTGGTTGACCAAGAATTTGCTATCGCTTAGTCAACTCCTTGATCACAACTTGAAGTTGGATTTTGACAAAGAATAATGGAGAAAAAGTGTGCTTGATAAGAGATAAGTCAAGAGGTTCCAAGATTGTAGCAAGAGCCTCCAATGTGGGACGCATGTTCCAACTTGATTTTGTCCACAAGGATGATCAAGCTCTAGTGGCCAAAGACACACAATCTGCAGAACTATGGCATCGCAGATATGGTCACATCAGTTTTGGCTATCTCCAAACACTTCAAAAGGGCAACATGGTGAAAGGATTGCCTACACTCAAGCACAACACTGACAAGTGTCACAATTGCCTAGTTGGAAAGCAACACAGAGTACCCTTCCAAAAGAACACATATAGAGCTAAGGGAAAGCTTGATTTGGTGCACACCGATCTTTGTGGGCCCATGCAACCAAGTCATTCTGGATGTCAATACTTCATGCTTTGTGTTGATGACTACTCAAGAAAGATGTGGATATATTGTCTAAGAAACAAGAGTCAAGCCTTTGAGACATTTCAGAAGTTCAAAGCACTTGTTGAGAATGAAGTTGGTCGTAAGATCAAAACTCTCCGCTCAGATCGAGGGGGAATTCACAAGCAATGAGTTCAAGACTTACCTGGAAGCTCATGGGATTCGTAGACAAATGCCTCCTACTCACACACCACAACAGAATGGTATAGTTGAGAGAAGGAATCATACTATCATGGAAATGGTGCGATGTATGATTGACGACTCAGGTTTAACAAAGACATTTTGGGCAGAAGCTGCAAGAACTACAGTCTATTTGTTGAACAGAGTGCCCACAATAGCTCTTGAAGGAGTGACACCTCAAGAAGCATGGTCAAATCAGAAACCATCAATTGCACACCTAAGAGTATTTGGGTGTAAAGCTAGCATGCACATACCTAAGAAGAATAGGAACAAGTTGGATATGAAAGTTGAGAAACTAATATTCATTGATACAAGAAGAAGCACTTAGGTACAAATTATGGGATCCAAAGCAAAGAAAGTATACACAAGTAGGGATGTTGAGTTCTTTGAGAAGAAACAAGCGGATGCTCCACTCAACGACTCAACAAACATGCAGTAATACACCTCTTGTGAAGACAGAATTTGATGTTCCCATATGAAGATGACAAAGTGATGAATCGGATGATGGTGAAAACTTGGATCCACTACAATCCAATGGAATAGCTAATAAGTTACCTAAATGGTATACTCAATTAATAAGAGATGTAAATTTAGATGAAGCACCTAGCACATCATCTAATCCTCGGACCTCGAACTTACAAATCAAGCTCATGAAGAGATCGATTATGCCCTAATGAGCAGAGTTGTTGAAACAAATGAGCCATCTACGCTCAAGAATCCCTACAATCAAAAGCTTGGAAAGATGCCATGGATTCGAGTATCACCTGATGATGAAGAACAACACATGGCAACTTGTCGACCTTCCACCAGGAAGAAACCCATTGGATGTAGATGGATATTCAAGACTAAGTACAAATCAGATGGGACTATTGACAAGTATAAAGCAAGGCTTGTAGAAAAGGGGTATGCACAACAAGAAGGAATTGATTATGAGGAGACATTTGCTCCCACAACCAAGATCAAGACAATTAGGATGATCTTTGCTCTAGCTGCACAATTTGGTTGGAAATTCCACCAAATGGATGTGAAAAGTTCCTTTCTTAATGGAGATTTGCAAGAAGAAGTCTATATGACTCAGCCAGAGGGTTATGTAATACCAGGAAAAGAGATGATGGTATGCAGACTCATAAAATCTCTATATGGCCTAAAACAGCACCCTGCATGGTACATCAAAATTGATGGGCATCTCATAAGTCATGGATTCGAAAGGAATCCTTATGACCCCAATCTCTACCTCAAAAAGAAAGGGGGGGAGATTGTCATTGTGGTTGTTTATGTCGACGATCTAGTCATTACAGGTAGTTCTGTGAAGATGATCGATACAACAAAGAAGGATTTTAATCGATCGTTCGACATGACAGATCTCGGGCTCATGCACTATTGTCTCGGGTTGGTAGTATGACAAAAAGGGAATCATATCTTTGTGTCACAATTGAAATACACCAAGATAACGCTCCGTAAATTTAGGATGATGGACTGCACTCCTATTGCACTACACCTATGGAAGCGAGACTTCAGCTTATCTCATTCCGATCCATCACCACCGTGAATGCAACTCTCTATCGGCGCTTGATCGAGTCTCATTTACCTGACATATACTAGACCAGATATCAGCTTTGCAGTCAGCTATTTATCACGCTTCATGCAAGAACCGAAAATATGTCATTGGAAAGCAGCAAAGAGAATACTAAGATATCTAAAGGGTACAGTTGACCTTGGTCTAGAGTACAAGAAGAATGACAATTTCTTCTTGACAGGATATTCAGATTCAGATCATGCAGGAAACATGGATGATAGGAAGTCAACATCAGGCTTCATCTTCTTTATGGGATCTGGACCGATATCATGGGGAAGTAAGAAATAGAACTTTGTTTCTCGCTCTTCTACAGAAGTAGAGTATCAAGCTGCAGGTGAAGCTATTTGTGAAGCAATATGGCTACGCCGAATACTGGAAGGAATTGGTCTACCACAACAGAAATCTACTCCAGTATATGTTGATAATGAAGGAGTTCTAAAGCTTGTTCACAATCCAGTATTTCATGAGAGAACCAAGCATATTGAAGTACAGTTCATTTCATACATGAGCATGTCTTGAATCACAACATACAGCTCCATTTCGTCCCACACCAACAAAAGGAAGATGTTTTCACTAAGTCACTTGCATGTGACAAATTCACACTGTTCAAAGAGTTCCTCTCCACTTCAATGGAAACTATGAAAAATTAAGGGGGGGAATGTTAACGTAATTTAGCATAGGCATATTTATTGCATTTTATTGCATTGTCTTTTATTTAATAATGTGCAACATGTGCACTCTAGTCTAGTGATTTGCATTCATTATTGTTATGTTGATAACATTCAATATTGGTATTAGTAGTAATTACATGTGCATGTGAGATGGGTCTTATCATCTCGTAGTTGGTGTCTGCTAGGGTGTCATGTCTATCCATATGAGGCTGTCTAATATCTATAAATATTATAGCTCTTGCATTGTAATGTAATCTGATTTCATGATCAATAATATTTGTGAGGCTTCCGTCCCTCTTTGGTCATTGCAATCTTATTCTATTCTATCATTTGGTATCTAAGCTATACCATTATTATCAGAGATATGTGAGAGAATCCACGGTGTCTACAAAATGGTTAGATGATTGAGGGATGACTTAAAGAGTGTAGAAATCAAATATTCTAAGAAGGAAATTGACAATATCCTTATAATTTTGAAGGACCTCATTTTTACATTGATATATGCCTTTGAATTGATTAATGATGAGATGAGAATCCCCATAGATATCAAGGATTTGGACACCAATTAGGATAATGGTTTGAAGGCCTAATATGAGAGCTTCATATTCAACCATATTGTTTGTGCATTTGAAATTAAGTTTATAGGTGATAAGAATAGAAATATCCTAGGGAGGAATGATAATACCACCAACACCTCCCTTGTTAACACTTAGATACAATAAAAAAGAGTCATTTTAAGGGGAGATGTCTCATGGTCAACGGTGTTGATAGATTCATCCAATAATTTCTCGTGAGGAATATTTTTATCAATAAAAGGCATGTCAGCTAATTGATCTTCAATAACCCAACCCTTGATTGATTTATGGGAGATGAAATCTAGGTCAAAATTGGTCGTGAGCATGATCCATTGAGTGATGAAATTACTATGATAAGGCTTGGAATGTATGGTCTTGAGAAGATGAAAGATAGTAATGACATAAGTCTTATGATTGAGAATATAATGGAGAAGCTTATATGTAGTGAAAAAAGAGCACAACACAACTTTTCATTCAGTGTAGTGAGTCTCATAATCATAACACAACACGATTTTTAGCTTCAACTTTAGTGTAGCTTTAAAATTTGAAATCTCCTAAGGATCAAGTGATTGATTGACTTTGAGGTTGTGGGGATCTTGCAAAGTCCCTATGTTGATGTTGATGTTGGATTCATTAATAAGGGTGGATATGTTTGGTGGTAAGATTTTATGAAGATAGAAATCTTCTCGCACACATGTAAAAAAATATAGATTCTTCATTGGTGCATTGGAGAATGTAAATGGTAGGGGAATATTATTCTATCATTTGTATAAATTGAATAGGAAGGGACCTATTTTTACCTTCACAATGATAAGTGACCGATCCTAAGGTAATGGTGGAGATTAAATAAAAGATATAGGATATGGACATGGTGTCATCCATATCCATAACCTCATGGGATGGAGAAGATGAAGGATTAATGTCCATGAGAGATAAGGATGGAGGAAGTGGTTTAGTAGATTTTTCATTATATCCCAACCCAAAATTTTCACAGGGCTTGCGAGATTGATCAATGATGAGGTCATGGATACCCTGTTCATAATTCCCCATTCCAAATCCTTTCTAGGCACAATGATGAAGATAGGTGTAGGAAAAGGTTTCTTGTATAAAAATTCAAACCCAATGGTATTTTATTTTGTTTGAGGTTGAGTTTCCATGTGGGAGGAAGGGTGATCAATGCCACCATAGATGATATTGGTATGAAGATGAGGTGGAATGAAAGGAACGATACCCCGATGTGAGGTTAATACATTAGATATTTTTTTGTCTACCGAGTCAATTAGGTATGGGAAGAGCATTAAGTGTGAGGAGGTGATACTCCCCATTGTGAGATGTTCCATTGCTTTTTCTAAGGTGTGGGAAGCTTGGACACAAAGATAGATGAGCTAGTGGATGTTTCAAAATAAAATTTTGTGGGAATGAGCATATCATTAGGATAATAAGTCATGTGACATGCTTTGAATCAAGGAGCATCTGTAAGGAGAGTTAAGATTTTACCTTCATGTTATAATTGATGCATAGATGAAGGGTGGAAGGAACGCAATGCATGACACAAATTCATGGTCATTTGAGAAGTACATTGAATTGAAACTCCCTTCTACGATATAGAATAGCTCATGGAGGAGTTTTTAACCAACACTAATAGGAAGAATAACTCCCACTTCCCGCGGGGGCAATATCGTCATTAAATGCATGAAGAACCATGGGTGATTAGAAGACAATGGAATTAGGGAGCTTAAGCTAATCAAAGGTGTGAGATGAGATGATGTTTATGCTAGCTCCATTGTCTATCAAAGAATGATGAATAAAAGGGTAAGGTCATGTTCTTCAGGTGTTATGTTAAGAATTTCAATATTTTTGAATGATATAGAGGTGGAAGCTGAAATTTCTTCCACAAGAGATGAAAATGGCTAATCCTCATCACTAGGAGTAGGGATACACTTAAGATCTTTAATGAGATATTTCCTATGATATGAGATATTTGAATAAGCTCATAGAGTGACATCTTAACTAAGGCCTCATAGAGTTGTTTAATAACACTTTGTTTTATAGAAGCAAGTTGAGGGGTAGATAACATGGACATCTTAGGTTTTGATGAAGAAGTGGGCAAAGAGGGATCACTAGGAGCGCTAACAAATACTTTATATTTGGATTGAGTAGGTGGATGGAATTCATGGGGATGAGAATGGGTTGTGATTTGAAAAACATTAATTAAGATGGGAGGACCTTTTTGGGATAGATCAAGGTTGGAGAAGGGATGGTGACGTAAGTCTTAGATGAATGAGGAGATTTAGATATCTTGGTGGATGAAGATTAGAAGAGGGAAGAGGGTGATATCCTTTAATAAGAAGATCATCCTTATCAATAAGGTTATGAATGATGGTGTCAAGGGCCATACAATGTTCAATATCATGTCCTAGTGTATCGTTGTATGCACAAATGAGATTAGAATCCAACCATGAAGGCATTGGAATGAGTGGATCAAAAGGTTTAATAGGTGGGATAGTAATTGTAGATGCTTGAAGTAGAAATTGAAATATTTACATATAGGACCTGATAGGGGTGGTTGAAGGATATGTTACGAGATGAAGTGGTTGATGACGGAAAGAGGGAGGACTTACTATGATAAGGATTTGTGGATGCCTTTTATTCTGTTCTAGATTTGGATGAAGAAATAGGAGATTGTGTCTTGATTTTAGTTTTGATAATTAGTGACTTAGATGAATTGAATTCTAATATGGTAATAGGAGACATGGATGATTTGGAAGGAAGGTTAGATTTGGGATACAAATTAGGTTTTTAGATTTAGATTTATTGACAATGGGGTTTTGGATGAAGGGGTTGGCCTTACAATGGATTGTAATGCTCCTAAGAGTGATGAAGTGACAATAGATTGCTTAGGAGGGTTATACTTGGGAGAAGGAAGCTCTATATTTTTATACGGATGTGGAAGGGACTTTTTCATAGGCATGCCAAGGTTCTTAGACTTCGGTTTTGAGGATTTAACTTTGGCAAGAATGGTGGAAAAGTCAACTAGAGGATTTATGGAGGTAGAACTAGGTAATGTAGATTATGTTGTAGAGGTGGATATTAAATGTGGAAGTGGATTTTGTATGATGCACTTAACAAGATATAAATGTGTGGTAGATTGTGTAGGTTTAGGATTCATGGATGTAGGGATGGTTAGAGTTATAGATGTGGCGAGAGTGTCATTTTTGGATGTATTGAGTGTTGGTGATTACATGGTGGAGGTTTTAAGGTATGGTGTGGATGTGGTCATAGATTCAGATGTTGATATGGGTATGATCATAGTAGTATATGTGTTTTATGTGGAAGTGGGTGTGGATGAGGGAATGTGACATGAAGATGTTAAAGTGGATGTTGTATTAGATATAGGTGAAGGATTAGATGCGATAGGTGAGGATGTGGTAGGCATGGATAGAGGAGTGGTTGCAATTGAGATTGATGTGGAAGTTTTAGTTGTGGACATAGTCGATGTAGATAATGGGTGTAGAAATATGTGTAGATGTTGATGAAGTTGTGGGTGTGGGAGAAGAGTTTGAAATAGATGTTGATGCAATGGATGACGAGATGATGGGTGTAGCTGATGGTGGTAGATATTGATTTATAGTATTGATTATATGGGTGTTAGGTTCTTATGATGTGGAGGGTGGATTTTGATTATTGGGTGGATGATTAGGAAAGGGTTGTTTGAAGATGTCAAGGGGTTGATTGGGTGGTGCATTAGGATTATCCACTTGGAGGTCACTAGAGTCTATGATTTTTGGACAAGGTCTTTAAAAGTGTGACACTTCTCAATGTCATGGCCACAAACTTGATGATACTTACAGTAATTCTCCTCATAATACCATGTTGGTTTGGGTCATGATTCATCAAAGGGTTAGATGGGAGGAAGCCAAATGATATGGACTGCCATTAACTTATCGAATATTGAACTATAAGATTCCCAAGAGGGGTATAACCGGGAGGTGGTCTAAGAGCTCTTTAGGGAGGATTCATGTGGGAAGTGGATATGAGGATGATTTAACCACAATGGGATTCGTGACATTATTTGATTTATCACCATGCATAGAGGATTTAGTGAATTCAGACTTGGGTTTATTTGATCAAATTTTAAGATGGCCTTGCTTAAGGGTGTGGAGTTCAAGTTTGTGAGCCATAGTAAATTCCTCTTCAAAGGTTTGGAATGATTTAATTTGAATATTATAAGATATATAATTCACACAAGACCATTAGAAAATTTCAATTAATTCATTATATGGAAGGTATAATGATAGTTGGTTGATTATGCCACAACATCATGTGATGAAATATACGATAAATTCACCATCATACTATCTAATGGCGTAAAGTTTTGTAATAGTTATATTATGCACAATATTGATCGAGAATTATTCTAGAAATAATTGTGTCAGTTGAGTGAAGGAAAATAATGAATGTTTTGGGATGTCATTATACTAGTCTAGTGCAGTCCGGCTAATGACATGGGAAATCTGCAAAGCATAAGGTTTTGATTTTGGGCGATGAGGTAGCATGCATGTCTAAATGTGTGAAGGTGTTGTTATGGATCCTCTTTGTTGTTGAACTTAGAAATTTTTTTCGCAATTCCCAATAAGGAGGATAATGATTCATGTGGATAGATGAATTGATATGTTCATTAAAGATTTGTTCATAGGAAAATGTGATTTTTGTATCCCAAGGTAGTGGCTTCAAGTTTAGCTATTGTACTCAATAATTTCTGCATGGGATCGTTAGATGGATGGGTTGAGAATTTGAAGGATGAGATTTTGATGCATACGAAGTAGATGGATTAGGTTTTTGAAATGTTTGGTATGTTTGAGGATGAGTAGGTTTTGGTGGAAGTGGTTGATAAGAGGAGATGTAATTGAAAGGTTGCAATTAAATGGGTTGAGATAAAGGTTGTGGTTGGGAAATGGGGATGTGATAAGACTGGTGACATTGAATCGATGCTTTGAGAGATGGGAACATTTGATTGGTCTAGTATGGGATGATTTGGGATGTAAGTAATAGGTGGTTGGGATACTTGAGTTGATTGGTTGGGAAGTATGTAACGATAAGCCCCTCGAGGAGGAGGTTGATGGGTTTGATTTGATTTAGAAGTATGAGGCTACAGAGTGATGTCATTTGCATGGACATGGGAAGTGGAAATAAGAGGTAAAGTTAAATTATGTTGTTTGGGTGGAGGAGGGAGCAAGTGAGATTCTTGAGATGATTAGATAGGGGCACAAGTGACCGTAGTAGATGATGAGGTGATGGAGATAGAAGAAATGATATTAGTGTTAACGCAAAGAAAATTAAGGGGAATTGGGACCACCAAATTGAGTGGTTTAGTGATTGTGAGGGATTGAGGAAGAAGGTTTGTGGGGATCAAACTCACGTTGGGCCATAGCAATTTCATTCATAGCTCTAAGAAAGAATATAGAAATTTATGATGTGAGGACTCATGTAGATTCAGGATTGGAATAATAGGCATAAATTTGTTACAAAGAAGGTCCATCAATGGGGAATTTGGTGGTCTTACAAAGGAGATATTCATCGAGAGTGATCAGATCATATTCAAGAAGATCTTGAAATTATACACATCCCCGAGGGATGATATTTTTGCTAAGTATAAGAAGAAACGTGGGCACGCAAGGACTATTTGAAGAAGGGCGTGCAAGGTGAAAGCACACAGACATGGTTTTAGGAGGGTTTAGTAGAACTGATGGTGCACGTGCACAAGGAATATAAAATGTTTTGGGACTTATCCACATTTGGCATATTGGGTAGAACATGATAAAAGCATGACTTGATTGCATATGCGGAGTGGATAAGATGTCATCCTCGAAACTTGGTGCCCACGAAAGGAATATACCTTATGATAGAATATTCCATAAGGTCATCATGGTGAAGAATGGAGAGCTCGAGTATGAAGGAGCATGCTGCCATGGAGGACCCTTGATACTTGGAAACCGATCTACAACTTCGTAAAGGCATGGCAAAGGTTTGCCGAGGCTATAAATACAAGCACCCATCGAGATAGAGATATACCTCGGAGAATGGAAAATAGGAAAAGCTATGTAGAAATACTGTGAGAGTCCTATGGGTTGGGTTTAGAGGATCCGTGGGAGTATGATGTATCAAGGGGATGGGCCTACATTTTTCTTCTTATTGTAATATGAAAGACATAAGTCTAGTTCTCAGTAACACCCGAATCATTTGTTACTTTCTCCTAAGCATTCAAGTGTTGATATGTGATTTCTAGTAAATGGATTGTGTACCTCGATTCGGAAATCATGCTTGATATGTATTAAATTTCTTGCAGATTGCAGATCTTGACTGAGTCAAAATATTAATAGACTCTTTTATTTATTTCATCTTGTGACTGAATATTAATCTGATCACGGAATGAATTATACAGGTATTCATCAATAATATCTAGACTTGGACCAAAGGAATTGATCCAAGTAATGCTTTAATTTTGTGAAGTGATAAAATTAGATCACGAACCTTGAACAGGTTGCAAGGTATGGAAGCATTTGGTAAGCTGGTCAGGAGTATGACTCAGGCAGATCTTGAGAAATGAAACGGTTCCCGATATCTGGTATATCTGGAAGGTCTCGATTAAAGACCAGGTAATAATTCATCGACATACACTGTAATAAGAACAGAGTGACTCTGTTCTAGAAAGTATGATGCAGGTCTCTCCGAGTTTTCAGGAGAAGGACCAAACTGAATTACTAAGGGTTAGTAACCTAAAACAATAACCTAACCTAGGGGTTAGATTATTGTTAGTCTAACCTAGACCTAGGCTATGTGTTATGATCCTAAAATAATAACTAAGTGCAAAATGGTTAGCATGGTTCTTACCCTAAAACTCTAACCTAAGATACTAACCTAGCTAACTAAGAGTTTATGAGAAGGGGCCTTTGAAGGGTGGCGAACCATGGGCGCTATTCTCTATGGCAATAAATGGGAAGGATAAGGATGAGGGACAGGCAGATGGCGGAGGCTTAGGCGGCGGCTAACCTTGGCAGACTTGGCAATTACTAAGTCTGGAAGTGAACTTGAGTTTTTGGATGGACTGTCGCCAATTTTGGCGGTCGGTGGGGGTAGAGATTAGGCGGGAAAATTGGTTTAATGGCATTTATTGTTTAGGGAGTTGAGCCCGGAGCTCGCGAAACGGCATGCAAACGAGAAGTTGGAAGGTTTGTTTGGTGTATCGCGATTTTCGGTCTACTCTCTCTCTCTCTCTCTAGTTTACATCGGTTCTTCGCACTCAGCCTTTCTTTTGAGTTGCATGGCGAGAATGAATTTCTCTGGCTCTTTTCTCTGCCATGGAGGATATATTGTAAACGGGACAGCGAAATTTTGTTGGTCGCTGTGTTTGGGAAAAAGAAAAGGAAGTTTGAGCTCTTCCTGTGGTCTTCTTCGGAAATTCGATCAAAATACAGGCATGTTAGGCCCTATCCTTTAAATATTTTGCTGTCTTTCAAATGTCTTCATTAAAACAACTCTGTTCATTTGTTTGTGAAGATTAGATAAATTTTCCTATGAAGATTTAGTTGATTTTGGCTCTGTATCTCTTCTGGTTCGATTTTTGGCAATTTCCGCTTGTTGGGTGTTTGTTGAAATCGAACTTCAACTCTGTTTGTTGTGTATTCCTTCTGGTTTAAATATGAGAGATTTATATTTATAAAGGTTTGAATGCTCGGCCTGTTTGGCGAGAGCCCGTCGAATATACTTGTGAAGGGTATAGATCATCACATGCTTTGTCGCCGACTTTCGATCGTCAATGTCATTGTTGTGGAGATGAGAGGGAATGATACACGTGTACCATTTGATTGTTCTGTGCATTTGAAGATTTTCGAAGCTCTGTCATGGTTTTGTTAACAGCGATTAATGATACTTTATGGGTTTCATTGTTTTCTAATTTCTGGCTTGGAATAGGCAACAGATGAGTTACCATAGTCTTTAACGACTCAGTGGATTTCATGATTGAATCGTTTACAGTAATCTACTGTTGTGAATGTAGATTCATCTTGAGTTTTGTTATTATATGGTCGTGGAAGCCTTGTGGAAAAGACAGGTTTTGTGGCTACTGTTATTGTAGTAAATACTGAGTATTGACTTTTTGTGGATGTATTGCCTTTCCTTGCGAAAATTGTTCGAAGGTTTTGAAGCAGTTCAGTTTATTTCATTGTTTTGGAATGAGTATATTGATTTGCTTATACTTGTTTCATTCGGAATGTTTGTCTTGAATGGCATGGAAGGATTTATCAATTAATTCTATTTTTATACTGTTGTTGGGTTTGTGATTATGGGCAAACCGTATCGCATGTAGTGTGAATTAGTGGATTTATTAGATTGAATTCGAACGACCGTGAGGAGACGTTTCAATGTTCTATTTCTATTTTGGTCACTGTCTGCTAGAATGTGTATATACAAATTGTTAAGTGTTGATCCAAAGACTTGAAGGGAAAATCAGATCAAGACCTCTCGTATTTTCTTGGGGTACTTTGTGTTGCATGTTGCTTTGGTGGTACAGATTCCTTAGGTGAGTAACTACATATTCAACCCGTTTCTATTTGTGCTAAATTATCGGCGAGTACAAATGGGTTTCTTGGTTGAAATAAGAGCTTGATTGTTTGTCTCGATTTTTATATGCGCTATCGATGACTGCGCTGCTCCGCCCCGTTTGGGTGAGTTGCACTAGGGATTTGCATGCACCAGGTAGGGATCGATTGATGGTGTTCCTTTCCGTTTGTTCAGTCCGATAAACTGAGAAAGTATAAGTATGCTAAGTTCCTTTCTGTTTGTTCAATTCGACTGACTGATCATGAATTGGAATCAATGTGTGGTCACCATAGCATAGTTTCTCGGAAACCTTAAAAGGCTTAATGTTATAGAGTTGTTGGTTACAGCAATACGCTTGAAGCTCTTGCTTTCGAACTTGGTTCGAAAGCCTTACTGTGTTTAGGTGAAACTAGTTTTGGACATCAGACTGATTTATGGATAGTTGATGTGTTAGTTGCTGTACAAGAGATTTGCTGGGTTTCTATTTTCGTGATTTAGAACAGTGATCTTGATTTCGGCCTGTCTAACTTGTTCATTTATATACTGGATGACTGTTCTCATAAGTGAAGGCAGTACAGTGATGAACTTATGTAAAAAGGGAAGTAAGAATGGATTGATTCTTTCTCTTCCTTTATTTTATATTATTGATAATGAACTATCAGTAGGAAATTAATTTGGTAACGTTTTGGTAGGAGACCAAATTGTTATGTTATTTCCTTTTTGGAAGATTGCAACAATCTGACCAGTGTCGTGATTTGGATTCAATGATTGTTCATCTGCATTCGTTCTTGTTTCTTAATATTTGATGAAATATTAGAAAGTGTTTAAGACTATTCTGTAACAATGATAGAGTTACATGTTTGTAATCATTTAGTATTACAAGGACATAGCCTGAATATGTTTTCTTTTTGGATATTTGATCTCATTTAAACAGGGTGTTTAATGGAAACAATTGATGGATTGCAATTGTTTTAAAAGTTAGTGCTTATCATGCTCAGTTCATTGAACTGACTCATGTTGACTATTTTTGCAGATGGTTGCCGTAAGAGGTAAATACAATGCAGATCTGGCAGTCCGATCAGATAGTTTATTTGATTTATTATGAATTACAGCTTGATTTTATGGATGTACTATATGTGAAAAGATGTTTCTTTTCCGTTAGCATTATATCAAGTATGCTGTTGCATAAATGTAATTGTACGAGTTTCAAAAGGAATGAAAATAAGCGTTTGATACTTATGTGTTGTATTAAATTATGAATGATGAACTTCTTCGGTTTACGTAACGAAGAGGCATAGTTATCTTTGCATAATATGGATGCTTTTGTGATTGACAATGAAAGCTTGTAAGTAATTAGACTAAATTCTTATGAGTATTTAGTAGTTCTAATTTGATCTGGATAATGCAATATTGTAATTTAAATATTGTCTCTCTAGAGGATAGGTTAAATTTGAGCCTAAAAGATAACGCTAAACAAGTTGGATTGAATTACTAATCCCTAGTCCTAAGTATAACAGGACAATAGTAAATTGGATTCTAAATCATTTATATCTTTAAACTAAAAAGTATGATATAAATTCAGTTAAGAGAACTGGTAGGCAATCAATGGAATTCAGGTGGCAATCTCAAGCATAGGTTATGAGATATTGTCTGAATCAGTTGTTTAGAATCAGACGTATTCTAATGACTCCTTGATAGAAGCTAGACCTTAATACCTCTACCAAGTAATGAGATTAATGGAGGAGGGTCGCCTTAAGAAAATGAATCCAGGGATTGGAAATGGCTAACCTTAGGGAAAAGTCTTAAGAAGTAATTTAATCTTTAGTGCGTAACGCTTGTTTTCGGCTAGATCTTCTCGAGGCGGATTTAAAGGATGACGACATAAGGTCGACTGCAGGGTTGTACCTCCGAGAAGATTAGGATCTTCTCGAAGTTACAACAATGCAGGTGACTTATGGCGACACCCCTTGCATTGATCGTTGAGATTTACACTTGATTTCGCACGAGTTACCCTGGGACCGATTAAGAACGTGGTCATGTTATATGACTGCCTCGGAGATTTGGGGTGTCATGACACACTGGTTGAACTGCAAGGTTGAACCAGTATGTCATCATATCCCTAACCCTCGTGGGTATCCATATAACATTATCACCTTGTTAATCTGCCTCCGGTGATTCAGTTGTGGAAGGAAGGACTGACAATAATCAGTATAAGACATTCTATATAACATATGAATGGGGTGAAGGACGTATTCCAGATTGACGAGTATGCCGTTAAGGAATACGAGACATGAACAGTATGTTTCAAATCTTTGGCCAAAGTATCGCAAGCTGCTGATTGCGTTGTCCTGATTCACCTAGTCTAAGGGATGAGATGCCGATGGATAATGGTAATGCAGCTTATTCAAGCTTAGATTCCTCGACAGAGCATTCAATTCCCGCATTAGGGAAGAGAACCGCAAGAGTGATGTGTTAAATAAAAACACCGACTCTTATTACTCATGAATAGATCGGTAGATTACCGAGTCATGGAATGAATAGATCGGAAGTACTCCGAGTCATTACAGCTGCATATGGTTGCTTATTATATGAATGGTTATTTGAATTGTGAGTTCTAAATTATGTATTTAGAACCAGTATGCAATTATCAAAAAAAAAAAAAAATTCACTTGTTCTAAAGTTAAAAATGAGGATGTTACATCTTGGTATCAGAGCTGAAGGTTGCAGCTCTTGGACCTATTGAGTCCATAATCTGATAAAAACCTGAATTTTCTTGTAACAGAAAATGGTTAGAACAAGGGGGAACGTTGCGAGTAATGCTCCACCTGAAGGAGGAGCGGCAACAACCCAGAAACTGGATGAGATCCTTGCTGCCCTGTTGGACACAAGAGATCGCTTGGCATTTGCCTGAACAAGCAGTGACGGGAATGAGGAGGATGAAGAAGCCGATAATAATAATCAGCAACCTCCGAGGACAACCCCGACACGGGTGTTGATGTTAATACTGTGAATGCACCCGCAACCGTAAAATAAAAAGGCCGATTGCAAAGTAACTCACTAATGATATCAAAAGGATAAGTCCACCTAAGTATGATGGCACCACATTAGGAGATGGAGCTGAGAACTGGCTCAGCGAAATGGAGAAGTACTTTGCTATAAGGAACTTCTCAGAAGAAACCAAGGCAATATGGGGAGCCTATCAGCTTTCTCACGAAGCATCTTCGTGGTGGGATAGCCGAAAAGCTGAACTAAATATTGATGAGACCAATATCACTTGGGATCAATTTAAAGGCTATTTTAGGCAACGTTGGCTGCCACAACTTTTCTATGATCAGAAAATGACAGAATTTCAGAACTTGACTCAAGGGAAGTTAACAGTAACTGAATTCTGGGAGCGGTTTACAAAACTTCTCAAGTATGTACCGCAGTACCAAACTGACGAAAAGTTCAGGATACGGAAATTCATCATGGGATTGAATCCTGTGATAGGGGGAGAGGTCGATGTTCACACTCCAACCACTATGGAAGGAGTTGTTGAAAAGGCTATAAGGCAAGAAATGAAATTGAAGGCTATTTCGCTCATAAGGAGGAAGTGCGGAAGAAGATCGCAAACCCTTCTTCAACCTCTCGCACCTTAAAAGGACCATGGAAAAAGTTTGGGAACAAGAGTAAGTTTCCAGGAGATAACAATAAGAAGGCAGCAGTAAATAAGCTTGCAGGAAATGTGAAGGATAATTTTGCAAAAAATTATAATAATGGTCAGAAGTCCTATGGAGGGCAGCGTGACAATTATAAAACTGAAGCAACTTTGAGCCTAAGAAGGGACCTCGTAGAGGCTGCTACACTTGTGGTAAAGATCATTACGCAAATCGCCCTTTGAAGAAGGATGATCGTAATCAGCAAAGATAAGATACATGCCGCAAAGAGCGACAAACAAGTCAAAAGCAAGTGACACCTATAGAAGTTCCTGTAAGTTATTCGGCATACCCGCTACTATTCTTTTGATACAGAGCTACCGAATGTTTTATATCTAATAAACTAGCTTCTAAACTTAAAAGAAAAGTCGGAAAATGGATAAATCTTGGACCCATATAAAGATGGTAATAATTCTGTCATACAAAGTGAGTATGTGTCTTTTTGGAGCGGTCCTTGACTTACCTAACTTTTCCACGGAAGTTGATCTCTATGTTGCACCTTTGGGATCGTATGACATTGTCATCGGTGTTAATTGGTTAGCTGACCATAAAGCAAAGGTAGATTGCTATGAAAAGAACATAGAATGTTTAGATGATCACCGAATCGTAGAAATTCAAGGTGTGAAACGAAAATTACAAGCTTAGAAAGTCATCACCATGCAGCTTAAAAGGCTAAGAATAAAGGATGTACCCTTTATGCAAGAAAGATATCCAATCTTCCAAGAAGATAGTGATTTCATGAAGCAAATCCCACTGTTACAAAGTTTCAGGGATGTTTTTCCTGAGGAATTACCAGGGTTACCACCCAAGAGAGAATTTGATTTTACTATAGAAATCAAGCCTGGAACGGAACCTATTTCCAAGGCGCCTTATCGGATGACTACTATTGAGTTAGTCGAGCTAAAGGCTCAGTTACAAGAGCTTTTGTCAAAGGGATTGATTAGACCAAGTGTTTCACCTTGGGGAGCACCTGTTATATTTGTGAAAAAGAAGGATGGAACTCTGAGACTGTGTATTGATTATCGGATGTTGAACAAAGCAACGATTAAGAACCGATACCCACTTCCTAGGATCGATGATCTGTTTGATCAAATGCGTGGAGCAGCGGTTTATTCTAAGATAGATCTTCGATCTGGTTATCATCAGCTAAGGATTAAAGAGGAAGATATTCATAAAACAGCTTTCCGAACAAGGTACGGACATTATGAATTCACAGTTCTAGCCTTTGGGTTAACTAATGCACCTGCAGCCTTTATGAATTTAATGAACAATATTTTTCAAGAATACCTGGACAAGTTTGTACTTGTATTCTTGGACGATATTCTCATTTATTCTAAGAGCGTTGAGGAGCACAATGAGCATTTGAAGATAGTATTGGGAATTCTGAGAAAGAGAAAGCTGTATGGTAAGTTATCCAAATGTTCTTTCTATGATTCTGAAGTTCGCTATTTGGGTCATGTCATAAGCAAGGAAGGAATCGCTGTAGATCCTTCAAAAATAGTGGCAATAACTGAGTGGCCTGCACCCAAGAATGTGCATGAAGTAAGAAGCTTCATGGGTCTTGCTGGTTACTATAGAAAATTTGTAAAGGATTTTTCTAAGGTAGCTGCACCAATAACTTCATTGCAGAAGAAGGATAAGAAATTCATGTGGAATGACAAGTGTGAAGCGGCTTTCAAAAGTCTGAAAGACCAGCTGACTTCTGCACCTATATTGGCTGTACTGCACTTAATGGAAATTTTACAGTGGTAACTGATGCTTCTGGGGAAGGTCTTGGAGGTGTTTTGCTACAAAATGATCAAGTCATTGCTTATGAGAGTAGAAAACTTAAGATTCATGAGCTGAATTATGCCCCTCATGATCTGGAGCTTGCTGCCATTGTTCACGCACTTCAAGTCTGGAGACACTACTTACTAGGGAAACCTTTTGAGTTGAAAACTGATCACTTGGGTCTGAAATATATATTTACTCAGCCCAATTTGAATGCCAGACAAAGAAGGTGGTTAGAATTTCTATCACAATATGACTTTGATATCAGTTATATCAAAGGAAAGGAGAATAGAGTAGCTGATGCTCTAAGTCGTAGGAGGCACATTTCTGCTCTTATAACGTTGAGAACTCAGTTTAAAGACGAGGTAAAAAGTGCCTCAGAATCAGATGCATATTTTCAAGAGTGAAAGCAAGCATTACAGCAGTAACCTAAAGATAAAAGGTATGAAGGTTTTCATCTGGATAATGAAGGAATCTTGCGTTATGAAAATAGGGTATATGTACCTATGCTGAATGAATTGAGAAAGAAGTTGTTAGTTGAATTTCATAATTCACCTTTCTCTGGGCACCCGGGTATCACAAAAATGCTAGCTGATTTGAAACAAAGAATACTTCTCCGAAAGGTATAAAAAAGGATGTGATAAATTTTGTGACTCATTATGTCTGAATGTCACGGGGTGAAAGCAGAGCATATGCATCCTACGCCGGATTGTTGTATCCTCATAGCATACCGCAAAGATAAATGGCAAGTAATAACCATGGATTTTGTACAAGGACTACCCATGTCCAGAATAAACATGATGTTATCCCGGTAGTTGTAGATAAGCTAACTAAGGTAGCTCATTTCATCGCTGGAAATCTAAAGGATGATTCTCCAGTGCTAGCCAAGAGGTTCGCATACCTAAATTTTCAGATCGCATGGTGTACCCGAACCGATTATTTCTCGACAGTGATCCTAGAATGACGCCAAGGTTTTGGCAAACGCTAACGCAGCCCTAGGAACGAACTAAACTTCGCTTCGCATATCATCCGTAAACGGATGGGCAAACCGAGAGGGTAAATCAAGTGTTGGAGGACATGTTGCGAATGTATTGCATGGATCAACAAAGATAAATGGGAAGAGTATCTCCCATTGGTTGAGTTCGCATACAACAACACTTATCACTCATCTCTTAAGATGGCACTTTTGAAGCACTTTATGGAAGAAAGTGCGTAACCCCCGTAAGTTGGGACAAAGGTAGAGGATAGAGTGGTAATTGGACCAGAGATTCTCACAGAGATGGAACAAGAAGTTAAGTTGAGCTGATTCGTGAACGATTAAAGGAAGCAAATGCGATGACGTAAGAGCTATGCGACCTTAAGCGGGTTGAAGAAAGTTTGAGCTTGGTGATAAGGTTTTTCTGCGTGTTAAACCCGTAAAGAGTTCTATAACTTTTGGCAAGGCTGCTGTTGTCACCACGATACGTGGGACCTTTTGAAATTGTCGAGATAATCAATCTCGTAGCTTATCGCTTAGCATTACCTCCCGCTCTATCTCGTATGCATGATGTTTTCCATATTTCTTTGCTTAAGAAATACGTTTCAGATCTGTCACATGTTTTAAATTGAATTCCTTGCAGTCCAGACTCAGAATAATCGTGGTTAAACCCACAAGAGTGCTGGAAACTCGCCAGTTGCATTTAAGGAATCGTGATATTCAGCAATGTAAGGTCCAGTGGGACCAGTTTAGCGAAGAAAGTGCAACTTGGGAAAACCTGGAAGAGATGAAAACTGCTTTTCCTTCTCTTTTTACAACAGAATGAAATCTGTTGATGAAATACTTTATGAACTGATTGTTTTTAAGTATTTATGAAAGCCTGATTTAGGCAGACTTTATTCAGGTTGAATAAAAGTGAGGTGACATTGATTTCTGAAACTATTAAATATGGAAGTAAACACATTGTTTGTGTACTAATAAATTGATTGACCGGAAGGTCAAGTTATTATGTAATTCATCGGGACGATGAATCCTTTTAGGAGGGAAGCATGTAACACCCTGAACTGTTGTTACTTTCTCCTAAGCATTCAAGTGTTGATATGTGATTTCTAGTAAATGGATTGTGTACCTCGATTCGGAAATCATGCTTGATATGTATTAAATTTCTTGCAGATTGCAGATCTTGACTGAGTCAAAATATTAATAGACTCTTTTATTTATTTCATCTTGTGACTGAATATTAATCTGATCACGGAATGAATTATACAGGTATTCATCAATAATATCTAGACTTGGACCAAAGGAATTGATCCAAGTAATGCTTTAATTTTGTGAAGTGATAAAATTAGATCACGAACCTTGAACAGTCAAGGTATGGAAGCATTTGGTAAGTCGGGTCGAGTATGACTCAGCAGATCTTGAGAAATGAAACGGTTCCCGATATCCGGTATATCCGGAAGGTCTCGATTAAAGACCGTAATAATTCATCGACATACACTTCGTAATAAGAACAGAGTGACTCGTTCTAGAAAGTATGATGCAGTCTCTCCGAGTTTTCGTGAGAAGGACCAAACTCAATTACTAAGGGTTAGTAACCTAAAACAATAACCTAACCTAGGGGTTAGATTATTGTTAGTCTAACCTAGACCTAGGCTATGTGTTATGATCCTAAAATAATAACTAAGTGCAAAATGGTTAGCATGGTTCTTACCCTAAAACTCTAACCTAAGATACTAACCTAGCTAACTAAGAGTTTATGAGAAGGGGCCTTTGAAGGGTGGCGAACCATGGGCGCTATTCTCTATGGCAATAAATGGGAAGGATAAGGATGAGGGACAAAGATGGCGGAGGCTTAGGCGGCGGTAACCTTGCGACTTGGCAATTACTAAGTCCTGAAGTGAACTTGAGTTTTTGATGGACTGCCGCCAATTTTCAAGCGGTCGGTGGGGGGGTAGAGATTAGGCGGAAAATTGGTTTAATGGCATTTATTGTTTAGGGAGTTGAGCCCGGAGCTCGCGAAACGGCATGCAAACGAGAAGTTGGAAGGTTTGTTTGGTGTATCGCGATTTTCGGTCTACTCTCTCTCTCTCAGCTAGTTTACTGGTTCTTCGCACCAGCCTCTTTGAGTCGCATGGCGAGAATGAATTTCTCCGGCTCTTTTCTCTCGCCATGGAGGATATATTGTAAACGGACAAATAAATTTTGTTGGTCGCCGTGTTTGGGAAAAGAAAAGGAAGTTTGAGCTCTTCCCGTGGTCTTCTTCGAAATTCGATCAAAATACGTGCATGTTAGGCCCTATCCTTTAAATATTTTGCTGTCTTTCAAATGTCTTCATTAAAACAACTCTGTTCATTTGTTTGTGAAGATTAGATAAATTTTCCTATGAAGATTTAGTTGATTTTGGCTCTGTATCTCTTCTGGTTCGATTTTTGGCAATTTCCGCTTGTTGGGTGTTTGTTGAAATCGAACTTCAACTCTGTTTGTTGTGTATTCCTTCTGGTTTAAATATGAGAGATTTATATTTATAAAGGTTTGAATGCTCGGCCTGTTTGGCGAGAGCCCGTCGAATATACTTGTGAAGGGTATAGATCATCAAGCTTTTGTCATTCGACTTTCGATCGTCAATGCCGTTGTGAGAGACAAAGAGGGAATGATACCGGTGTACCATTTGATTGTTCTGTGCATTTGAAGATTTTCGAAGCTCAGTCATGGTTTTGTTAACAGCGATTAATGATACTTTATGGGTTTCATTGTTTTCTAATTTCTGGCTTGGAATAGGCAATAGATGAGTTACCATAGTCTTTAACGACTCAGTGGATTTCATGATTGAATCGTTTACAGTAATCTACTGTTGTGAATGTAGATTCATCTTGAGTTTTGTTATTATATGGTCGTGGAATCCTTGTGGAAAAGACAGTTTTGTGGCTATCATATTGTAGTAAATACCGAGTATTGACTTTTTGTGGATGTATTGCCTTTCCTCATAAAATTGTTCGAAGGTTTTGAAGCAGTTCAGTTTATTTCATTGTTTTGGAATGAGTATATTGATTTGCTTATACTTGTTTCATTCGGAATGTTTGTCTTGAATGGCATGGAAGGATTTATCAATTAATTCTATTTTTATACTGTTGTTGGGTTTGTGATTATGGGCGCAAATCCGTTATCAGTATGTAGTGTGAATTAGTGGATTTATTAGGATTGAATTCCGAACGACTGTGAGGAGACGTTTCAATGTTCTATTTCTATTTTGGTCACTGTTCAAGTTAGAATGTGTATATACAGTTGTTAAGTGTTGATCCAGTGACTTGAAGGGAAAATCTGTACTGAAGACCTCTGTATTTTCTTGGGGTACTTTGTGTTGCATGTTGCTTTGGTGGTACAGATTCCTTAGGTGAGTAACTACATATTCAACCTGTTCTATTTGTGCTAAATTATTGGCAGAGTACAGTCGGGTTTCTTGGTTGAAATAAGAGCTTGATTGTTTGTCTGATTTTTATATGCGTCATTGATGACTGTTTTCGCGTTCTGGCCCTGTTTGGGTGAGTTGCACTAGGGATTTGCATGCACCAGGTAGGGATCGATTGATGGTGTTCCTTTCCGTTTGTTCACTCCGATAAACTGAGAAAGTATAAGTATGCTAAGTTCCTTTCTGTTTGTTCAATTCGACTGACTGATCATGAATTGGAATCAATGTGTGGTCACCATAGCATAGTTTCTCGGAAACCTTAAAAGGCTTAATGTTATAGAGTTGTTGGTTACAGCAATACGCTTGAAGCTCTTGCTTTCGAACTTGGTTCGAAAGCCTTACTGTGTTTAGGTGAAACTAGTTTTGGACATCAGACTGATTTATGGATAGTTGATGTGTTAGTTGCTGTACAAGAGATTTGCTGGGTTTCTATTTTCGTGATTTAGAACAGTGATCTTGATTTCGGCCTGTCTAACTTGTTCATTTATATACGGATGACTGCTTTCATAAGTGAAGGCAAGATGTTGATGAACTTATGTAAAAAGGGAAGTAAGAATGGATTGATTCTTTCTCTTCCTTTATTTTATATTATTGATAATGAACTATCAGTAGGAAATTAATTTGGTAACGTTTTGGTAGGAGACCAAATTGTTATGTTATTTCCTTTTGGAAGATCGCAACAATCCGACCAAAAGGTCGTGATTTGGATTCAATGATTGTTCATCTCGCATTCGCTTTGTTTCTTAATATTTGATGAAATATTAGAAAGTGTTAAGACTATTCTCAGAACAATGATAGAGTTACATGTTTGTAATCATTTAGTATTACAAGGACATAGCCTGAATATGTTTTCTTTTTGGATATTTGATCTCATTTAAACAGGGTGTTTAATGGAAACAATTGATGGATTGCAATTGTTTTAAAAGTTAGTGCTTATCATGCCTCTGGCCATCAACCGACTCATGTTGACTATTTTTGCAGATGGTTGCCGTAAGAGGTAAATACAATGCAGATCTGGCAGTCCGATCAGATAGTTTATTTGATTTATTATGAATTACAGCTTGATTTTATGGATGTACTATATGTGAAAAGATGTTTCTTTTCCGTTAGCATTATATCAAGTATGCTGTTGCATAAATGTAATTGTACGAGTTTCAAAAGGAATGAAAATAAGCGTTTGATACTTATGTGTTGTATTAAATTATGAATGATGAACTTCTTCGGTTTACGTAACGAAGAGGCATAGTTATCTTTGCATAATATGGATGCTTTTGTGATTGACAATGAAAGCTTGTAAGTAATTAGACTAAATTCTTATGAGTATTTAGTAGTTCTAATTTGATCTGGATAATGCAATATTGTAATTTAAATATTGTCTCTCTAGAGGATAGGTTAAATTTGAGCCTAAAAGATAACGCTAAACAAGTTGGATTGAATTACTAATCCCTAGTCCTAAGTATAACAGGACAATAGTAAATTGGATTCTAAATCATTTATATCTTTAAACTAAAAAGTATGATATAAATTCAGTTAAGAGAACTGGTAGGCAATCAATGGAATTCAGGTGGCAATCTCAAGCATAGGTTATGAGATATTGTCTGAATCTGTTGTTTAGAATCAGACGTATTCTAATGACTCCTTGATAGAAGCTAGACCTTAATACCTCTACCAAGTAATGAGATTAATGGAGGAGGGTCGCCTTAAGAAAATGAATCCAGGGATTGGAAATGGCTAACCTTAGGGAAAAGTCTTAAGAAGTAATTTAATCTTTAGTGCGTAACGCTTGTTTTCGGGTAGATCTTCTCGAGGCGGATTTAAAGGATGACGACATAAGGTCGATTGCAGGGTTGTACCTCCGAGAAGATTAGGATCTTCTCGGTTACAACAATGCAGTGACTTATGGCGACACCCCTCGTATCGATCGCTGAGATTTACACTTGATTTCACACGAGTTACCCCCGGGACCGATTAAGAACGTGGTCATGTTATATGACCGCCTCGAGATTTGGGTGTCATGACACACCGGGAACCGCAAGGTTGAACCAAGATGTCATCATATCCCTAACCCTCGTGGGTATCCATATAACATTATCACCTTGTTAATCTGCCTCCGGTGATTCAAGCTGTTGGGAAGGAAGGACTGACAATAATCAGTATAAGACATTCTATATAACATATGAATGGGGTGAAGGACGTATTCCAGATTGACGAGTATGCCGTTAAGGAATACGAGACATGAACAGTATGTTTCAAATCTTTGGCCAAAGTATCGCAAGCTGCTGATTGCGTTGTCCTGATTCACCTAGTCTAAGGGATGAGATGCCGATGGATAATGGTAACAGTTATTCAGTTAGATTCCTTGGACAGAGCATTCTGAATTCCCAGATTAGGGAAGAGAACCGCAAGAGTGATGTGTTAAATAAAAACACCGACTCTTATTACTCATGAATAGATCGGTAGATTACCGAGTCATGGAATGAATAGATCGGAAGTACTCCGAGTCATTACAGCTGCATATGGTTGCTTATTATATGAATGGTTATTTGAATTGTGAGTTCTAAATTATGTATTTAGAACCAGTATGCAATTATCAAAAAAAAAAATTCACTTGTTCTAAAGTTAAAAATGAGGATGTTACAAGTTCTGATGCATGACATTGGTTTGCACTATTATATTGATTTTTGATAGCTTCAATGAATGTAATGTGATTACCAAATGTACTTGTTATGAATATTTCTAATTCCATATTTTACTTATATCTGTATGGGTCAGTCCTATGTATATTTCATATGAATGGGTGTAAACCCTTTTCCATTTCCTTTTCATTGTGATTCAAATCTATACTCTATAATCCATTTTTTATTAGAATGACAACATTAGTCTAGAGGCCATCCTGAGTTATCAGATAAATGTATGGTTCATTTACATTCTCTTCACTTAAGTTTCTATCATAAATAATTCATTCTCACACAACTCACATAAAGGAGGGGCTCAGGCGCCCATGCGTGCCTTGGGTGAGCATCCAATGCCTGCTAGGTGATAGGCCGATGCACATGGGATTTCCTTGTTCTTTGAAAGGCATAAAAATGACTGCATATTGGCTCCATTGTTGGGACCTCTTTTCAAATTTTTTGTGAGAAATATCATGCATCTTTGTTCTTGTGATGTGTGATGACAGAGCGCCTGACTTTAGAAAGTGTTAAAAAGTGGTTCAAGAGTATAGAGGACGAGTTTTCTAAAAGATTCAACACTGGACCTGAGTTTAATGTGTGTGGATGGGTAGAAGAGAACCTATACCATGAACTTTATGAGACATTATTTTTATGCTTCCTAGTAGAGCTATATGAATGGATTTCAACATATGCATCCAGATCCAACTGGTACTATAGATCATGCATGTGGACCCAAGATGACTATCAGAGGCTGTAAGATGCAAATATAACTTAGACGCATGCTATTAATCACTAGTGGAAGGGAGTTCTAGCTAGTTACACCTTAGAATACACCATTTCAATGTATTCTTGGATATAAGTTGTTGTGTTTGAGTTTCTGAGGGAGCCTATAGGATCATTTTTGAGTGCTATTCCTCTGGCTATGAAGATATTGGTCATTAATTTGAGTTTAGAAGTATTCCCCATGGCCGGATAAGTTAATATGAGCACTGGGAGAGGAATTTAGGGTAGAGGAAGATGGTGGACATTATGGATGAGAAGGAAAGGGAGGAGAGACAAATCAAATATAATGAAAATTGTGAAAGGGAGATGATTAGACAACGCAATGTCAGCAAGTGTGATAGGTCTATGGAGGCAAATGTTGCATGAGAGGGTGTCAAGTTCATGGAGGACATTGAGCCTAAGAAATCTATGATACCCCATCTTGGAAAGCATGGGAGAGAGGCCCCTTTAGCTTTTGATGAGATTTTTTCACATGGAGAAAGAAGAGCCATCGACACACATCTGAACCCACCTGATGACCAACCCCTGGCACTTGGTTTTCCAAATCAAGGGAGAAGTATTGATAACCCAGTTGGTATCGGTGGGAGTGATTGATCGGCACCCAGGAGATATAATTTTTGTTTGGAACATCCATGGCTACACATACCATTCTAGTGTTTGGAGGAATTTTTGAAAAGTGCAAGTACACAAGGTTTATGCAACATGTTTGGGAGTGGTGCAGATACACTTCTCGGAAGTGGAGCAATATCATGACCATCAACGCATAGTTCAATTGATTGTTGGGGCACTAGTCTGTGACCACTTCATGCCCATTTCAAGCTACAGGAGGATCTCGGAGGTTTAACCGGTGGATCTGGAGGCACATGACCTAGTGGATCCAATGGACCTAGTGAGGAGGAAACACCGTGAGGGAACCAAGGATCTGGATTAGGAGGACAGGGGCCTTAGCCACCTCCTCAGGTGTTCTTTGAGATATCCTTACACTTGCCATATTACTAAGGTATAGAGGATGTTGCGTAACATTTATACAAGTGTGAATTTATTTGGCACGTGAAGTGGATCACTACCCCGAAGAGGAAGACAAATCAATTTGCAACATTATTACAAGGGCACACACATAACTAGTATAGGAATTACAACCCATATGAGATGGTGGTGAATTACATTGCATTGAAGAATGCCTTCCTAGAAGAATTCCATATACTGGAGTTTAAGAAGAAGAGCATCAGAGACACTTTGGAGGAGATGTAACAGAATGGCGTAAAGTGTGTGGGAGCATGATGCATGGTTTAAAACTCTCCTGTCAAAACTATCATATGGCATTTACCCTTCACAACATGCTCAATTTTTTGTTGGAGGGTTTATCACTCCATTTAGGAGGGCATTGTCACATAAAACATTCACTAACCCACATGAGGATTTAGAGGCTTCCTTACGTGTTGAAGTAGTTGGGAGTGTTGATACTAGTGTGAGCCATTTTCCTGGAGGCTTAAATTGATACAATCACCAAGAAGTTAGAGAAGCTATTTGAAAACTCAACACATGAGATTTGTAGTGGTCTTTTGTGTGTAGATTGTAAAGTAGAGGGGCATACCAAGGATAGTTACCCCTGAATTCAAGACGCGCTACATAGCAATAGATTGTGAAATTTTTCATGGGGACCGTGATGTGAGTAGGTGTCCATTGTTGTAGCACACAATCCAGAAGAATGTGTCTTTATAATGAAAGATCTACAGCTCTAAAACCCATGATACTAAGGATTGTAGGCTTATTAACCAGATCCATGAGGCCATTGATCATGGTGTGTGCCGCATCACCTTTCTCCAAAAGTAGTTCCGAGGAAGATGATTTCGTTATGAAGGATGTGTGGATGGAGGGGCACGTGGGAGAGGTTTTCACAGAGGATTTCATGGTCATAGTAACTAGGGAGGAGGGAAAAGTGAGTTCCCATGAGGAACCTACTATAATTGTGGATCTACAAAACATTACAAGCATGAGTGTCTAGATTTATTGTAGTGCTCATGGTGTGGGAAGAAGCATAAGTATGAGGAGTGCCCTGAGTTGTTTGAGCACATGAGATAGAAACATCGAAGGACAAGGGTGTTGGGATGGTGAGTATAAAGAATTCTGACACATAGTGGATTCCTAGAGTGGCGCATGAGTCAGGGTTAGAACCTATTTTGGTGACAACACGAGCAGAGGATATGCACTAAGGAAGTACAAAGGAAAATCACTCTAGTCTCAAGACAAGAAGTGGTGCATATGAAGTATTTGACCTTTCCCACCAGAAGGAAGTGTATCAAGAGATTTAATGGATGTCATTCAGAGCTTGTAGGGATAAATCTAGTGTCTAAAGGAACATTCTAGGTAGAATGAGCAAAGGAGGAATGATGAGGATCCATAGAAGGACCCTGATGAGGTCAAGGAAGTGTGCAAAATGTTAAGGAAAGAGAATAGTATTCCTCATAGGAGAATGACTACTAGATAAGGTACTATGTGCTAGAGCAGAGCGTAAAAGGTAGGTGTTGCATGAAAACCTCCCTCCCCATAACCTTGACTATGATATAGAGATCACATTGAATTCACTTGTGGATGGTCACTTGCGAGTAACATATTGATTGACAAACATGGGAGCAAAGGTCAATGTTCTTACATTAGATTCCTGACATCAAATGGGAAGGCCCACATTACAACCATCTTTGAATGTGTTGTATATGGAAAAAAAAACCTAAGGAAATTCCCATTGGAGTATTGAAGGATGTAGTTATCACCATTCAGGGGCCAAGTTAACCGGAGACTTTGAAGTCTTGGCGCGCCACAAGGCGTAAAATTTTCCAACATTTCTTGGGCACCCATGGTGCTATAAGAACAATGCTGACTTGAGGTTCAACAAAGGATATATCAGTTTTGAGAAAAAATAAGAATGGGTCATCATCCCTTTAAAGGATGGGAATTCAGTGCCTTACACTAAACTCGTTGGGAGAAGAGGTCCTTGATAGAATTTAGGTGCACTCCATCAGAGACCCAGAGATAATTCACCCTACATAAGGAGTTATCCAATTTGAGGATGCTCTCCTATGAGTGATACAAGAAAGCATGGTGTGTGAAAATTGGGCACGTGGGACCTATGAGTTAACCGGCAATAGTTTACGGGTGTATAACAAGAGTGACCAAGGTGCGCTCACTCAAGCACCTTTGAGGGAAAATTTTACCAAGTTACTCTGGAGGGGCATACCCTAAAATTTTCTTATGAGACATAGAAGCTTAGTGGAGGAGTGAGGATGAAAGAAGGGGGATACTAAACTATGTCCTTCTTTAGACTGCAACACAATGGTGGGCTACACACCGTGAGAGTATCTTATAATGGCACGAAGTTAGTATTTCCTTCTCTATCAGATTCTATAGAAGCAATGCACCCACTGCCATCAAGGAATATCATGGCAAGGAGCCCACCACATTCCACATCCAAGCTTGTGAGAAGGCCTAGAGGTCTTACCACCATCATTATGGGTACATAAGTTATATTCCACACTACAAGGTTGTGCGTGTGCATGGTATATCCACTCAGAAACACGCCCCTAGATGGGTAATAGGAAGGAGCTGAAAACTTATCTCATCTAACATTTTGAATATCAAAACACAAAGACATCAGTGGATAAGGCATTGTAAGTGATCATGTACCTTACAATAGTGGATAGTACCATGGTAGAAGATAGGCTACTAGATTTGTTAGGTTAGCCCAGTTTAGAGGCACGCTTTAACGAGGATGAATATGAGGAGATATAGCTTGAGCGTGCATGCATAGAAAAGGAAAAGGGGAAGATGGTTTACGCCATAGATGGTGAGGAGATGGAAGCTCTATGTTAATCACTCTATAGGTACATATGATGTTTTAGATATCGGTGATGAAAGGACAAATGCTTATCATTAGGTCGAAGTAGAACCCAAGGAAGCTACCATTGGAGACTATTGGTTGGAGAAGGAGGTCTCAAATATCATTGATTTGTTACATGAGTTCCAATATTTGTTCCCACGCAGGTACCATGAACTTAAAGGCATCCACCATTCCTTGGGGGAGATAAGGATAAAAATGAAGGAAGGTGTGTGCACAATCTAGAAGAGGGCATATCGAATGAATCCCAATTTGTACATACAAAGTCAAGGAAGAGATAGAAAAAATGATAGTGTCAGGTATCATTGAGGTTGTTGAAGAGTCAGAATGGATAAACCCAATGGTCATCAACATCAAGAAATATGGGAGGATAAGGATTTTCATTAACTAAAGGGATCTGAATGTAGTATGTTTCATCGATCCCTTTCCAACCCCATTTATCAAGAAATCTTAGAGGGAGTGGCCACGTGCGAAGTCTACTCCTTCACAGATGGGTTCTCAGGATACCACCAGGTGAGGATTACAAAGGAATACCAGAGAAAGATAAATTTCTCCACTAAATGGGGAATTTTTACCTATATGGTCATGCCTTTTGGGTCAAGAATGCACTCGTTGTTTTCTCATGTATTGTAGTACAAGCCTTTCAAGAATTCATCTATAAATTTCTTCAGGTTTATTTGGATGATTAGACTGTATATGGTCTAGTCAAAGACCATTGTGATAACTTAAGACTAATGTTTGAAAGGTGTTGGTAGTTGAGGATATCCCTCAACATCAAGAAATGTGTCTTTGATACCCCATTTGGAACCTTATTGGGGCATATCATATGTAAGGAAGGCTTACTAGTAGTTCTCACCAAGGTTGTTGTCATTGTGGGTTTAGGGGAGCCTACTAGCCAAAGCGCCATGCATGGATTCCTTGGGCATATAGGTTACTACAAGAATTTCATCAAGGGATATGCCAAAATCGACACGCCCTTAGAGGAATTTCTTAGACACAAGATTGCCTTTCATTGGGAAGAGGCGCAAAGTAGAGGGAATTCAACACATAAAAGGAATGGCTTGTCACTACACCCACACTTTGTTTCCCTATTTGGGATAAGCCTTTCCATTTTCATGTGGATGCCTCTAGTACAAATGTTGGAGTAGTACTAGATACAACTTGGTGAAGGGATTATTGACCATCCCATGTGTTTTACAAGTAGAAAGTTAACATCAACAGAAAAAAATTACACCACTATCAAGCACAAAGCACTATCCATGATCTACACACTTCACAAGTTCAGAAATATCTATTAAAGAACACCATTTGTATTCTACACAGACCACATGGCATTAAAATAATTAGTAAACAAGCCCATTTTATAAGGGCACATATGTTGATGGGTCCTACTATTCTAGGAATTTGAGTTTGCAGTGGTTTTCAAGCAAAGAAATAGTAATTCTGGACCCGATCACTTGTCTAGAATTGACTCAGGAGAGGACACGCAAAGCATTGAGGTTACCGTGCTAGATGTGCAAACTATTTAGGTTACACCATGCACCCTCGGACTTAGAGGATATTGTGGTATTTCTCAAAATGGGTGTGGTGCCAGAAGGGATGAAAGCATTAGAGAGGAAGAAGTTAGCCATATGCGCCACATCCTACATGTTGGTTAGTGGTGATTTCTACAACCTAGGATGCGATGAAGTGTTGCGTCGGTGAGTGCTAGAACATGAGTGTCCTGGCTATTATGGAGGAGGCACATGGAGGAAGTGTAGGTGGACACTATGCAAGGGACGCCACATGCACAAGATATTACAAGATGGGTTATGGTTGGAGACCCTATATCAAGATTGCAAAGAGTATTGAAAGGCATGTGACCATTTTCAGCACCTTGGCAAACCAGGTGGAGGGATGAAATGCCTTTGCACCCTATTCCAAGTACAAAGCCATTTGAAAAGTGGGCCATAGATTTTGTAGGCCCCATTTCTCTAGCCACGTGTAGGACAGATCATGCTATGTAATCACTTGCATGGATTATTTGACAAGATGGGTAGAAGTAACACCTACCAAGGATTATACAACATCTACAATAACCAAGTTTCTATGGGTAAATATTATTACAAGGTATGGATGCCATTAAGCTTAACTAGTGATAGGGGTATGCATTTACTCAATGAGACTGTTAGGATTCTATTAGCATAGTTCATGGTGGCTCATCATAAGACTACCCCTTACCATCCACAAAAAAATGGGACTGCCGTGCGAGGCAATTATTAAAATACTTGAGTCATAACCTAATCAAAATTTGTGATGTTGGTAGATAAGACTCGGGATGAAAAAGTATCAACGAGCTTCTATGGGATTATAGGACCACCTACAAGAGGTTGAATAAAGCCACACCATTTCAATTGGTTTTGGTGCAGTAGGTCTGTCTTACTTGTTGAATTCATATTACCTTCTCTCGTGTATAGTGTGTGAAGGAGGATTGGACGATGAACAAGCACTTTGGAGGAAATGATTGAAAAATTGATGAAATTAAATTAGAGATGATCATTGGCCGTGGAGTCAAAAGGCTGAAAAGGATAAAAAAGAATGACATGATCGTCACATAAAAAACAATTTAAGGTTAGGGAGATGGTATTGTTTTATGATTCCAAGTTTCTCGCCATCCCGAAAGTTGAAAGTCCATTGGTTGGGACCCTATATCATCTTAGACTTCCTTGATTCAAAGCATGCCACTTGAGAGCATTGGATGGGATGATATTTCTAGGACATTTAAATGGGATTAGACTGAATCCCTATTATAAATAAGGCTTCTCGCTTTTGTAATAAGGTAGTATTGCCAATTAATTTAGAATTTCCCTTTATGAAATTTCCTTTCTTGTGTTTCCCTTTATCATCATTTGTTCTCGTTGTTTTTTTATGCCTTGGGCATTGGTAACCAAATTTAAGTTTTGAAGGTTGTGCATGTGTAGAGAACCACTCATCTATTTTAGTGTGGGGTTGAGTGATACAAAGTATTGGCCTGTAATACAAGTTGAACTGGTAGTAGAAGTTATAGTGAATGGTGTGGTTGATGGATACAAAGAGTGTAAGGATAAAGGAAGCACATGGAAGAAGAGCCGGACAAATAAGGTTAGTGTCGGGATAAGAATCTAGAGAAACCACGTACGAGAGGAGGAAGAAGTGTAGGAACAACACGAGGTAGGCGAGAGAAAAAATAGGTGAAGGACAAAAGAAGTTCCTTCAAATGTCATTGACACACACATAAGATTCTTCCTGTCAAGATGGATTTTTTTCATTCTAGAAGGTTGTATAATGTTTTCCACAAGATTGGGCATGTAAGTGAAGGCATGTAAGGTCAACTTGGTGGAAAAATCTGCATTTAGTGTTAATTACGTGGTAGGTGTTAGTGAAAATTCACAAAGACCCCCAAAATGACCTATGGATCTAATTTTCTAAGGCAATGTCATTTGGTGTGAATGCACAACATTGAGCTTTCCCAAAGTGTGGGACCTTTACAAATGGGGAAAGATCTCTAGAGAAGGCTAGTTTCTCTTCCTAAACTACCTACCACAAGCTATTCCACCAAGAAAGCTAATCTAATCCTAATATAACTATGCCAAGAGAGAGAGAGAGAGAGAGAGAGAGAGAGAGAGAGAGAGAGAGAGAGAGAGTTAAAAATAGATCCTACATTAAAATGGTGATATACCAAAGAAGGAAAAGGCTAAACATTTATCAAAACCGCGCCATGGAAACAAAGAGAGGTGAGCAATGGAAAGGATGGACAAATGCATCACATACCAAAGATGGATTTTACATAGAAAATGTTCCAAAACTCCATGAACATAGCTCCAAAACCTGCAATGAACATCCAAACATGCAAAAATACCTGTAATGAAGAGAGACAAGAAGAAAACAAGTAAAAATGAGCAAGGATGGACAAATGCATCACAAATCACGTTTTTATTGCTCCGTAAGTTTGCAAAAACATCATTTCACCGGTAAGAGACAAAAATGCCATTACAGAGCATGGGAGGAGGTTAAAACTCCATTTTTGACCATGGGGAAAAAAATAAGGAGGGTACAAAGAGAAAGAATGAACAACTCACAAATGAGCCGAATCGGCTTTTCAACCATGAAGTAGAATGGAAGAAAGGAGAAAACATGGGAAAATATGAGCTTGGACTTCAACCACCGATAAGATTCATCTAATTGGCCTGAAAAATGATGGTTTTCAATGAAAAATTCCATACTTCGAAGTACATTTATTTACGAACAAAACAAAGGCCCATACTTCATTAAATTTGGTGGTTGATTGTCATTTCTGTATTTTTGCATGCTAGAGATGTTTTCTCATTTTTCTCCCACAAATATCCATCAAAATTCAAAATTGAACCCTCCATCATGTAGATAATTTCAACATCTTTCCATTGATATAAAGAACGCAAAACACCAAGCTCTAGATCAAAATATATGGCCCTCTAAAGATTTAGGGAAAAACTGGGGCAAAAATCGGGTCGGTGGGCAAACTTTAAAATTTTCCCATTTTTTGAATTTGGGAAAATTTCCCAAAAATTCCCCACACCCCACTACTCCACTGCCATGTGGTACTTTCCCATTCACTGATGGAAATGTGGGCCCAAACAACACTTTTCTCATTTAACCGTGTTTAGCTCTCTCGGTGACACGTGTCACCTCCCGGTTTGCTCTGGGGGCGCACTTCAAATTTTTCCTTTGTGCCTTTTTAGATTTTGGAAAATTTTTCCAAACAGCTCCACATCTCTTCCCTTCCACCAAGTCACGTGTTAGCTCCTCATCACTCGGTGGGCCTTCAGGCCAAAATTTGACTTGGGCATTTAGCCCTTTTAGCCAAGTTTTCCTTCATGGGCTGCGCCAACCCATTTATTTCCTTTGTCAGGTCTACAGGCCAAAATTTTCCTTTATGCCCTTTGACTAAAGTGCTAAAAACTTAAACTTTTCCCCGACATCCACCGCTCTGCCCTACCACGTGGCACCTTCTCATTGGTCATGGGCTTGTCTAGGGAAATTTTCCCCAAAAACTCCGCCGAGCCATAACTTGAGATTTACAAGGAGTTAGGAGGAAAATTTTACCTTTCGGAAAGGTGAGAAAATTATCTATCTAATGAAGCCATTTCCAGAAAATTTTGAGTCCCTGAAGCATGCCAAAAATTCATTTAAGTGCCAGCAAAGGAAAAGGAGGAGGAGTTAGCCAAAAATAAGTAGGGGCTTATTTTGGATAACACTTTTGGCGACTCAGAGGGGTCATCTACCTGCTAGATGAAGTGATCAGCTACCTTGAAGAATCCATTGGGCATGGAGTCATGAGTAGTAGCTTGCAAACTGATCTAAACTTTGAAAGCTTCCCTTTGAGCCACTTGAAGCCCACTGAACTTGGAGTTGATCTTCACCAAAATGCCACTGAAATGGATTGTGCAAGAGCAATACAACAACACCAAAAACTATTTACAAAACCTAAAATCATACATGCTCCAAATGGAACATGTAGAGTGTACATAAGCACTTCTTTTGCTGAAAGAAAACCTACCTACTCTACTCTAATTGGAAGCAAAGGTGGGCTAAACAAACCCTGCAACTGTTGTGCAAAATAGCTTCCTTTCTTCAAAATTGGCAGCCATGCAAATGATTTGGAGCTGAGTATGGCTTCTTGGATGAGTGGAAAATCAATAAGAAGCTGGTCTTCTACCCAAATTAGCAAGGTGTCAGCTGAAAGAAAATTGAATACCTCTTTTAGTTGCTCTGCATTTTGATTGAAGAGGTATGACAACTGATTCTTAGTACTTTGTAGCTCATCCTCATGCTTAGAAGCAAGCATGACTAGTTGTGACTTCTCCTTTGACTCCAATGAAGCCAAATACCTTATTGGGCAAGGTATGATCCATTTGATATGCCCATAGCTCTGATTTTCAACTCCAAAAATGGAGTCTTCTTGTAGACCTTCTTAAATGGATGGTGTGGAAGAAATGGTAGAAATTTTCTGCCCTTTCTCTTCATACAATGAAAAACATGGAAGATTTAAATATTCCAATCTTGATTCCAAAGAGCTGCTATAAGATGCAAGCTACTAAAAATGAAATTTCTCCTCCATGATAGTAGGTTCTTGTGTTTGGAATATGGATGATGAAGGAGAAGATGGTGTTATTTCAACCGGTTCTTCTTCATCAAAACAGTCCTCCAAAATCAGATAGGTAAACTACCTCATTGATGTCCTTCTATAAATGTTCAACCTTTCCCATGGCGTTCTCTTGATCTGCAACTTGATCACCATGGTTTCTTTCATCCTCCAACATTGAGTTTGAGAGATCAAACTCTTATTCAACACTAGAAATCAAGAGAGATGAAGTAGAAATAAGAAGTGAAGGTTCTTCTATAGCCTGCTTTGTGCTCAAAGCCTTTGGATCTGCACTTTTCTCCCCACAGCTAGAATGTGCTCCTCTTCTTTTGGATTTGGAGCAGCTTCTCCTTCCTCTGCTATTTGAAGACAATCTTGCTCTTGATTGAACTCTTCCTCTAGCATGAAGTTTGTCAAGTCAAACTCTTCAATCTGCTGCTCTAGAGGACAAGTTGGGATTGCAAGATCTTCTTCAGAGCTTCTTTCCATGGCTGATTGTGCAACTTGAATTGGACCAACATTTCCTTCAAGTAGAGTGCCAACATGGACACTACATTCTGAGCAAACCGATTGCTGATCTGCTTCTTCTTTTTGCTCTTCTTTTACTGTAACCAAATCAGCCTTGGCCACCACTCGTTCTTCAACTCTAACCTCCTCTATTGGTTTCACCATCAAGGGGATTTTTGTAATCCTAAATTTAAGAGCCAAATTCAATAAAATTGTAATCTTTTCCCCGCTTGTTTGGATCTTCTTCTTACCGTTGTTTTCCTTGACTGACATTCTGATTTTTATCTTCCCAACATGGATTTGGGAATGCAAGAGGAGGGGTGGGTTGTAACTCAATTGATTTTGTAATATTTTGTGGTGTTGGAGGAGATATAAAATTTTGTTTCTTTGTAGGGAGTGTCTGTTTGGAAGGGAAAAGGACAAAAGAATTGAGATGGGGTGGAATACTAGGGGATGGAGGAATGGAATCAACACTTGGGGCAACATGGGCTAGATTTGGAGTTTGGAATTCAAAATAAGATGGCGCTGCTTGAGGAATGGAAAGAGAAAAACCAGATGATGGTGTAGAACTTACCCATTGACAAGGTTTCTCAAAACCAAGTTTATAAGTCTCTATCTCTAGTTTCCATTGTGCAAGTTAGGGCAGCATCTCAATCATGAAGTCTAGCTTCTTTTGAGGGCTGTAATGTCTTGGAAAAGGGCCTCCCCATGGACAGGGTGCTTTAAAACCAATATGAAATGCCTTCATTTGTGCTTGAGCCCTTGATTGCACCATGCCAACCTCCATTTTTTGGATTTTCTACAAAAATATGCACTTTCTTCTTAACTGCCCTCATCATATGCATATCCTTATGCTTGATGTGCTTCATAGTTAAACTAATTTTGGCATTGCTCATATGGATATGCATACTGATTTTGAATTTGATCAAAATGCTGATCTGGAGGATTTGAAAAACATGTTGGAGGTGGAATATATTTCTACTATTGTAAATGTGAATTCCATCATGGAAATGAAGTCATGATTGCACAAATTAATGGAATGAAATATGGAAGAGATGGAAAGAAGAATGAATGGAAAATGAATGAAAATGAATGGAAAGAGGGTCTGCAACTTAGAGAATGAGTTATTTACCAGATGGATTCACCAGATGTGCTTTTGAATATGCCTCTAAAGGCTAAATCCTTAACAAGAACACACCAACCTATCAAAAATAAAGTAGAAGACCTCTAAGGTCCCACCGAGCGTGCCAAAACTATTAGTGCAAATTCAAATCACCCCCAAAATGACCTATGGATTTGATTTTCTAAGGAAATTTCATTTGGTGTGAATGCACAACATTGAGCTTTCCCAAAGTGTGGGACCTTTGCAAATGGGGAAAGCTCTCCAGAGAAGGTTGGTTCCTCTTCCTAAACTACCTACCACAAGCTATTCCAGTGTAGGAAA
Organism: Taxus wallichiana var. yunnanensis; assembly: GCA_018340775.1. Lineage (NCBI taxonomy): Eukaryota > Viridiplantae > Streptophyta > Pinopsida > Cupressales > Taxaceae > Taxus > Taxus wallichiana. The sequence goes on from CM031244.1 coordinate 237,597,295, forward strand.
GCTAATCTAATCCTAATCTAACTATGCCAAGGAGATAGAGAGAGAGAAAAGAGGGAAAAATAGAGCCTACACTAAAATGGTGATACACCAGAGAAGGAAAATGTTGAACATCTATCAAAACTTCCATGGAAACAAAGAGAGCTGAGTAATGGAAGTATGGACAAATGCATCACAAACCAAAGATAAATTTCACACAAAAATATTCTGAAACTCCACGAACAGAGCTCTAAAATTTGTAATGAACATCCAAACATGCACAAATACCTATAATGAAGAGAGGAAAGAAGAAAAAAGGAAAAACGAACAAGGACGGACAAATGCATCACAAATCACATTTTTTTATTGCTTCGAAGTTTGCACAAAACATCATTTCACCGGTAAGAGAAAAAAACACCATTAAAGAGCATGGGAGGAAGTTCAAACACCATTTTCAACTCGGGAAGAAAATAAGGGAGGGAAGAGCAGAAAGAATGAACAACGTGTTACAAATGAGCAAAAATTGGCTTTTAACCATGAAGTAGAATGGAAGAAAACATGATTTTGGACTTCAACCACTGATAAGATTCATCTAATTGGCCTGAAAAATGATGGGTTTCATGAAAAATCCCATACTTTGAAATACATTGCTTTACTGAGCAAAACAAAGGGCCCATATTTCATTAAATTTGGTGGTTGAATTCCATTTATGTATTTTTTGCGTGCGTAGATGTTTTCTCATTTTTTTCCTACAAATATCCATCAAAATTCAAAATTAAACCCTCCATATTGTAGATAATTTTAATATATTTCCATTGATATAAAGAATGCAAAAACCAAGCTCTGGATCAAAAGATATGGCCCTCTGAAGATTTAGGGAAAAATTGTGGAAAAAAATTGGTTCTAAGTGGTTTGAAAACTTTAAAATTTTCCCATTTTTTTAATTTGGGAAAATTTCCCAAAAATTTCCCACACCCCCCGCTCTACTGCCATGTGGTGCTTTCCCATTCACTGATGGAAACACGAGCCTAAACTATGCTTTTCTCCTTTAAATTTTTCATTGGGAAAATTTCCCAAATTTTCCCCGCGCTCCGCTCTCCCGGTGACACGTGTCACCTCCTGGTTCACTTGGCGGGGGTGTGCTTCAAATTTTTCCTTTGTGCCTTTTTTAGATTTTGGAAAAAATTTCCAAACAGATCCGTGCGTCCGCCCTTCCACGATGACATGTGTCATCTCCTCTAAAGGGCTAAATGCCAAGTTTTCCTCCACGGGCCCGCGCCAACCCATTTCTTTCCTTTGTTGGGCCTGTGGGCCAAAATTTTCCTTTGCACCCTTTGATCAAAGCACCAAAAACTTAAACTTTTCCCGACGTCCGCCGCTCCGCCTACCATGTGGCACCTTCTCATTGGCCGCGGCCTCGCATAGTGAACAATTCCCCAAAAACTCCGTCGAGCCATAACTTGAGATTTATAAGGAGTTAGGAGGAAAATTTTACCTTTCTGGAAAGGTGAGAAAATTATCTATCTGATGAATCCATTTCCAGAAATTTTGAGTCCCTAAAGCATGCCAAAAATTCATTTAAGTGTCAGCAAAGGAAAAGGAGGAGTTAGCCAAAAATAAGCAGGAGCTTATTTTGGATAACAATAGGTAAAATAGCATTTAATGCTTTGGAAGAAGGAAAAGTTATAAATAAGAAGTCAATAACTTCATTATTTTACCTTGTATTTATGAAGTGAAAATATATCTCGTGAACTAGGGCATCCAAAAGTAATATGTGCAAAGAAGAATCTAAGAAATCTAAGAGGGTGTGACTAGAGTAGATCCAAAAACCAGTAGGAAAGGAGTACACGAGTGTGGAGGAAGTTGTTGAGAAGAACTTTCTTGTGGAAGAAGTGTTCCAGTTAGGGTTTGATGGCTAGGGCACAAAGTTAGGAGGGTTTCTTCACAAGATTGAGTCTTGGGGTTGGATAAAGTGGTAGAGCAGAGCAAGGAGAAGACGTTTGAAGTGTAACCTAACCAGAAGAATGGCACCAAAGAAAGAAACCATCTCACCTAAAAATAAGAAGGGAAAGGGAAAGGGGAAGCAAATGGCTTCCATTGTAAGCAAAAATGAAGAGTGATGCATAGAGATGCAATACCGGATGGGGTATTGCTAGGAAAATAATGGGAGTCTCATTTGTGGAAAATGACTGTGAGTGACTATAATCATCGCACCAACATGAAAGAGAAAGAAATGGATTTGGAGTTGGTTCACCCAACAAAAAAGAGGACATTGGAGGGCATGCCCATATACAATGATGAAGTAAAATTTAAATTGGAGAAGGCAGGGTTACTATAACTTTACGAATTACCTTACTTCGGAAAACTTGAGCACCTCTATTAGTGGCTGATTTCCCGCATTCACGAAGACCATTTTTATTTAACAGGCTGCAAGATGTGCATAACTCCCCAGTTGATTTCCAAGTTCATAGGCCTTATCTATGAGGGGGATAACATTGATGATGACCTAAGCGACAAAGAGGCCATCAAGGAAACAATAGCCGCATATGACTACAAGAAAGGATCACGATACTTTGACATCGCAGAGATTCTAGACCCCATGATGAGGATGGTCGTGTGCTTGGTAACCAAGCTCAATGATCAAGAAATATGGACTCAAGTGAACAAGGCATGGCTGAACGTATGCTAGAAAATATCTGAGGGGACCATCTATAACTTATCTACTTTCATTGCGGATGAAATCATTAGCAATGCACAAGAGGGTGAGAAGATACTATTTGGAAATTTCCTCCTCATAATTTTTTTCTCAGAGATTAGAGTTCCCAATGGGCTGGAAAGTTTTGTTTGGGAGTACCTAGAAGAGGATCCCTCACCCATAAAGAGGTTCGTGAAATATACTTGTTAGACCATGACAGCCACTCACAAAGCGTACTTAGAGAAGTGGTACAAACACGTGAGGGATGCATTTGGGCCAGTGGAGATTCCTAGAGTAGTTTCCCATGCTCATGAATGGAGGTGTAGAATTTGAAGTGTATCAACACTTCGCATTTGATGATTTAGGTTTACGATGAAAACATGAGCTCGTGGTGCAAACTACCCTTCTCCTTCAACGTGTTATACTTCCAAGTTGGAGTTAACCAGTTCAAGGAGGCCAAGAGACTAAGTTTTGACTTCAGTAAGGTAGATTAAGACCACCAAAAGTTGCTCCAAAAGCTATTCTACCCCAAGAAGCACACATACATGGAGAGATACGTCTCCCACGATATACAAATGATGAAGCCTATAACATATCCAATTCTTTGGAAGAGCTACAAAGAAGGTTATACCTTCACATAAGGCCAAAATTTCGAAAGGCACTTACTTAGAGAATGACATCTCCATCCCTGAAGACCCCATAGGAAGGAAGATGGCCATGCCTAGGAAGACGGAAAGAGAAGAGGTGTAGAAAACACCAAGTGTTCAGGCTACACAAGTGGTAAGCATGCTAGAGATGAGTGCTAAGCCTAGTACTTACGCATGGAGAAAGAAGTCCCCAGTGAAAGAAAAGACTCCAGAAGAAGAAGCACTAGATGACAAAGTACCCATCACTCAGGAGAATTCACTAGAGGAGGAGGAAGAGAAAGAAAAATCTCCTATTAGGAAGAAGTAGAAGGCGACAGAGGAGGATGAATCAGAGGGTATAGAGAGTTTAGAGGCCTATAGAGGTGAAAGAGATGATGATGATGAAATTGAGGTAGTTTAAGGCCCTCCCATATTTGAAGTACATGAATCGGAGGAGGAAGGAGAGGAAGAATAAAATGAGTACATCTTTGTCAGGAGGGAGAATGATAAGGAAAATGAGGATGCTCAGGACAGAGGGGTAAGCAAAGAAGTCACAAAAGAGAAAAGGACCCCAAGCATCACAAAGGAATAGGTAGACAAGGATGTGGAGAAAGAAGTAGAAAAAATCATTGAGCACCTAGTAGAGAAAGAGATGGAATGCAACGTGAACATGGTAATGAAGTAGAGGAGGAGAACATAGAAAAGGAATATGGTATCATGGGAGGAGATCCTAGTTTGGCTGTGAGCTTTCCTAAGGTCACACACATGGGGAGAAAGAGCACGAAGCATCAAAAGTTTAGGGGATGGGCTACATTGATGATCCAAACAAGGTGTTGCATGTACGCTTCAAAGCACCATACCAATGGAGAAACTCTTGGCTATGACATCATTTGATGATGGAGGTGCATACCCTCAGATGAGGAAACTGATTTCTTAGGCATTTGAGTCCCACATCGATGATCTAGAGTTCGAAGTAAGCTAATGGGAAATAATGAAGGTACCGAGTTCAAAAGGATTCAACCCCTTGGTAAATGCTTAGCGGCTATCAAACGAACAAATCTGTAATGTGTTGAACAAGGTTTTGGTTGAAGTAGAAGCCGGATCTTCGGGAGGAATGATAGGGTGAAGTTCCTAGAGGCATAACTAGAGAAAAAGGAAGAAGATCTCAAGGAAAGAACCAAGGACTTAAAGTGGGAGGAACTAATCAGCACTCAACTAAGGCGTGAGTTAAAAGAAGATAAGGAAAGGGTGTACAAGGTTTATAAGAAAGTAGAGATGATCACAAATTCCATTGTCTTGAAGCATCCAAATTTGACACCACTAGCGTAGAAGTATGGATCCACCCTAGAGTGCCTAGAGGACTTGACCCACATCCTCACAATGGAAAGGTGACCAATGGCCTTAAAATCTACGAGAGAGGCATTATAACACAAAGAGAAGGAGGATAAGATGAAGGTTGTGACAATTTTTGCTTAGTATAATAAAGTCCTCGCTGATGTTAAAGTCACTGCCTAAGTCATTGATGCCTCCTATGAAAACGTGTGTCGATAGAGATAGAGTGGAAAGAATTTTGGTCATCACTCATGAAACAAAGCTCAATGAGTTCCAAGAGAAGAACAAGGGGAATAGAGTAGAAAGTGACAAAATTATAGCTGAGGTTGAGAAGAAATCGGAGGCTATTAAGACCTTATGGGGCTCAATCAAGAACTGGATCAAGGAGTTGTATCCCCAGATCACTCGAAGGATGGATGCACTCAAGGATTTGGGTAAACAATTGGAGGGGATCGTGGAAACAATGAATACCCAAGGAGAAGGGCTAGGATTTGAAGAGGTGAGTACCCTAGTCGGTGACCTCTGTCAACAGGAACAGAATGAAGTCACTGCCTAGAATAAGTTAGAGGAAGACTTGAAGAAATATTTCCCTCTCCTCTTGTAGAAGTAATCATAGTTTCCCCATTCTTTCATTCTTCCCCAAATTCTTCATTCCTTTATTATTTCCCCAAACTATTTAGGAACAGTCATTATTTATTCATTGAGAAAATGTTCTGAGGGTGGAGAACAAGCATAGTGTGTGGTGATTTTGGGCCCCTAAAATATTGGCTAAGTATAAGAAGGTGCATGGGCGCATAAGGCCTATTTGAAGAAGGGAACCTAAGGAGAAAGCGTGTAGGACAGGGTTTTCGGAGGGTTTAGTAGAATCGATGGTGTGCGCACATAAAGGCGAGAAAAGGTTTTGGGACTTATCCATATTTGGCATATCGGGAAGAACATGAGGAAAGAATGACCCGACTACATATGTAGAGTGGATAAGGTGCCATCTGGAAACTTGGTGCCCACGAATAGAATATACCTTGTGATAAAATATTCCAGAAGGTCATCATAGCGAAGAATGGAGAGCTCGGGTCTAAAGGAGCATTCTCCCATGGAGGACCACTTGGAAAATTTGTAACCAATCTACAACTTCGAGAAAGGCATGGAAATTATTTCTAAGGCTGTAAATACAAGCACTGTCAAAGATATTGATATACATGGGAGAATGGAAAATAGGCAAAGCTATGCAGAAATATTGTGTGAGTCCTATGGGTTGGGTTTAGAGGATTTGTAGGAGTATGATGTATTAAGGGGATGGGCCTACATTTTTCTTCTTCTTGTAATATGAAAGACTTAAGTCTAGTTTTGATGCATGACATTGGTCTGCACTATTATATTGATTTTTGATAGCTTCAATGAATGTAATGTGATTACCAAATGTACTTGTTATGAATATTTCTGATTCCATCTTTTACTTATAGCATTTGTATGGGTCGGTCCTATGTATATTTCATATGAATGGGTGTAAACCCTTGTCCATTTCCTTTTTATTGTGATTCAAATCTATGCTCTATAATCCATTTATTATTGGAATGACAACATTAGTCTAAAGGTCATCCTGAGTTCTCGAGATGAATGTATGGTTTGTTTCCATTCTCTTCACTTAAGTTTCGTAAGTAAATAATGCATTCTCACATAACTCACATAAAGGATGGTCTCAACGCCCGCGCATGTCTCGTATGAGCACCCGGTTCTGCTAGGTGAGAGGACGATGTGCATGGATTTCCTTTTATTTGAAAGGCATAAAAATAACTACATGATAGGAGGTCAAAATTATTCAATGGAGGTGGCGAGAAGGTGGTGTTACTTCTTGGTCTATATGGAGAAAATTGATGAGAAAGGAAAGGGTTAGTTTTGACATGAGTTTTAGGTTGACCAATTAGATCTCTTAAATATGGGGAATGGAAAAAATGGGTTGAGTAACTGTAGAAAAAATGACCAAAGGGGTGGAAGTAATGATAGACGGTGGGAATCTTGATCGGAAGCAATAGTAGAAATATGAATGTTGTTTGATGACATGTTTTGTTCCATTTTTATTTTGTGTGATCTTGTAATAAATGACATGAAACAAACAAGTAAAACAAAACTATGCTGATTTTTAATTAGACCAATCAAGTCACACAACAAGGTTTTGATTATCTTGATTATTATAGATGTGAAAAAAATGAAAGATGGGATTGAAGGGAGCCTAGGAAATGGTCAATCTATGGATGGTTTTAGGTAGTTTTAGCTGGAGTCCTTGATATACCCAAAGGTACATGAGGTAAAAATCAAGATGAATACTGGTACAAGGCTTGGCATTAGAGCCCACCCCCTCACTTCACAGTCTTGCAACAATAAGGGAGTTGGGTGCTTAGCGAATATATCATTAGATAAAAAACTTGTGACATGGGTAGAACACGAAATGGATTTCCTATTCGGTGATAAAATCCCGATAGTTCCATCTAGTAGGAGATGTTTAGATGTGTAGTTTTGATGCGTGTAATAAAATTGTATGAAGAGATTTGACCCATTAATCAAACTAGATCAAAAAAAAATGCAAGATTCTTTTTTAGATCCAAAATGAAATCTTATGTTCAATGAGGACAATTAAGAAAGAAAGTATGATTTAAAAGGAGAAACTAAGAAAAAGAGGAATACCTAGATAACGATTTCCTTTTTATTATTTTTAATTTTCAAAGAAAGAAAGTAGATCAAAGCAATGCAAACCCCGCATGTAAGAAAGCAAGAAATGATCCTTCCTACAAGGTTAGTAGAAGATGGATACAAGAAAATAGAAATGAAACAAAAACATAAAACTCAACAAATAAAGGTGGTCCCATCAGCGTGCCATAATGTTGAACAAGTTTCCTCGCTACCTGTTTTAGATTAGTGAAATTGCAACAAGAGAACAAGAAACTCCAAGTATGAGAGGGTTTATGGTACCTCTAGATATGATGATGATGTATGCATGCTTAAAATGAGAGATCCTTCTTCGCAACGAGCTAGATGACTTGTAAATCAAGTGAATTCAACACGAAAAATGAATTAGTAGATAGATGGGTGGGTTTCCTGACAATGTCAGTCCCGAGAAGTGAAAACTTCCTAGGATGGATGTCAACCCACATTTTGATAAAGATAAGATAAAATATTGATAAATTGGATGTAGCAAAATCAGAATCAGTAATGAAAATTGAGATGTAATAAGAGATGATAATATGCGAGATATGATCTTAAAAATTTAAATCAAACCTATGTAGGTTGATGGTGACCCAAGATTACAGGGGCCTAATTAAAACCGAATGGAGTAGATAAATTAAAACAATGACAAAAATTTAGATTTGAAGGCCTTTAAGGTAGATCTGAATCTAAGATGAGGAATAAGAATCTACAAGATATTTTCAATTAGATATAAATGAAAATATGTCATAAAATTATGAGATATGAAGATGAATGCATTAAATACTGATTTGGTTGATGATGATAGGGATGAGTTGGAGATGACTGGTGGTTGGTAGAAAAGATATGAGAAGACAAAAAGGGAAGATTGATAGGAACTAAGGTCTATGTGACTGTGGAATCAAAGAGATGATGACTGGGAATATGATTGATAGAGAGACCGAAAAAATGGAAGATGGGTCAACAATGACCAAATAGGGTTGTTGATGGTGACTAGGGCTGATCTAGGGTTGGCTGAAAAATGGATGGATGAGATTGAGGACCAACAGAGATAAAAATGAAGGTCCTGGGAAGGCGGGAGATGACTCATGATGATAACAGAACCTGCATAAGATCTTGGTGAAGAATATGGTGACAAAATTTCAACAATGAACCTAAGCATGAAAATTTGAAAAATATCTCCAAATATCCAAGGTTGAAGCACAACATCTCCAAGATGATGATGGCAGCTACAAGAGAAAACTCAAAATGAAGGCAAGATCACAAGAAATCCCAAAATATATAGAATTTCATCCTTGAAAAATGAGGGGTAAGGGTGGATATATAGGGTCAATGGTGACCCATGTGGGTCATCGTTGATCATGGGGATCTATCCATTTGGGTGGTGGAAAGGTGATGAGCTTGAGATAATGATCCCATAAGAGGCGGGATTAGGGTTTTGAAGGGTTAAGACAAGTTAGGGTTTCTTAGGATGAGTAAATGGGTAGGTGGAGGGTGAAAAATATTAAATAAAGGCCATGGAGAGGTGAAATTATTAAATGATGGCCTAGAAAGGATAAAATAGAAGATTTAGGGAGAGAAAATGAATTAAATGGGGTTTATAATTAACTAAACATGATTAGGGATGATTAAGGAGGAATAATAATGATAAGTGGGATAAATTGAATTTAGGAGGGAAGAAGGGAATTCGAAAGGGAAGAGAGGTATGTATGTAAAGACAATGGAGATAGAATGCAAGGAGAGGGGTAACGATACCAAAAATGGGGTCTACACTTACTACCATAACCATGTGCGAGATCCACTTTGTTTGTTAGTGGTGGGACTACAAATGCTAATATCGGCCATGACATGTCATATTCCTATGTGTTATATGAAATGATATCTACCATGTGTAGGGTGTTGGGGTAGCATATCTTGTAATCCCAAACTACTGTGTGATTTAAAAATATTATAATCATTTCCCTTCTTTAGGTATATATACTAAAATTTGGTAACTTGCCCTTTGGAAATGAAAAGTTTGGATTTATTTTTATACTAAGACAAAAACTCACATTTAAAGCTCATTAAGTATGGTATTATCTCTTCCACATGAATTTATAACCTCTACACACTACTATGTCATTCATCTTTGTAATATTAATTATAAAAACCAACAATCTATCTCTAGAAAGTTTTTCACTTCTTCAACCTTGTCATCATTAATTACATATTTGGGACCTTACATAAAAGAGCCACACCATAATATGGTATTGGATGACCTGTATGGTCCCATAAATCTTCATCAAGTGACTCTCTTTATAATTTTAAAATCTTATATGAATCAGTTCATCTTCCCTAGGTTAGCCATAATGTGAATATCTAATGTATGAGAGCTTATATAAACAAGTCACTACATTTTATAACCCACCGACACTATCGATACTCTTATTAGAAAATGTCTACCCTTAATCACTTAAGGATCTCATAAAATCTTCATAAAATAGTTACAAATCATTTGGAACAACCACCATAGAGGTATGGAATAATTAAACTAGGTGAAGAATTCTAGATTCCTCTATTTCCAAGCATGTAAAAGTCTTAGAACCACGTTTTAGAGAGAGAAATTAACTCAAGAATTATAAAATGTTTCAGGAATAAACAGTTAGTGTACGTACCCAAAATTGTAGGGTACCTTGCACAAACCGAATGATGTTACACATGCCCCAATGATGATACAGGTCACCTCGCAAGGTGTTCGGGATCCAGAGAAGCTCACAAAGTATATGTTAGCATCCCAAATGCTTTAAACAAGTTCCTTGTGCTTTGTTTTATCCTTTTCCCCCTTTTAAATGCATTTTTGACCTTTAGTAATGAAACCACCACCATGTCGGGTGGTGGTCCTATAACCGCCCCCACTTAGGGTAACGGTCCTTCACGCATTTTCCAACATGTTCCTTTGATCGCGACTTGCGTAAATTTTCAACATTTACCAACTTTTCTCAACCACTTTAGCTTGTATTTATGTTTTTGGTTCCCTGTAATAGTGTTTCTCCATTGTTTAATGGTAAAAGAGTTCCATTCCAAGTTACCCTTTGGTGAATGGGAATTCTATAAATAGCTGGTTTGTTTTCAAACAAATGGCCCCTCATCCTCTCAATTCTCTTGTTCATTTTTTCAATTCCTTTCTTAGAATTTTGTTAGTTTCAGGTTTTGCTTCCATTGTTGGCATTTTGGAGGTCATATCATCTTCTTGTTTCAAGTCTTGTTTCATTGCTACTGCATACAGTCAGTTTAAAATAGAATAGCTTCATTTCTAGACTAGAATCCATTAAAGTTGTAGGTTTTGTTTTGTCACAAGAATAGCTTCTGAAACTCTCGGTACACTTGTGTTGTATTCCCACAATAAATCCCACTAGGAATTACATAGTCAAGCTCTGTTCACTTGCGCTATCCCTCTCCTACTTGCATTGTATTTGGTCTATATCCAAAGATGCCATTATTCAAACGCTATCTTCTACTGATACTATCATATACACACTTTCTGGATTCACGAGGACACAAAGGAATGAGGAGATCACACTGAGGGGATGAAATCACACACAACTAGATTTACCACTATTCTGTAAATGCCAGGTTTGAGCTATCAAAGTTCTAGTTACAACATATCAAATAAAGTAGTGAATTATTTCATTTTAGTTAAAATTTCACTCTCGATATCACCAGGGAAGTCTGTGGGGATTGATAGTTTCTGAGAAACTATGATTCATTCCTCACTTCTGAGGTAGAATTGAGAGCCTTTCAAGTTAATATATTTAGTTTCTTAGATATTTAGGATAAAATCATAATTGCACAGGCAAATAGCCATACCAGGCTACTTTGTTTGTTTTCATTTTGTTTCTAGATTAGTTGTCCATTTTATAAATATACTAGAGTAGCTGCTCTTCAATTCATTGAAATACGTCATTGAAAAATACAAAAATAACAAGATGCTTGCATAGTGTAAATACCTCTTTTGTAATCAGTTTATTTAATGTTAGTTGGAGGTTGAATCATCTTTGTATGACAATCACAGGACCTAGAGAGCCTAGAGAGTATATATTTGAACCTATAGTACCTCAACCAAATTTACCCACGACTTTAGCTGATATAGATCAAGACCTTAGGATATAGGTCTTTCGAGCCACAACAAACTTACAAGAAATTAGTGAGCAACTGAGAGGGTTAAACATTGAAGACAAAAAGCTTACAACTTCTGGTCAAACCATCCAAATTATAGATTGCCTTGATAAAACACCTAAATGACCGTGCAAGGGTTCAAACGAGAACAAACATTTGGTTGCGATCCTTTGGTTCCACAGCCTAACGCAGGAGACCTCCTCGTTGATATAGACACTAGCTTATGTATCCAAGTTTCCAAAACACCTGTTAGGTACTCCAAGAAAATCATACAACTTCTAGTTCTAAACATAGAAGCTAAAAAGGCATACGATTACTAGATAGTCGGAAGAAGGGATTGATTCTTCACATGACCATAACAGTCCTCAACAACCACATACTCATGGTTGTGATCCCCAAGTCCCATAACCCAATGGGCCTACAAATTAGTCAAGTATTGACACCAGCTTGTGAATGCTGGTGTTTAGATCTTCACCACTCCCGCTAGATATTATAGCATAGTTTTCCATATTAAACATAGAAGCTAATCAATCCAATATTTTCTAGGCTAGACCAGAAAACCACCCATAGCTAACCAAAAAATCCACTAAAATGACCTACCACTACTTTCATGACCTTGTCTGGAGATATATACGAAGCTCCCACAGGTCACTTCCCATGTATCCAACAACCAAGAAATAGGATCTCGGCAGAGCTCAACATCGATTGGAGTCTCCAAACTGCCATTATATCCGAACGAGCCATTACACCAATCCAGGTTAGGAGGGCCTTCTTCACCTTAGATTCACATATTCCATTATTGCGTGTTGAGGATTTAAGATTACCCGAATTAGCTTATACATATCCATTCACATTAAACATTCACCACTATCTCGACACGACCTCGGGAAGTCGGGTACGAGGAAAGAGTACTTATAGATTCCCATGCTCGCTTGTCACTTTTCCATCATACAAAATTGGTGAACCCAACGTGAAACAAACTAATATTCCTCTTTCTATTTTCATTTCTTCCATCCACCTTCACTCTTTCCCATTATTCTACGGGTATTCATATACCCCCCGAATATGTCGAGATATGATGCATATGGTAGACCTCTCTCAGGTCTCGAAGTAAACTATAGTCAAACAAATAGACAACCATCGCCCTCGCTTTCTGCATGGGCTGATAACTATTCGAGTAATTACTTGTCATCTCAAACTCCCCCTCATAGGACTAGCTCTAGTTCTTCATTCTGAATTGAGAATTTGATCAGTTTACACAAACACAACAATACGAGCCATCGGGCTCTAACAATATGACGTTTACTGGAGAATCCACTTCATCTCCTCGGTCTTGTTCAGACCACAGATCAGTAGACAATCAGACCCACTCCCCTTTTTGGATGAGGAGTACTTAGCACACTTCACTAAAAGTGAACAATGCTTCCAAAATATGTATCCACCTATAGGGAGTTTGCAAATACAGTCTGATACCCTATTCCAGGAGAACACCCCCATAACTACACCTATGGGAAATACACTCGGTGAAGCTTGGTAGGGTAATGACTAGTTCATAGTAGGGTATCATACCCCCTTACAACCTCAAGCCATACAACAAACACCCTTAAGGAAAAACACTGCGTCTTCACCGATGGAGGTCATTTCAGCCTTAGCTGAGAAGGTTAGAGGGCTAGAACTTGCTCAAGAAAACCAAAATTCATATTTTGGGCAAGCGGGAATCCCCAACCCTCTACATCACCCTAGTCAAGTTGACCTCCTTACAGGAATAGGCATGTTAGGCATGCCTCCTCAAAATCCTTATAATTATCCACAACAAATGCCAACTAGGACAATGTTTTCAAACGCCACTCCAGTTGAAAACATGACACCTCCCGGCTTGGCACCAAACAACCTATACCAGAACAATGCTCCTCCTTATTTAAACATTTATTCAAAGTCACCACAAGGAGACATGTTCTCTTCTCCCGGATGTTCGTTCAACCACAGGGATTCCCTTATGTCCCTACAAATGCATATGCTATGCCATATCAACAACTTATTCCACCTCAACCCCCTCAGCAAACCCCATCAATGGTCGAGGCCTATGCAGTAGGGACTTATTCAGAATATTTAAAAGAGCCCCTAGACTTCACCATATGAAGTGTTATGCTTCCAAGACCTCTTCCCGATTTACCCAAATACAAAGGGGAAGGGGACCCAAACACACACATTAAGGCCTATGCCATAGCCATATGGGAGTTACTCCCTTGGGATGGGGTTGTTACTAAGATCTTCCCCAAGACCTTAGAGGGTATCACCCTTGATTGGTATTACAGAATACCTAAGCCTTGATACACTCATTTAAACAACTCATGTTAGAATTCATCAAAGCTTTCGACATGAACAAATTATTAAGAACGGGAATCAGGGAATTCTTGCATATTAAGCAAGAACATAATGAATCCACTGCTCATTTTATCCAAAGATGGCGTACGGTTCTCTACTCATCGAGTGCTCCAAATATGGATCAAATGGAACTATGTGATTTATTCCTTAATTCACTCAATAGAGAGATAAAGGAAGAAGTCCAGAAGTTCCCACTAAGAACTTACGATGAAGTACTCGAAAGTGCTCTCCGAATCGACCAAGAAGTGATTGATAGTGGTCATAAAACATATGGGACAAACGGGAAATTAACCACTCCCAATCAAAACACACTGCCCTATCCTAACACTAGGAATGCTAATCAAGGACCTAAGATCCTTAACAAGAACCACGATGTTACAATGGATGGAGTAACTGACCAAGCTAAAAGGAAAAGTATTGTAAACATTTCACCACCTGTTAATAGTCAACGAAATAATAATTTTACCCCAACAATCAACATGGTGGATTTTAATCATCCACCATGGAAACAACAACAACAACGACAAGTCCAAACAAAGTCCAAATCAAAACCCAACCGGATATCAGAGTCAAAACCAAAGGCAAACAACCTCAAAATTTTAACTCTAACAACCAACAACCTTATCATAATTTTGGGCCACAACAGGTTTTAAATCAACAGCCTCAAAATTACAATCCCAATTTATATTGTGGCTTCCACAAAATTCAAGGCCATGATACTAGGACTTGTCATGAATATAATAAATTCATGCAGCATTTTCCAGAAGATCAAAAACAACTCTTTATAGATATGTTTTTAGCAAATTTTATAGTACCCATGCCAAACACTTATGCAGGGGCAGTTTCCCCTCAAAATGCATCCCTCAAGATCTTCAATGACCCGCTCCCAAACCATTCTAACAACAACATGTTAGATCCTAATGGAACAAATAAGGGTGTCATGACAGAAACAATGATCATGAAGCTTCAAATTCATTAAATCCACCAGTCGCACCCCAATTAGGAACTCGACCTCAAACTAAGATAGTTGGTTTAGTAGAGTTAGACACCGAGCTACCCATAGAAACCATAACAAGAACATGGGATTATTCTTCTCAACCAACTCCAAGTTATTCATTAGAGCCAGACAACACTAAACAAACATTGCTAAAACCTATAGCACCTATGATCTAATTAATGATTTAACTAAAACCTTCTCACACATATCCTTCTTGGATTTGTTAAAAAACTCTCCCACCCACAGAGCTGCTCTCTTAGAAGCATTAGGCCTTGGTCATTTAATCAACATCACTCCTCCTCCGAAACACAAGTAAACCATGTGGATTTTGACATTTATCCTCCTGGGGCAGCTAGATAGGGATACAAAATTTATATTCGATATAAGAAAAATGCCAACAGACGCTGAAATTACATGAAGAGGCGACCCAACTTTACATTTACAAGTTTGGGTCTACAATAATTATGTTAAACATGCAATGGTCGATGATGGGGTGGCAGTCAACATAGTCCCCTTCACTTTCCTTCAAAAGCTAGGATATGGAGAAACAAACTGTTCCACGACGTGAAATACGCTAAGAGGTTATGATAGCCTCAAAGCCACTTCGATTGGAACCATAGTTTTACCAGTCACTTTAGGACCCAAGATGGTCCTCACCAGTTTTATATTATAGATCAGGAAACCAATTATAATATGATCCTTGGTTGGCCATGGATACACCGCATGAAGGAAATCCCTTCCACTCTATTCCAAGAAATAAGATTTCTACACTTAGGGAAAATATTTGTGGCACAAGGTGACCCAAAACCCTTCGATATACACCTAGCTGATTTAAAGAAAAGACCAGGTGTTCACTCCAAGTTTGAACTCCCAACAAATCATCTTGTCAAGCCAACTAATTCACAACCAAAAGAAAAGTTGATACCCACCACTGAGTTAGAAATTACAAATCCAACCGAAGATGTTCCAGTACTCAAAAATGAGACCAATGCTATAAAAGTAGTATCACTAGGGACTACCACAAAAATTGTTGAGTTGTTGGAGAAAGACTTACCTATTCTCCTACTATTTGATTCCATGGGTATAGGACACACCTTGGGAATCGCTTCTCTTCCATCAGATGAAGTTTTTATGGTAGAAGTAACCGAAGTAGAAGAAACAGATATGAAAGATATCCCAACGTCCATTTTTCCAAGAAAGTATTGGACTCTCCACTTTGATGGAGCTAGATGTCACTTTGAGTCTGGGGCGGGGGGTGATCTTTACTTCACCTAAGGGAAAGATCCTACCTTTCACCTTCAAATTAAACTTTGAATGTACAAACAATGGAGCTGAGTACAAAGCTCTCCTCCTTGGCCTCATCTTAGCTAAAAGAATGGGTGTCAATAACATTAGAGTGCTAGGAGACTCACAACTAGTTACAAACCAAGTCTCTGAGGTATATGAAACTAGGGCTGAACATTTACAACTATACAAAACAGCCATGTTAGATTTAAGCAAGGGATTCAACTTCATATCAATTGAAGCAATCCCACGAGAGAAAAACCTTCTCGTAGACTCAATAATAACCTCAGCTTCCCATTTCACCCCAAACAATGAGTTGGAGGACACAAATTTCATGGTATCACTTCATACCAAACCATTAGTGTAAAATACCAACAAACTCACTCCTAGCTCATGGAGAAGCTGAGGATGATTTTTCTATCATAGGTCACTTTGATAATGATAAAGTCACTCTCGAATATTTGAACGCCTATGCGAGCTACACCTTACTCACGTATAGTTGATCTTTCCCTAATACCTAATTCCTCTTCCTACTTTGGAAATCCCACGGTAGAGTCTCCTCCATAGAAGGATCTCAATATCTACGAGATAGAAAATGGAGAAATCTTGGAACTACCTCCAGCCCCACCTAATTTGAAGAAGGTAACGCTTCTTTGATAGAAGAAACCATTGATATAAACATTGGAATGGAAGAAGAACCAAGAATTTTGAAGTTGGGATCCTCGTTAACCCCAGAGGAGATAGAAATACACACCCAAATCCTCAAAGAACATCAAAAGGATTTTGCATTTAATTATAAAGAAATGATGGGCATTGCACCACAAGTTGTGGTACATAATCTTGTCACTAAACCAGATGTGAAGCCAATTAAATAGAAGTCAAGACCAATGAAGCCAAAAGTGGCTCTCATGGTAAAAGAGGAAGTAGTAAAACTTCTCCAAGTAGGATTCATCAAGCCCATTGACTATTCACAATGGGTATCTAATATCATTCCCGTCCTAAAAAGAATGGGAAGATATGCATTTGCATAGATTTTTGGGATATTAACAAAGCTTGTCCCAAGGATGATTTCCCATTACCATCCATTGACGTTATCGTTGATGCAACAGTTGGATTTGAACTATTGTCCCTCATGGATGGGTTCTCAGGGTACAATCAGATTAAAATATTTGAACAAGATCAAGCCAAAACCACATTTATAACTCCCTAGGGAACTTATTGTTATGTTGTCATGCCATTTGGTCTTAAGAATGCCGACGCTACGTATCAACGAAATGACTTATATATTCCATGATCTTATCCATAAAATTGTGGAATCCTATGTGGATGACTTGTTGCCAAGGCCAAGAAATGCTTGTGATCATCTGGAAGTGCTCCATATCATCCTCTCATGACTAATTGAGTATGGTGTCACATTAAATCTAGAAAAGTGTGTGTTC
This sequence comes from Taxus wallichiana var. yunnanensis, assembly GCA_018340775.1. Taxonomy (NCBI): domain Eukaryota; kingdom Viridiplantae; phylum Streptophyta; class Pinopsida; order Cupressales; family Taxaceae; genus Taxus; species Taxus wallichiana. Next base: position 237,614,881 of record CM031244.1, read on the forward strand.
GTGTAACAGGAGGCAAACTTCTAGGCTACATTATATCTTCATGAGGGATTGATGTTGATCCAGCCAAAATACGGGTTGTTCTCGAAATGATCCCACCTTCAGATGAGTCTAGAATCAGGTCATTTCTTGGGAAACTCGGTGCAATCCGAAGGTTCATCCCAGATTTAAGCTTTGTCATTCATCCAATCAACAATCTACTCAAGAAAGATTATAGTGTCGATTGGACTGAAGATTGCAACGAGGCCTTCAAAGCAGTTAAGCACTTCTTGTTGTCACCACCCATGCTAATGCCTCCCAATCTAGACCACCCTTTGATCCTATACTCACGAGCCACTCATGTCTCATTGGCCTACATGTTGGCTCAAGAAGATGATGAAAAACGAGAATGTGATCTATTTCATTAGCCGAACGTTGCTCGATTATGAAACATGTTACACACAGGTAGAGAGAGAATGCCTTGCCATAATTTTTTTAAAAAAATGTTTGAGACATTACATGTTAAACCAGGAAACAAGGGTCATTGTAAAGACAGACCATTTACGAACATTTCTCACACAAGGATCTTTATCTAAAAAGGCTGGCCATTTCATAACCTTAATGGGAGAATTTGAGTTAACATTCATAAACCAGAAATCCGTTAAAGGACAAATTATTATAGACTGGTTAGCTGAAAATCCACTAGATGGAGGTGAGCTGGTAGATCTAGACTTTCCCGATGAGTGCATATACTTTGTCAAAACTAGGCCCCCATTTCTACATGTTCCTGGTATATTGATATCATCAATTTTATCATGGACCATACATACCCGAAGGTGCCACATCATAACAAAGAAGGTGGTTACACATTATTACCGCTAAATATGTTGTTTTAGACCAAGTACTCTATCGTAGAGCCTTCGACGACATGCTTCTAAGATGCATCGACATAGAAGAATCCAAGAGGATTCTTCATGAATCCCACAATGGGATATGTGGGGGCCACTTCGGTGGTCACGCCACCACTCACAAAATACATCGAGATGGGCTATTTTTGGCCCACTCTTGAGCATGATGCATTGGAATTTGTACATAAGTGCCACAAATGCCAAGAATTCTCTCATGAGATTCACATGCCAGCATAATCCCTGCAACCAATAGCGACTCCGTGGCCCTTCTCCATGTGGGGTCTAGACTTGATAGGGAAATTCTCTCCCTCATCAACCAATGGCCATAATTTTATAATCACAACCACAGAATATTTTACCAAATGGGTGGAGGCCATGCCTCTCACCACCGTACCAGGTTTGGTGATTGCCAAATTCATTTTGAACCAAATTATCTCGTAGGTATGGTGTCCCACAAGTCATTATCTCAGATAATGGCACGTCCTTTAAGAATGATGAGGTTCATGAGCTATGTAGCAAGTTCAAGATAAACCATCACATGGCCTCTCTTTACTACCCTCAAGCCAATGGGTAGGCTGAAGCAACAAACAAAATGTTGAAAGCTATTCTCCTCAAAATAGTCAAGGAGAACAAACGAGATTGGCATTTAAAACTATATCCGGCCTTGTGGGCCCATCGAACCTCAATAAGAACACCAACATAGAGCAACTCCTTTCTCACTTGGTATTCGGAGTAGAAGCAGTTCTCCCACTTGAGGTTGAAATACCCAGTCTCCACATCTCATTACAAGGGATTCTAGATGAAGAAGCTTATAGGGAGGCACACCTCTCTCAACTAGAAAGCCTTGATGAGGCCAGGTTAAACACCCAAACATAGACATAGGGCCTATGCTGACCGGATGTGATGGCAGTATATAACAAAAAGGTCTATGAGTGAGAAATATATGAAGGAGATCTAGTTCTAAGACTAGACAGCCGGATCGATAAGAAAACCGGTGAAGGAAGAAAGTTCCAGCCCAAATGGTTGGGCCCATACTAAGTCATGAAGGACTACGAAAATGGTGCGTATCTCTTGTGCACACTAGAAGGTGAGGAATTTGGTGAAACTATCAATTCCTTGCATCTTAAGCGGTTTTACGCATAAAACATCAAAGTCATTACTAGTACATTATAGCTACTTACATTGCATTAGTCTCTTAGCTGCTTCATTCTGTCCATTTCGTAAAAATGGTAGTCCAGGAGCTTACTCTTAAAACAATCTGTTACAAATTTCTGAAATATTGGCAAAAGCATTCATATCACATCTCTCCAAACATCATCAACTATTTTCAAATCTTCTCATCAATTTTGACAGACAAACATTGACGAAACCATACCAAGACCTACATACTTGGCTTTGCTCTTTCTTTCTACTAGGTGAAGTTGTCCTTGCCTACGGTCTATTCTGGAAGCTTCTTGGTGTCACATCTATCCCTCTTAAAATCTCTTGGAATGAAAGGATATCCCAAAGTCATAGATTAGAAGTGTCAAAATCAAATGAAATCAAAAGCACCAAGAAAACAAAATATTTTATTTTACACACTTCTTTTCCCCATCAACCTTCGGTGATAAGCCCACATCTCTTACTGGTGATGTGAGGTTGGGAAAGGAAAGAAGTGCCCTTACTCGCTTATATCTTGCCTTTGGTGACAAACCCATGCTTCTTACTAGTGGCATGTGAGGCAGGGTGTGGGGGGTCCAGTCACACAAACTAACAAATCTTGGTATGCTAAAAACACAAATCAAATTCTATTAAGAGAAAAGCAAATATCCAAATATCCAAATTCCAAAGAGATCAAATCCTCAAAACCAGATTTTGTCAACCAGGTTGCCATTTATGAATCTAAGTCTAGATAAACTGAAAAGTAAGTGGCCTTCTAAGCTTGGTAGTAGTTCTAAGTAGGGTGGGTGTGTAGGTCCAAATTTGGTTTTTGTTCTTGGTTTGTCTATCTCTCATCATTCCATTCAATCAAACTCATACAACTTGTGCCCTTCCTAACTCTTGGTGTTGAGCCCTCGCATCTTACTAGTTGCGTGGATTTGGGATTGGGGAAAGTTCATCTCTTTATCACTATACATTCATCACGTCTTGCCAACATCAGAGGAAATTATAAACATTGCCCAAAGAGTTCAAAAGTTCAATACTACCATATGTTAGTATCATCTCATATCAGCATTACAAAAACATATAGAGTAAAACATCCTATTTACTATCATTTGTTGTCCATTACATACATTCTGGAAACATGAAAAACAAATATTCTAAAACATCTAAAAACACATTTAGAAAATGAGTCACAAAATTCAAGATACCAAGAGTCTAGATCCAAAGATATATATATATATATATATCAAATCAAGTTTTGTATACAATGCCATCATGCACTAGGCATGGTCAAAACACTCAATGAGCCCGAAAGTACAAAAACACTCATATAAACATCTGACAAAATACTACAAAAATAGTCTCTCAATCCCTATGGGATCCCTCAGAGGGTGCGCGGCCACGCCTAGGACTCCGCTACACCGATGCTCCGAATGCACTGAGGGCTCACGGTCATGCCTGGTAGCTTTTGTCTCTCGCTATGAGAATGGATCCTCCTCATCAGTGCTGCTTTTCCTATATCCAGCCACCTCCGTGTGGAGAGAAGTCATAATCTTCACCGCATGCCAGATAGAGGCAAAAACATTGGTGTGCCTGCCGGCTGCTGAGGGCTCCCCCACATCCATGGAAAGCTCAACACGAGTCTTCTCCGAGGGGAGAAGCAGGGTATCGGTACACACTCAGTGAATCAAGTCTCGCCACTCATCAGTAGTTGCTACAAACAAAGGAGAAAACAAGTTAGAAAATGATCAATGATAAAACCAAGAGTAAGCAAAACAAAAAGAAACAACAAACTAGAACAACTCTAACTAAAACAAATGTCAGGAGAAGAGTGACAACTCACTAGGATCGCCAGGCCTCCAAGAAGGATCTCTAGGATCTGCGCCCGCCACCACCACTACCATCGACTGGTGCCCCTCTCCCACGTCTGGGGCAATGTGATGGCCTGCAATAGACTCACCATCTCCACCTGGGTCCCGAGAGAGTAACTCCTCTAAAACCAGAGTCACCCTCTCTGCACTCCACTCCACCCTCTCGGCCTATAGGATCTCCTGGGTGTCATGCCACTCAGGATCACTCTCATCCCCCCCACCCATCTCACTAATCTCCATGTCCTCTATCTCCTCCTCGGTCTCTCCCCCATGTGAACTCCTCAGACTTGGAGTCCACGTCAATGGGCTCATCACTACTATGAGCGGGACCGGCGGCAATCCAAAGTAAGGGTGCCTGAGGAGCACCAGCTCTCCCTCATGCACATACCACCCTCCTAGCTGTAATAGGAGTGTCGGGCATAACAATGGTCCACCCCCAGCCTCTAGGACCTCCCCGAGCCTCACAAATAGATCTATACACTGGCACCACCGGAGGAAGCATGCCGCTATAGGGGAGGCCAAACTACTATGGTACTCTATCAAAGGGGTGGATCTCCAACTTCCCCGCCCTATCTATCAATTGGTCGGTGGTCTAACATGGAAATCAAAGTAACGGTCTCCTCTCCCCATACCCCTACCATGGCCTGATAAGGAGTGGCCTCCATGTCTACAGTAGTCAGGGAAGTAACTGGCTGGTGGGGTGCTCTAAGAACTGTCATCCCCATGTCCACCTCTGCCTTGATGGCCCCAAGATCCTCCACCTCTACCTCTCCCATATGGGATAATGTGCTCATACACCCAACTCATGACAAGAGTCGGATGGCTCAGTGACTATCCCTATAAACAGACTACCCTGTATAAATCATGGTAGGTAGTCCCAGGATATCTCTCCCCAAGCATGTAGACACATCCATGGCCCTCAATCTGGGTAATAATAGGAGCCCAACAATATAAGAGGGTGTCCCCTCCCTTGTCCCCAATCAGTCTGGATGCAAGGATGCCCATAATGGCCTTACGAGCAAGGGAATGTCTGACTCAATAATAGAGCAGATCCTCACGCCCTTCTTCGACCCCATCGATACAACCGCATCTCCCATGTAGGTGGCCCACTAAACCACCTATGATCTAGATATTGTTGTCTTAAGAGACAGCCACCGCCCAAGAATCAAAACCCCCAGTATGTGGTAAACATCCTCCAGGGTGATGGACCACTCACCCCTAACTCCTAGAAATCGGAAGGTGTTCTGATCCGCATCCCAATAAGAAAACAAGTCACACAATATGTGACTGGCAGGTGCAACATGAGGAACCTATGCAATCCTCCATATACCAGCCCTCTGGAGAGTATCCCGCTCTACCTGGGAGAGTGCCTCCAACACTACCGAAGAGCCAATCACACTCCCTCTCCCGGCTCCATCTAATGTACTCCTCCTTCTTCATACACCCAAAAACATGCAAAAAGGAGTAAGTTAGTACCAAAATTGCATTGGAAAAACTATTAAGAACATGCAAGAATGCTAAAAATGCAAAAAAAAGTTAAGTGAAGTGTTGTTTTAACACTCTGTAATGGACCACCGCCCTGTGCAGGGGTGGCGGTTCCCATAACCACTTTTGCCTTAGAAGGCGGTAGTCCCATAACCGCCACCCTGCTCAAGGCAGCGGTCTTGTCCCGTGAGTTCGAATGGGTCATATGCCCTAAAAATGCTCAAAAACACAAAATTTGACCATTTTAACTAAAACAAAAGCCTACCCATTAGGCACCCCCTAAGTGACCCTATTAACACTAGCATTTCTAAAAATGACCCCCAAGACAAAGATTTTGACATTTTAACATTTTGGGTACAAAAACGGTAAATCGAGAAGAACTAACCTGAGATCTCGTGGGTCGACGTTCCGCTCTCGAGGCATGATCACTATCTCACCACGAACATTTTGACTATACTCTCGTCGAAAACCATCACCATGGGTCCCAGAGCTCAAAAACTATCAAATCAACATGCATAAATGAATAGGAAAATGAGCCCATTATATATATATAGTGTTTTGACTCATTTTTGAATGCCCCTTTCGCAGGTTTGGAGCACCGACGGAGGTAAGTTCTTATCCCCATGCAAATGGTAAGTCCTCATTTCATATTAAATTAGTATTTATTTTCTCGACTTATTTTATATATATGCACTTGAGTCCTCTTTTCATTTTACAGGTAGCGGGAGTTTGGGTGGCGTCATTTCAACACACGGGTGTATCAGGTATAATTTCTAGCTTCCCATTTTGGGACCGCCATACTTGGACCCACCATTTTACGCCTCTTCATGGCTAAAATGATTCTTCGAGGGGGAAATATGTATGTACCCAAAATTGTAGGGTACTACACTACGAAATGATGTTACACATGCCCCAATGATGATACAGGTCACCTCGCAAGGTGTTTGGGATCTAGAGAAGCTCACGAAGTATATGTTAGCATCCCAAATGCTTTATCCAAGTTCCTTGTGCTTTTTTTATCCCTCGCCCCCTTTTTAAATGCATTTTTGACCTTCAGTAATGAAACCGCCACCCTGCCAGGGCGTGATCTTGTAACCACCACCTGCCTGCTACGGGTAGGTCCTTCACGCATTTTCCAACATGTTCCTTTGATCATGACTTGCATAAATTTTCAACATTTACCAACTTTTCTCAACCGCCTTAGCTTGTATTTATGTTTTTGGTTCCCTGTAATAGTGTTTCTCCATTGTTTAATGGTAAAAGAGTTCCATTCCAAGTTACCCTTTGGTGAATGGGAATTCTATAAATAGCTGGTTTGTTTTCAAACAAATGGCCCCTCATCCTCTCAATTCTCTTGTTCAGTTTTTCAATTCCTTGCTTAGAATTTTGTTAGTTTTAGGTTTTGCTTCCATTGTTGGCATTTTGGAGGTCATATCATCTTCTTGTTTCAAGTCTTGTTGCATTACTACTACATACAATCAATTTAAACATAGGATAGCTTCATTTCTAGACTAGAATCCATTAAAGTTACAGGTTTTGTTTTGTCACAAGAATAGCTTCTGAAACTCTTGGTACACTTGTGTTATATTCCCATAATAAATCCCACTAGGAATTACATAGTCAAGCTCTATTCACTTGCGCTATCCCTCTCCTACTTGCATTGTATTCGGTCTATATCCAAAGTTTCCATTGTTCAAACTTATCTTCTAGATACTATCATATACACACTTTCTGGATTCACGAGGACATGAAGGAATGAGGAGATCACACTAAGGGGATGAAATCACACACAACTAGATTTACCACTGTTTTGTAAATGCCAGGTTTGAGCTATCAAAGTTCTAGTTACAACATATCAAATAAAGTAGTGAATTATTTCATTTCAGTTAAAAGTTTCTCTCGATATCACCAGGGAAGCTATGGGGATTGATAGTTTCTGAGAAACTATGATTCATTCCTCACTTCTGAGGTAGAATCGAGAGCCTTTCAAGTTAATACGTTTAGTTGCTTAGATATTTAGGATAAAATCATAATTACATAGGAAAATAGCCATACCAGGCTACTTTGTTTGTTTTCATTTTGTTTTAGATTAGTTGTCCATTTTATAAATATACTAGAGTAGTTACTCTTCAATTTCATTGAAATACGTCATTGAAAAATACAAAAATAACAAGATGCTTGCATAGTGTAAATACCTCTTTTGTAATCAGTTTATTTAATGTTAGTTGGAGGTCGAATCATCTTTGTATGACAATCACATGACCTAGAGAGCCTAGAGAGTATATATTTGAACCTATAGTACCTCAACCAAATTTACCCATGACTTTAGCTGATATAGATCAGGACCTTAGGATACAGGTCTTTCGAGCCACAACAAACTTACAAGTAATTAGTGAGCAACTAGAGGGTTAAACATTGAAGATGACAAAGCTTACAACTTCTGGTCAAACCATCCAAATTATAGATTGCCTTGATAAAACACCTGAATGACCATGCAAGGGTTTAAATGAGAACAAACATTTGGTTGCAATCCTTTGGTTCCATGACCCTAACGCAGAGACCTCCTCATTGATATAGACACTAGCTTACGTATCCAAGTTTCCAGAACACCTGTTAGGTACTCCGAGAAAATCATACAACTTCTAGTTCTAAACGTAGAAGCTGAAAAGGCATACGATTACTAGATAGTCGGAAGAAGGGATTGATTCTTCACATGACCATAACAGTCCTCAACAACCATGTACTCATGGTTGTGATCCCCAAGTCCCACAACCCAATGGGCCTACAAATTAGTCAAGTATTGACACCAGCTTGTGAACGCTGGTGTTTAGATCTTCACCACTCTGCGCCGATATTATAGCATAGTTTTCCATATTAAACATAAAAGCTAATCAATCCAATATTTTATGGGCTAGACTAGAAAACCACCCATAGATAGCCACAAAACCCGCTAAAATGACCTACCACTACTTTCATGACCTTGTCTGAGATATATACGAAGCTCCCATAGGTCACTTCCCATGTATCCAACAACCAAGAAATAGGATCTCGACAAATCTTGACATCGATTGGAGTCTCCAAACTTCCATTATATCCGAATGAGCCATTACACCAATCCAGGTTAGGAGGGCCTTCTTTGCCTTAGATTCACCTTAGATTCATTAGATACATATCCATTATTGTTCATGTGTTGAGGATTTAAGATTACCCATTAGCTTATACATATCCATTCACATTCAACATTCACACTAGTACTATAGTGGGTACATTTTATATTTTTAGTTATCTCATTATATTTGTGTCAAGATAAATGAGGGTAAACATAGAGGAAAGGTTTAGATTGCACTTGTACTTCCACCATGTCACTTTTCCATTTTACTTCCATCACACTAGTACTATAGTGGGTACATTTTATATTTTTAGTTATGTCATTATATTTGTGTCAAGATAAATGAGTTAGAGGATTGGTTTAGATTACGCACATAATCTAATCATATATTGGTCATGGAGTTTAACCTTTCCCACACATGGATTTCTCCTACTTTAATCTAATCGCTTCATGGAGTTTATATACTTAGGATTTATATCTATCAGAGATCATTATAATTGGTTCTAAAGTTGTGTGGGCCCTATATATTTATATAGATAAAAACATTTCTAGAACAATGATGGGTAAGAAAATTTGTAAAAGCTTAATTTTCCTAGATTTTAAATCATAAATATCGAGTCCATATTTTTATTCCTTCATTAAATTTTAGGTCAATTTAATTAGGTTTAGATTAGATTAAAGTTGAAAACATATCTTAAAAATATGTTAGAATATAATAAATGACTTAGATTAGTAATTTAGATATGATATAAAGGATTAACATACACCAATCAACTTAACATGTAATTGAAAGCTCAAAACAAATAAATGAAGTCACTTAGCTGATTTTAGATGACTTCTGGAGAGATTTGGGAGTGTGTCATAGTGAAACTAGAAGATATGAACTTGAATGACCTTTGTAAAAATATTGTGAATATGAATCAACCTAGGGTGGAACCATACTAAACTACAATGACTGTATTAGTATGATATTAACCCTATTTTACGGTCCTAGATCTACTATATATCAACTTCTATAACTTTTTACGTTGGTTTAATTCTTAGATTTATCTATCAGTATCAAACCCTAGTTATCACACATGTAAAGAGGTTATATAAATGGAATAATCATCATCTCAAGTTCTATCCATGAATTAAGAATCATAATAACAAAAATTATAAGGGTTTTGGGAACCCTTGTGTTCCACCAAAATTGGCACTACTTGTGAAAAGGCCTCAAATCAAATGGTATTCTCCACCTAGTATGTAATATGTAGATAGACCAATTATATTTGGAATATACTTTGACCATACTTTCTTTGAATTATCTCTTTCTAAAATACTTAGAGTATGTTTGAGTGCTTGTAGATGAGAGATATGGCTTCCTTGAACTAGTTCATAGATTTAAACCTAATGTGTATGTTTCCTATAGACTTCAAATGTGATATTACAATATTTAGGGAGATTTGTATTCCTTTTGTAAGTGTATGAAGTGGGTTCTCTAGTGTCATTCTCTTAGGAGTTCCAAGTTAGAAAATGAGTAGTGTTTACTTGATTAAATAAGATTTTGTAGATGATTTATTTAAGAAAGGATAATCTAGATAAATCATAAAACCCAACAAAATATGTCCATTTGAAAATAAAGTTAGATTACATGTCAGTCAAGATCAGATAGATGGGTCGGGACCGGATATAAGTTTATAATAAAACTGTATAGTCCTAACTAGGAGAGTGAAATAAGCCAAATGAAGTTTAGAGCTGATAGAATGATGTTTATCTTTTGATTTTGTACATTGTATTCTCAGAATGTATCAACATATTATTGTGCAAGGATAAATATGATAAACAATGGACCTCGAAAGTGCTAAGTGGGAATGGAAAGTTGTATTTATCATAACAATAGTGCATAGTCAAATCAAAGGTTACCAAAGTACAAATGATCATATTTGAGTAACTATATTCCCCCTTTAAGTATGAAATTGAAAATCACATGCTTAAAGGAATTTGTACACAATTTTTAAACAAAAATTATATTTTCTTGAATGTTTATTTTATATTTGTTTTGTTATGCTTAGTGTGGGCATGTTCGTTGATAAAACCTACAACACATAGTGTAGTCAATGTCTGTGATAGATAATTAATCGTAACTAGAGTAAAAATATAATAGAAAATATTTTCATTTGCATACATGTGATATAAAAATATGTAAACAAGGAAAGAATATACATTTTTTCTCATGCTTTTATTTTTCTTAAAGTTTTGTATTACTTGAAATTTGTTGAAGGATTGGGGTGATTATTTCCCAATTTATGCCAAGGAAAAACCTAGAGTGTTAGGTATGCGTGTAGTCATGAAATAATTCACTTTCTACTTACATCAATGCCTCTAAGTATGTCATTATATACATGATTCCTAAGAAATAATACTAGACATTAACAACACTTGTTTTACTCTTTCATTTATTTTATCTTTCCCACACTCTTATTATTTACTTTTCTAGAATGATCACTTTAATTTTGGACATTATGAGACATGTGACCTAGCTCTGTATTGTGATTATATCTTCCAATCATCCTAAATAGTATCCCCCATTAGGGACATGAGCTCCCTAGGTGTTATTGTCCCCTTTGGGTGCTTTTGTCCCTTACCCTCATTTTCTGATTTTGAATTGCCACATCATTTGGTATCTTTTATAAAGTCTCTTTTATCACTTTGGGTCAATCTTTTTGGTTGTTAATAATGAAATTCAAACAAGGGAATCATATATATACATGAATTACTTACCATTATTAGGGGCTGGAAAATTTGGGGCTAATACTTACTATCTAATACTTGGGAAAAGAACAACATTCAAGGAATGCATTTAGGCTGCATTATTCACTACATAGGAGGGGCTATTTCTAAATTCCATCTCACACATTCATCTTGGGGAAAATATTTGTAACACAAGGGTAAACTAGCTTCAAGGGACACAATTCAATCAATCACACACACACACACAAAAACTACATAGAGTTTGAAATGTAGTGCAGTTCTTGGTGACATTCACATTGGGGTGACTACCGAGGTCAATCCAACTCAAACACATGCATTATTTGTTTCATAAAATGCTTATTTGAGATTTTTTCAGGTAGATAGGGTTTTTTTGAAATGTACATGTGTGACATAGGTTCCCTACATCAAAGTGGATGCAACATGGAGTGAGAGGAAGAAGCTCGATTCGGACCTAAAATGATCATAAGTAGAGTAATTTCTAGGACACTAGCTCCTATTTCAAATAATAGCATCCAAGAAATCCTATCCACATATGGGTGCTCCCATATGAAGAGGTTCTAAATATTAATTTCTCAAAAAGAACTTACACAGATTATATCCTACTTTTCCAACATGTTTTCTAGCCCAATTAGTCCGGATCTGTGATAAAAGTAAAGTCACTCTTATATCCATATTATACACACCTTATTGTTTCTTGCATGATGAATATTGATTGTTAGTATTATATTCATTTGATCTCAATTATCTAATAAATATTTAATTTCATTAAATCATTTGGTGAACTTGATTCCTTACATTATTTTTATCAGATCCATTCTTCTCCAAACCCAAACCCTAGTTTCATTAGGGTTAATATATCCATATTATATTTAGATCCAGACCTCATTTTCATCTATCATCTTCTATAAATATTATTTATAATTTTTTTCCTAGGGTTTCATGATTGGTCTTACCCTTTGGGTCACTTTCTAGGGCTCCTAATTTTCAAATCATTGTTTGCTTTATATCTTGAGCATAACAACTATATTTTCAAATTCCTTTGAGGTTATTTTTCAAATTTATATATTTAATGAAAACCTTTATTTTTTTCCCATAATTTTGATCCTAATTTTTGGAAATCCAAAATTACACTTTTTACTAATTCATGTGTAATTTCAATTTATGGAATTAAAAATACCCCTTTTTTATTTTGTAAAATTTAAATTATATATTGAGATATGGTCATTTTATTCATTTGACGACAATCACTTTTTGTCTAACATCACTCTTTGGATTTTATCTCCATGATCTCTTAATTGTTGGTCTCATATACATTTTTCTGCATCAGTTGGGATTATATATCCTTTTATTTTCTCCCATAATGACCCATGATACTACTTCTCAAGTATATTTGTTTCATTTACTTCAATGACACCCATCATGTAGAGATACTCGACATAAATACTAAAACATATAAAAATCCCTAATAATAAGAAACCTTCCAAAGAAAATTCAATTTTGAGTCATCTTTCAGCGTATTCTATTGGTAATGATGACACCTTCCATAAATCTATCTTTGAAGTTATTTAGGATTCACACCATGAGTTTCAAGATTAAATTATAGCTATGAATGCTAAAATTATATCTCTTAAGGATGAGATACACCACCTCAAAGAAAATTCCAATGCACATATAAATTCTCTTCCTATAGATTATGATTCTCCTAAGGTGAAGGTTATGCAATATTATATAGGTCTACAAGTTCTCACATAAGTGAGAGAAAATTCCTCTAACATAAAACTTATCTTTCATTCGATGATCATGTTGAAAAAATTCATATCCTATTTGAGATCATCAATCATCGGTGAATTACTTTGTTACCCAATCATTACTATCCTGCATCTCCACTTCTAGATTCTTAGTGTTGGTAAATGGCACTCCTTGTGGTTTTTTCAATAGAACTGTAGGATTGAGATAAGGAGACCCCATATCAAATTTTCTATTCATCTTAATGATGGAATCATTAATTAGAGATTTAAATCAGGCCAATCTAGAGGGTAGAATTAAAGGGATAGCTCTAATGGATAATAGTGAAAATGTGGTCCATCAAAATTTCATTGATGATACCATAAAGCCAAAAATGTCGATGGAATATGAAGAAGTCTCATCTCAACTCATCAATTTTAGAAAAAGCTCAGTTTTCTTTGTTAACACCTACTTGAGAAGAGATGTCATAAGATATCACAAATTTTGGGATGTGAAATGAAATTATTTCCTACTAGGTATTTGGGGATGCTCATTGGGACAGAAAGACCTAAGAACTCAGAATGGAACTTCTTGATTGATAGATTCATCAAAAATTGGAAGGATGGAAAGGATCCCTCCTATCTCAAGTTGGTAAGGCCACTCTTCTCAAGTGTTCCATTCAAAATATCCCATTTTACACTATCTCTATGTACAAAATTCTGAGTGTGGTTGTAAATAAACTAGAAAGTATCCAAAAAGGTTTCTATGGAGTGGAACTGAGGATAGATCTAGGATACCTCTTATAGCATGGGAAAAGATATGTACTCCAAAGAAGGTTGGGGGTCTTGGAATAAGAGATTGGGAAAAAATGAACAAAGCACTCCTATCCAAAATGGCTTGGAGAATGGTTAAGGAGGAGAGTGTTTGGACTTCTATAGTAAGAAAAAATATTGGAGGAACCAAAATGCTGTTGAATGGTGCTTCAAAGATATACGATTTTGAGGGTCTACATTCTAGAAATAAAATAATTAGGGTAAGAACATAATAAAAAAAAGGTTGTAAATGGAAAATAGGAAATGGGTGTGTTGTGAAATTTTGGGAAGAAAAATGGTTAGTGGATTTCCCACTTAAATATACCTTTCCCAATCTCCAACTGGTTGCCACAAAAAAGTATGGATCTTAGGTGAAAGACTATTTTAACCTAGAGGACCCATTAAGAATTTGGAAAGATATCCAATTGGAGGGGTACTACAATAATGAACTAAACTCTCTTAACAATATGGTGGAGTGATTGTGGCTAGGAAGAATGAACCAGACAATATATATTGGTCAAAGGAGGAAAATGGAACTTTCTCGGTCAGGAGTGCCTACAACACTTACTTTGAAAGTGAGTTAGAAGAAGAAAAATTCAAATGGGATAGTGTAATAAAGATGTTATAATGAAATTCAATATGTTTTGGTGGTTGGTCCTACATGAAAAATACTAATGGTAGCTAATATCAACAAAAGGAACTTCCATATGGTCAATAGGTGTGTATTGTGTGAAAATGAAATAGAAAACTCAACCCACCTCTTCCTAGAATGTCCCTTTATGGAAAATGTTAGGAATACCTTATTATCACTCTTTGAGATAAAATGGATTTTTTTGTCCTCTCTAAAAATTCTATGGAGCAAATGGTGTTGTCCTTTTAGGAGTCAGGGTCTTAAGAATTTATGGATCTTTACTCTCATGCATCTATGCTGGGAAATATGGAAGGAGAGAAATAGGTGCATCTTTAAGGGTAAGAAGGAATTAGAAAAAAGAATTGTGGCTAGATGTTGTAATTCTATAAATGCTAATTTCTCCATTGTTTAGAATAATAAGAAAACATTTTTAGAGGTAGAGAGTAAAATTTCCAGAAATTGGGGTATGGTGAATACCCAAAATAATTCCCCTAAACTCGAATCCTAGTGAAGGGATGGCAAACACCTAGCAAGGAGTGGATCAAGATGAATTTTGATGGGGCATCGAAAGGAAACCCCAAAAAATATGGTTTGGGTGGGGTTTAGAGATCACACATGTACCTTTGTTCTTGGATACTATTGCAACCTTGGGATTCAAACAAACCACATTGTTGAGGCTATTGCTATTTTTTTGGGGGCTACATTAACTAAGTAAAGAAACTTTAAGAGATTGGAGGTGGAAGGTGATTCACTCAACATAATAAAAAATATTTTATACAAGGGACCTACATCTATATCAATACAACATTCCATTGAAATAATTAGAAAAATGGTAAATAACTTTGAAAGTATCAACTTCAAACACATCTATAGAGAAGCTAACAACGTTGCTGATTATTTTTCCAACAAAGTAGTTTTTAGTGATGGGATGAACTTGGTCACAAATTATGCTGATTTAGAACCTTTAATAAAGACTGAAATTGAAAAATATCACGGTGTCTAAAAAATTACTAATTGATATTAGAATAGAGAAAAGTAATACCCTTGTGAAAATTAGTGCTATGATGGGAACGATTTATGGGAATCATGGTAAATATTGCATGGAAAGTATTAATTATGAAGGAAATAAGTTTCACTTGTTCCAATCAACCATAATTACCCTCACTCTTATTACAAGACTCGGGAATTTTGTCTTGTTTTATGACGTGTTGAACCCATGTCATAGAAAGGTTAGTGCTTTACTCGAGTGAGTCATACTGTGAGAGAAAGAAAAATGGGAGGGGATCTCATGAGAACCAAACAATGGGATGTCAACAACATCAAACCAAAGGCTTAGAATTTTTTTGAAAGAATGTGTTTGGCTTCGTTCATCAAGATATTTGAAGGCCACAATGAAAAACTTAGCAACGATTTTGGTTCTGCCTAGATTCCTGCAAAAAAGTGGACTAGAGGTAATGTGGTTTTGAGAGGTGTGAAGATTGAGATATCAATTGACATGGTGGCTTATGTTATGGGAATGTAGAAAGAAGGAAGGGAAATATATAAGCCAAAGAAGGATAACATGGAAGAACTAAAACTCTTTCTAAGAGGTAAGGAGAAACCAACCAACCATTTTTCTGGTTTTTTAAGAGACACCCTACATGTTCCATTTAATGAGGTTGCACTTAATTTAATCCAATATGTAACCTAGAAGGTCATCAAAATGAATTTTTGCATACCATCTCCCAATGTTAAGTTTCATAAGGCATGGCCATAGCTATAGCTTCCCTAACTACATGTTTCGATCCCTCTATGCTTCCTTGGACCAATTCAAGAAAGGTAAAATAAGTGTTCCCTTACATCAAGGGTTAATTATGGTAATTATTAAAATATCTGCAACAAATATGGATGATGTAGCATATAATTTACTAGATAACACCCTAGTCACGCTGGAACATCACTTAGCCTAGACTGAGTGCTCACTTGAAGTGTGCAAAGGTACCAGGTCCCTCTTTAGGGTTGCTGTAATAGGATGTTGACATGATGAAGGAAGAAACATATAGATTCATAACTAATCCATCATTCTACACTACATATTACCCATAGATCTATGAAAGAACAATATTTAAACAATAATCATGATTTAACCATTAACATGCACTACTCAATTTCACTAAATGACACCTAGATTCAGCCAATATCTTCCATCTATCAAAATATAGAATCTCCTTATAGTATTGTCAATCTATACCAATTTTGGACTTATAGGAAATAAATAAACATTAGATCTTCATGCCCAAAATTGGTTAAGTCCTAAAATCTAAACTTGCCTTCTGCACGCGGGTCCTTCCGTGCCTTTGATCCTAGCCTTCTATCCTACATGGACTCCTTGTGTGATCTTAGACAAGTATTCATTGATCAACATTACCCCACACTAATCTCATTGTCATCTCAAAAATGGGTATCTCCAAACATTTGAAGGAAAGAATAAGAATGAAAGAATGTGGATGAATAAAGAATTAGTATGAAGTTATGAGGTAGCCTCCTCTGTATCAGTTTGTTGTATCAGCTCTGGATACTCCTCTTTTATTGCTGCCTCCAAAACCTATCATTCAGTGAGTTCCTACTTTTCTTTCTTTGGGATGTCCACAAAGAATGTATTCCAACTCATCACTCACAATCTCTCCTTTTTCATTTTGTAGAACCAACACAACACTAGACATTGATGTCATTCTTCCCTCCAAAAGGTCCATCTTCTGCAATCATCTTTCCAAGCTCTTCCAAATAAGTCTTGTGTGGCTCTTATGCTAATTCCGTGGCCTCACACTTCTATTTAACCATTGAAAACCTTTCTGTGTGGCCCAATGTATCATCTTTCATCACCTTCTAAACCTCATTAATTATTCAAGGGTCTTGATGTTGATAAGTGCCTCTAGAGCTGTGCATACATTTAAAGCATGGTCTACTTTCTTCAATACCTCCTTTAATACCTATAACAACCCTTCATAAGATACAATTTTTCTCATCAAAAATGATTTCTCTTGATCGACATCTTGTTCGAGCATTCTTACGCACTTGCATATGCAAAGTTTCATCTTTGAGTACCAAGTCCACCAACTTTCCCACATAGTGTATCGTTGAAGGAAATGTCTGTGGTACCTTGGGCTCCAAGTGTGGCCTTGCTTTGATTACATTGTCCCCAATCTCCTCTGCGATGCTTATGAACACCTCATTCTTCTTTTGTGTGAAGTCCCTTTCCTATGTTATGCACGCTATCTCTGCATCCTTTGTCTTCAACTCTTCACGCAATGCTTTGATTGTGGTAGATTTTTCCATGTTTCTTCTAGCCACCTCAACAAAAAATTTCACCAATGCATTACTGACCTACTCGTCTGACATGACATTAGGATTTACTATCATGTGTCTAGCCTAAGGTGCCTTCTTCAGTCACCTCAAAACACATGACTCTTCACACACATAAAATTTAGGCTCATCCATGTGGGTGTGCATCGACCATGATAGTTTCTTCCTAGTGTGCACATTCACCATATCTTCATCCATCAACTCCCAGCCAAATAAATCCTTCTACGCTATCATGCTCTAGAAGTAGGTGTAGATAATTTTTCCTATGTCCTCTGCATACCCCATGGTTAGTGGAATGTTCTCTCCACTTTTCCTTCTATACCTTTGCTTCTTAGGAACTTTAGCCTCCAAATTTGGGACTTGCATCTCCATGTCCTGAACACCTTCTGCAGCTATCTCCTCTGGTCTTTTCTCTTCCTCTTCTTTTTCCTTTGATGCCTCACCTTTCTCTTATGTGTCCTCTATAAGTGTAGGAGAATTAGGCGTGCTCTCTTATGAATCTTCCACCTCCTCATTCAACTTCATATTCCTCCTCTGTGTGATAGCCTCCTTCTACTGAGAGAGTTTGGGTGATTTGTGCACAGTGGTTAGAGTAGCACCTTGGGTCCTTGTTCTCCTCAGTACCCTTTTAAACATGTACTCCCCTTAGACTACATTTAAGTTCTCTTCATCCCCCTCTTGTGGCTGATGTGAGGTAATGACACACTCAACTTCACCTTGACTTATAGGATTTCTCCTACCCCTATGCTCCAAACCACCACTATCTTCGTGCTCCTCCTCAACCTGCACTTCAATTAGCTATGTGGGCTTAGGTGCTGGAATGTTATCCACTATATGCTTTCCCTTTGGTGGTGCTTTGGAAGTGTGAACTCACCTTCCACATATTTGTTAATCTCCATTTTTGGCTTCAATTGGAGATACACCAATGTTTCCCCCACATCTACTATAACCAACATTATTGGTTTGATATTCATAACCTTTGAAATTATTCTCTCTGTATAAGTGCTTCTTCCAAGATATACATACTTCTTCCTCAATGTATGGTAGTCACAGTCTACCTTATCTACATTGAAGATCGGTCGGCATGAGTCTCAGTAAATCTATGAACAAACTCTTGAAAATACCTTACAGTGAATGTGTATGGTAACTTGCACTAAGGTCTCTAGACTCCATATTTCATTGGGAAGCATGTGATTTAGAAATGTTGATATATAACAAACTAAACTTGTTTCCCCACCACTTTTTAGTATGTCCTTTGTAATGCGCCACTCTTCTCTAAATGCCATGTGGAGCCTATCATACCACTTCTCTTCCCTCTGCTTTACATCATCTTTCATGGCCCCCTTGCATAGGTATTTGCTAAATATTTCAGCTGGGGACTTATTCTCCATGGGGTATTCCCATAATTTCTCTTTTGGTCCATCTGGTACTCCAATCTCCATGAATACCAATGATAGTAGAACAGCCCCAAATCTGATCTTCCCTCCTGTGCGTGCTTCTTCGACTATTTTCTCTCTGAATATAGCTTTGTAATGTTGTAGATTATCCCTTTTGACATCTTACTCGCCACATGTAACCACATAATATTCACCTGTGAACACCAATCCTGATCATTCAACTTGGTAACAAGGTGTGCTGTAACTTGTACAAATGGATAGTTTTTCAATTTATCTATGTCCAGTCCACGTAGACCCTTAAGGTATCCCAACTCTTGTTTCGTCTTTACAATCACAAATTTATCTAAAAGGTCACCTTTTATGTCTTCTCCTATGGCCTTCAGACATATAACTGAGGAGACAAACACAAATGAAATTCTAAATCTATGTCCTGTAAAGTAGAAGAAGTCTTCGTGTACCCTATTGATGAGCCACTGATAGAAAGGCTCATACTTCCCAAAATATGGAAGCTCATATAACTGGTAGACCCCAATTATTTTTAGGAGCTTCTCACCTACATCATCATACATTGGCATATCATCCGTCGTGTTCTTGTTCGTTTCTAGCGGTGACCAAGGAATCAAGCTACTTCTTGTTCTCTGGAGTCCTGTGATTATATTCACTCACTTTTCTCTTTCTAATGGGTGAATCCCACTCTTGGCCTATGATGACTCCTTCTGGATACTACATCTCCGAAAAATGTCTTTCGGTTCCATCTCTTCCTCCTCAACAACCACCTTCTTCTTTCCTTTTCTTGCTGCTATAGATGGCTTCTTTGGTGCCATTTCTACCTTCTGCAAATGTCTCCTCTTCAACTTTGTAACTCTACTGAATCAAACCCTAGATCAATTAAATTATTCCCTAGGTGGAAAATTCGTAACCTAACTCTTTTCTATCTCCTGTTTCTCTCAAACCCTTCACCACCGGGACACAAGCTTCTTATCGTAAAGATGTAGTTGTCACTCTTGGTTTCACACCCTTCGAACTTAACTTGATCACTTAGCTCTTCACACTTGGCTCTTAGCTTAAGTTCTCTTAGTCACAATGGTAAAAATGAATCTACATCCCATCCTTATATAAAATTTTCAATTTTTGATGCATTTATTACTCCTTCACCTACCAAATATCCCCTCATTCATTGACCAAATCCATTCATTCTATGTGGTACATCTTCATGCCCATCTATAACCTTCTAGCACACCTTCCTACCCCTTGGTCACAAACTTCTCTTGAAACGTGCTCTTGCTTGGAGTACCTTGTCCTTGTACCCTTCTCTCTTAGTAGCTATCATGGCCTCCGCTTACCTCATGTTATACTTTTCTTTCATTTATCTCCATCCTTGGTCATTTTTGAGAAGTAATATTCTTTTGAATTAAAACACACCCATAGTAGCTCATTCCTTTCACCTTTCAAATCCCACAATTTTTTTATTGGACAACTACAACCACCCCACATGAAAAGTATGTGTATTCCTTTGCGTATAAAAATTCTTCATACAATAGTTAGCTTCAGGCATGCAAGTGTGCTTATTACACAAGAACAAAAACTAAATTGACAAAGCATAGCGATAATAAAGGAAATACATTAAGGAAATAGAGAATTGAAAACCTAAACTAAATGGAAAAACTACCTTATTACAAACACCAAGAAGACTTATTTATAGTAGGGCTTCAGCCTACTCTTGTTAAAGTAACTGGGTAGCCGTGTTCTATCAAGTGCTTCTAACTGGAAAGAACCTGATTCAAGTATAGAAGTGATAACATACGTCCCAAACCAATGTACTTTGAGCTTTCCTGGAAGGCACAAGAAATTTGAGTCATAGAGAAGTACCATTTTTCCAATCTCAAACTTCTTATCCCTTATGTTTCAGTCATGCCATGGCTTCTACCTGGCCTTTTCCTGCTTCTGACTCCATCATGCTATGGATTGTCACTCATCTAGTTGAATCATATTTTCAATATGTTCTTCTAAAGATTTTTCATCAACTAGACCTCTAGTGCATGCAATGCACAAAGAAGGTAACATAAATTCTATAGGGATAATAGCTTCTACGCCAAACACCAACTGAAACGGCGTGTCTTTGTTTAATCTCTTGTAAGTGGTTCTATATGCCCAAAGCACGATCGATAATTTGTCATCCCAATCCTTTCTTCCAACATCACAATTTTTGTCAAATTCTAGACCAAAATTTTGTTGAAAGCCTCAATAGTTCCATTTTCTTGAGGATGGTAAGGTGTATTTTTATGGTGCGCAACCATAAACTCATCTAATAGGATCCTGATTGTCTCATTCAAAAAGTGTGTACCTTGATAACTTGTCAAGCTTAAGGGACATCCATATCTTGTAAGACCATTCTCCCACGAGAAATCTAGCTAATGTAGTAGTTGTATAGTCCTTGGTAGGTGCTTTGCTTCTACCCACCATGTGAGATAATCTATGTAAGTAATGATATAACATGATCCAGTTCTACGTGTTGCTTGGGAAAAATAGGTCCTACAAAATCAATGGCCCATTTCTCAAATGTTTCAGCACTAGTAATTGGTCTCAAAGGCATCTCATCTATTTTCCTTGGTTTTCCTAGGCACCAACAATGATCACATGCCTTACAATATTCTTTACAATCCTTATACAATATCTCCCACCATAATCCAAAAATTATGATCTTCCAGAAGTCGCATCACCTCGCATCTTGTCCTCCTGCAATCCCACCATGAGATTCTTCCACAATATCCTTGCACTCATGCTCGACACATAACTGCATAAATACTTCATCTCTACCTAGCTTGTAAAGGTCATCAGCGATTAACATACACGGTGTTACGCGTATAACAAGCTTCTTCTTTTCTAATACTTTCATTCCTTTTGGTGCCATACCCACTCATAGAAAGACAACAATGTCTTCTAATTCTGTGGGTGCACATTGTAACTTATATAACTGTGCATCTCGCATTGTTTCTTCAATTGTCTGTGCATCCTCTCTTGAATTGATTCTAGATAAATGGTATGGTCTAGAATTACTTTTCCTTCGATTCAACACAACTGTGAAATCAAACTCTTGAAATAGGAGCACCCATCTGCATATGCACCATTGTAAGATGAGCTTATTTACCAAGTACTTCAATGCCACATAATCTGTATAAAACAAAAATGGTGTTGCTAACAAGTACTATCAAAACTTGTACAATTCATAGATCATTGACAAAGCTTCACACTCTATAGTTGTATAATTCTATTCATCAGGAGTCACTTCCTACTAGCAAAATAGATTGGATGATCTATAATACCTTTGCTAGGTTGAGCTAACACAATGCCAATGGCCATACCAGAAGTGTCCACATGTACATGAAATGGTTTATCCCATAAGGGAAAGCACAAAATGGGTGTGGTAGTAAGTTTCTCTTTTAATATCTAAAACGTGCATTCTTTGTGGTTCTCCCCAATAAAATGTACCTTTCCCCTTCAAAATTCTTCCAAGGGTGTGGCAATTTTGGCATACCCTTTTATAATTTTTATATAATATCATGTATGACCTAAAAATCAGTGCACCTCACTTTAAGCGGTAGGTGCTTCCATGTCTAAAATGACTATAACCTTGGGTGGATCAACTAGAAACCTTCCTTGCAAATTATATGTCCTAACAAAGATCCCAAATGGCGTAGCAAATATGTACTTATTGATATTCAAAGAGATACTCAATTGTCATTGTTCAAACATTAAGTGCATTGTCACAATGATCTTTCACAAGCCCATATCTTGTCCAATCATCTAGGTACACTGTAAGAAGTTGTGAATAAAATCATTGAATGCCTAAACAACTATGTGTGAGAATGCAACAGAACATTTTTAATCCAAAAGGCATCACAAGTATAGGTAAAACTACCCCATTCGGTGGTAAATGTTGTCTTTTCTTGATCCTTCTGAGTAATCCTAACTTGATGATACCCAGAAAATCCATTTGTGAAGGAGTATATTTCATGCCTTACAACTCCTTCTAGTATTTCCTTAGTGAATGGTGTAGGGAATGGATCTATGACACATGTAGCATTCGATCCTGTAGTCCACACATATCCTAATCCATCCGTCCTTCTTAATACTAATCACCATTGGGCTAATCCATTCTGACTCATCAAGGGCTTGATAATTCCATATTTAAACATTTTGTCAATTTCTTCTTACACATTTTCACGCAAATTAGAATTCATTCTATAAGGTCTCTTTCTAACTCGGTCGTGCATCATCCTTAAGTTTGATCTTTATTTCCCCAGTGATTCATGCACACCTTTAAGTTCATGATATCATCGAGGGAATAAGTCCGATAATCCCCGAGTAACTCAATGATCTTTGTTACCTCCGAGTCGACCAATAATCTCCAATTATGGTCTCCTTAGGTTCAGCCTCCAAACCTATATTCACCTTATTTGTCTTTATGGGTTCGTGGCGAGGCACGTATATCCTTGTGCTGTAATGTCCAAAACCTTGCACACCCCATGTGAATGTTTAATATCCATATTCTCAACTTCCTTGTCATCCACGATGTAAACCATCTTTCCTTTCTCTTTCTTAAGGCAAGAATGTTTAAGTAGTATGGAGTCTATTTCTTTGTCCTTTTCAAAACATGCTCCGAACTCTACCTCACCAAATAATTCCTAAATATACTCTTCATATTTTGCACTATCTCCCATAGTTAAGCACTTGACAAATTTTAATGCCTCTGCTATAAGAGGTTTAGTCGAGAAGTAGTCAAAAGTATGGATCATACCTATAGTCAAATCTTTCCAGTTTCCAGTTTCTCGATGTAGTTCTGCATATACATACCAAGTGTGTGCGCATCCTTGTAGCGTAGAATACAATCTATGCACCTAGAGTGAAGGTGGTAACACTTCCTTTCCTATTGTCCAGATTCTCTCACACTATTGAATGTGATGTTTAATAGGATGATCACCATGATAAGTACAAATTTTCATAGGTGCATTGGTCCTTATAAACCTAGTAGACAAATCTATTCCAAATTCTTCCCAGTTTATAAGATTATCTCTATGGACTACCCACCAGTGCGTTGTTGTCCCACACAGTGTATACACTAACATATCTCTCGTTGTAACTTGATCTACCCACTATGTCTCCATGGCCTTCAGAAAGGTAGGAATATCTTTTATCCCTATATACCAAGTCTTGTGTTGCCTATCTATCAAATTAAACAAAATCCATTCTTGCGTGTAACCACACTTTTCACTTCACGTCCTACTAATTCATATATACCATGAACCCAATTGTCACAAGAAATACTTGTAGTATCACTAATAGAATGAGAATCCTCCCACTATAAAATGCCTTCTTTTGATGGCTCATTGACCTCTGGGTCCTGAATAGCGCATACATAGACTCTATTTAAGTCCTTCTCACTTAGAGGCTCAACATAGGGTGTAGACTTCCCATCTATCAAAGGTATCAAAACCATTTCCTCCTTGTTTTCAAAGTTGATATACCCCTTATTGAATCTCAAGTCAACATTATTCACATAACACCAAGGGCGTCAAGCGAGCTAGAAAATTGTGCGCTTCGCAAGTGCTAATACCTCAAAATCCCCAGAGACTTGTCCCCTTGTATAGTTATAGATGCATATTTCAATACTCCTATAGGAGTGGCCTTAGTCCAGATTTTCCATAAATAACACATTAGATGATGGCTGCAATGGAGTCCTCCCCATTTGTACCATGCATCTAATGTCAACACATTTACTTCTTCACTGTATCGATCAACATGTTGCTTAACAACCACCCATCTACAACAACATTCAAAGTAATTTCTTTGTCATAGTCAATGCTATCAGGGGGAAGATTTGCATGTAGAGTCATTATCTAGTCTCAATACTTACGGATGGAGTGTTCCCTTTTAACCAACTTCCTAATAGTGGAATAATGTTCTCCTAGTGCAACATCTTGTACACCTCTAATAGATCATTGATATCAGTTTGGACCATCTCTTATGATTTATTTTTCTCCTTTAGGTACTGTATCTCACCCTAAAGATTCCTTAGAACTTTTATGGTATCTGGTAAACTTATTTCTAATGAGTAGGATTTAGGTATCTCACATGCAAAACCTCCTCCTTGGTGATCGTAGGCTTCTGGTGGAATGCCTCTCTTGTGCGTGTTGCTTCGGCATGTGTAGTAATCTTCATTGTCAATGCCTCAGGTCCTTATACTATCTTGGGAATCCACCGATTTTCTACCATGTGTTGGATTCTAACCATCCTGACACCTTTATTTTCTTGCTTATGTTGCTTACTCAGATGCTCATATAAGTCCGGGAACTCTTCATAGCTATGGTTCTTCCCGCAGAAAGAACATGTAATATTCTGAGTACATTCATGCCTATAGTTGTAAGGAAATCCACACATATAACATGTTCCATGAGGGAACTCTCCTCTTCCTCCACCATGATATCCATGTCCCCTTCCATGACCTCCTTCAAAACACCCCTCATTCCTATCATAGCATGTTTGATTATGATCCCGATCCTGGTGCTCATTCTTACCCTTAGAACTATCTGTTATACTTGTATTTCGTATTCCAATGTCTATAGCATCCTAGATCTGACCAATCAACTAAAAATCCTTAGTATCATGGGTTGTGGACCTATAAATCTTACAAAAGCAAGATACATTCTTCCTTATTGTGCGCTGTAACAAAGGATAGTGACTAGCATCATGATTCAAATGAAAAATTTCACAGTCCAATAGTAATGAGCGTATAGATCTGTGAGGGAAACTATCCTTGGTGTGACCTTCCACTTCACAATCTATACACCAAATTCCTAAGTGCATTTCATGGGATGAATTTGCTTTGATAGCTTCTCTAACTACTTTTCCATAGCTACAATTTATGCCTCTAAAAATGGACTAACTCTAGTGTTAATGCTCCCAACTACCTCAAAATGCAAAGCTACTTCCATTGCTTCGCATGGATCAAGTGTATGTCTTATGTGATAGCGCCCTTCTAAAAGGTGTAATCAACCCTCCAACGAACCATTGTGCATGCTGGCTAGCATGAATATCATAAGATAGCTTAGATAGAAGTGTCTTAAAATGAGCATCATACTCACATACACTCTCAGTAGTGCCTTGCTTGATATCTTTGAGCGCACTTATACTCTTCTACTCAAACTCAAGGATATGGAATTCTTTCAAGAAATCATCTCTCAATGCTACATAATCCACGTAATTTTGATCAGGGTCAAACTTCCAATACCAGCTATGTGTGCACCCCTATAATGTAGTAGTGAATTGACTTGCCTTTTGCTTAGCATTATGATTCCTTTAGCACGCCACAAGATTTCAAACATATGCACATGTTCGGAAACATTCTCTATACCTCTATATTCCAAAAGATGAAGAGACATCTCCATATAGATATTCTATGGTTGCTGCGGACCTTGACCACCTGATCTAGAACCTCCTTTGTTCCCTCTGCCTCTAAAACCACTAGATCCACTAGAACTAGAACCGTATATACCTTCGATCTACCACTTGTAGGTGGAACAGGGTCTGTAGATGTACTCCCCTGTGCTCCGATAGTAGTACTATACTATACCCCTATAGTCTGTGAGGTAGTTCCACTTCTAAATGTGAATCAAACATTTTGTGTGCTCACATTCTGTGTGGATGATGTGCCTAAGAATGCTCCTCCAAATGACATTGAAGTCGTCTATACTTGCCATTGATGTACATGATTCTGAATTACTCTTACTTTCCTACTTCCTAAGTTATTTTGTTGGTTACTTGTCATACTAGATACTAAAAACCAACCAGCTGCATTGGCTAGGTCACCAGTGTGGATTAAGGTGCACACCTACAGCCCAAGTAGTCTCTATTGGAGCACTTCCGTTTGAGGCTAAGAAGGGATCTCTATCATGCTTTCTAAGATGGGGGAGTTCCTGATGCTCTGGCTCCACGTCTTCTACATGAGCTATAAATCCTTCACAAGCCATCTCTCTCCTCCATGCCATACTCTCTGCAATAGAACATTGCTTCTCTATCTCCCTCTCGCATGCCTCATTATACTTAAGCTGCCTTTCCTCTCTCTGTTTCTCTACCGCTAGGTCTGCCATCTTAAACCAAACCTATTCCTAACCTTGTGCATGGAAAATTTTAGTTAGCCTTTGGTTTAATCTCCAGGTTCAAAGTTACCATTAAGATCTTGATAGTCGGTTGAATACCATGCAAATATGTTCCTTTTGATCTTTGCAAAATGGAATTCAATGAATTTTGCTGGGCAAGAGTACGTTAAAATTGAATATTCTAGAATATAACTATTTAGAACACCATGAAACCATGTATCCACTATGTGAGTCCGGATCATATCAGCATCATAGAGGGTCTGAAATTCTTCCTATGTCCGAAAAATTATGTGATGCCTCCAATTCTACCGAGATGTATAAGCGAAGCTACTCGTATAGTTCTACTCGAAAGATAGTGAAAAAGCTCTCATATAAGCTGTCATATAGGTTCTGTTCTACCCAAGTGCATGTGTTAAACTCGGATCCACTATTGAACCATTGTGCATATTCTATTAGAACATAATGATTAAGTGGTCTAGCCAACCCTTAATTAATATGGGTCTATCACTATTATATAGGTTGAATATTTAATAATATGAAATACTTTTCTATTATTAAATATTCATACCTAGTAATATACATTAGGTAAGTATTTAATAATGTGAATCATTTATGTTTATATTTATTAAATACACTCACCTATGTATATGTGTCAACCATTTGGGTTGAAAAGGTGGGTCGGGAGACATACTCGATCACCTTATATAAAAAGGACTTTAGGTCCTCATTTGATATATTCGAAATATATCAAAGGTGTGCAAATCAAGTGATTTGGTTTTACCCTTGTAAATAGGGTTTTAAGGAGGAGGTGATCTTCTTGGATGTAAAATAAGTTCTCTCAAGTAGAAGGCTATTTTCAAAGTGGTTTTTACCCTTTTGGGGTTTTCCACTATAAATCTTTGTCACTGTGTTATTTATTTCTGTAAGTATTTCTTTATTTACTTATGTTATGATGTAATGTTTATTTAAATATTTATTATAACATTATATAATATGTAAGTTGATTAAATCCGTATTTATTAGAATCCTCAAATTCTAACATGGTAACAAAGCAAGGTAAATTAAATAAATTAAGATCAAATGGTTTGTATTTTATTTATTTAATTTGTACCGGTTTTTTTAACCAACCCGGAAAGGTAAATTAAATAAATTAAGATCAAATGTTTTATATTTTATTTATTTAATTTGTATGGGTTTTTTCAACCAACCCAGAAAGGTAAATTAAATAAATTAAGAGAAAATGTTTTATATTTTATTTATTTAATTTGTACGGGTTTTTTCAACCAACCTGGAAAGGTAAATTAAATAAATTAAGAGCAAATGTTTTATATTTTATTTATTTAATTTGTACAGGTTTTTTCAACCAACCCGAGAAGGGTATTTAAAATAAGTGCAACCTAAAAGTTTTACTTTGTGAAGAATCAAGGTGAATTCACGGGAAAAATTTGGAAACTTCTTACCTTCTGTGAAAACTTGTGTAGAGGTAAGGGTAAAATATTTGAAATATTTTTTCTATAGTTTTAATATGTGCAGGTTGAATTTTGTCAATGGTAAATGAAGGAGGAGACAAAGCTCCATCAAAATAGGATTTGAATTTTTTCCATTGGATGTGTGAAAAATGTTGTTTCCTCTATAAATTCTAAGGTTTATGTAGAATTTAAAATTACATGGCACAGTAAATGTTATAAATCGTTTTTTCATGAGGGACCCCGTAATCGGGGTTATATGTATTTATTTTATAATTTTTATATACTATATGTTGTTTTTATTTACATTATATTAACTATATACCTCTTTTTAAAAAAGTGAATATATTTTTACATTATAAATTATAATAGGTTAATATAATGTATTAAAATATAACCTCCCTAATATTATATAGAAGAATAAATTATGAAATTTCACATTCTGGAAATACACAACAAGTTTTGAATCCATTAAAATTGATGGTAAAATAACTGTCACATCAAACCAAACATAAGGCGATGACGGTCAATTAGACATCAAATTTAATCTTGTCGAATATTTGTCTACATTATTTTTTTCCAGAATTTGTAAGTTGTTTTGCATTCTTAGGGGTTTCTTCTTCACTTCTATATGGTCGGAAATTTGTTTATATAAGTCTGGGGTATAATGCAAAGCCTTTTATATTGTGGGTTATTATTTTGATCATGGGAGGTTAATTAATATGCATTGTAATGACAAAATTAGTTATGATTAAATAGTTTATGTAGATCTATAAAATTTAGATCTATTTCTATTAAAAAATTTTTTTATAAATATGTATCTAACTCTATGGTACATTGTATATTATAATGGGGTGTGTTTTACAAGTTCAGGAAAATAATGGCATCTAGCTATTTTTGTCTTGACAAAACCCAAATCCTGAATGGAACCAACTACAACATTTGGAAGATCAGGGTTAAATCAGAACTTATGGCGAGGAAACTCAACAATTATTTCTGGATCTGAGGTTGCTCCCACCAATCGTCAAGCAACTATAGATAACATGAATACATACTTGCAATGAATACAGAAGGCTCTTTCCATGATTTTGTGTAATGTGAATGATGAGTACCTTCTACACATTGGTAATATTGAACATCCTAAAGAGGTATAGACACAACTAGAATCCATGCATGAAGGTACGTGTTTATCTAAAATTATTAAATTATTTTTAGAATTTCTTACAACTCCTATGAAAGGAGATGAAAAAGTAGTTAATTTCTTAGCCAAAATTAAAAATATTAAAGCACAATTAGATGGATGCAATTGTGATTTAATTGGTAAAAAATTAATCTACTTTATTGTTCAGTTAAATATACATGAAATATTTAGGAATTTTATTTCTATCTTGAACTCTAAATATAAAAATGAAAAAATGATCTACCTACTTTAAATACCTTTAGTTCACTTTTTATACAGGAAGAGTGAGTGATGATGAACTTTGACTCTAAGGAGAATGCCTCTCAGGCACTTCTTGCTCAAAATTCAAAGTTCAAACCTCACAAGCCCTTCTCAGATCAAAAATTTAGATCTAAATCTTCTTTTGTTGATAAGAATTTTTTTCTTCTGATCAATTACATGTTAGCTTTAGTGGTAAATGTCACAAATGTGGTAAATTTAGACATAAAAAGGAAGATTACAAAACTAAGAAACCTATCCATAAAAATTAAAAAAATTGTTTCTTTAAAATACAATTTAAGGAAAAAGGATAGCTCTAATGATATTCCTAAAATGATTGCATTATATGTTGCATGGTATTCTTCCTCTAATTCTAAATGGATTCTAGATTCAGGTGCATCAAATCATATGACTGGTGTTTCAAATTATTTATTTGATGTTGTGCAAATCAATGAACATGTGTATCTTGGTGAAAACTCATCTTTAGAAGCAATAGAGAAAGGGAAAGTAAAATTTGTTAATGGTGTTTCGACTAATGTTTTATTTGTTCTTAATCTCAAAAAGAAACTTTTATCATATTCTAAATTAACTCATGATGGTTTGGCTATTCAAATTTGAAAGATACTTGGTATATCAAGGATAGTAATAATAATATAATAGCTAAAGGAATTCAAAGAAATGGTCTGTATATTTTTGATGATTTCTTTTTGTATCCTATTTTGTTTCTCAAAGTTTGAATAATTCAAAACTATGGCATGAAATATTAGGACATGTTAATTATAGAAGTTTATATGAAATGGCTAGATATAATCTTGTGAAAGGTTTTTCTGTGTTTTCTTCTTCTCATGATGCGTGTGAAGGGTGTTTACGCTCAAAACAAAGCACTAAACCCTTTCACTCACATCTTGAAGAGAGTTCCTCTTCCCCACTAGAACTTATTCATAGTGATGTTAGAGGACCTCTTGAAGTAGCTTCATTAAATGGTTCTTTATATGTTGTGAATTTCATTGATGATTTCACTAGGATGATTTGGTCATATTTTCTTAAAAATAAATCTGATGTACTAGGGAAATTTAAGGAATTTAAAGCATCTGATTGAAAACTCTTCAAATTATAAAATTAAGAGACTTAGAATAGATAATGGGGTGAATATGTTAGCAAAGAATTTGAAATTTTTTGTATTGATTATGGTATTAAAAGGGAATTAACTTCTCCTCATTCTCTCCAAATCTAATGGTGTTGTAGAACATAAGAATAAAACTATTTTAGATATGTCTCACACTATGATTCATTATGCTAGTCTTCCCAAATTTCTATGGGTAGAAGAAATGAACACAACAGTCTACATTATAAATAGCGTTCCCACCAAAGCTATTCATCTTTCAACTCCTTTAGAAAAATGGTCAAATAAAAAACATATGTCTCATCTAAAAGTTTTTGGTGGTCTTGCTTCTTTATACATTCCTAAAAAAAAAAAAGAAACTTGATATGACTTCTTTCTCTTGTGTTTTAATTGGATATGGTATTAAAACTGTAGGTCTAAGGATTTATGACCCTATAAAAAGGGAAGTAATTGAAAACCTATGATGTGGTGGTTTTGGAAAAATGCTTTTGTTCATCTGATAATGGTAAAGATGTTCCTAACTCATCAATATTTCTAATAATGGTTATGATTCTGATATTGAGAATATAGTAAATGGTCATGATGATGTTTCTTGTGTTGATACTATAGATGCTTCTGAATCTCCTAACTCCCTAGTTAAGAAACCAAAATGGGCTCAATTTGTGTTAGAGATTTCTAATCCTATTGATCTTAAGAAAATGACCAGAAGCCATCATACGTACCATGCATTAATGACCTTGTATGAACCTGAGCTACAAATTTTTGAAGAAGATTCTCAGGATGAGAAGTGGATTAATGCAATACAAGCTGAATATAATGCCCTAATTCAAAATCAAACCTGGGAGTTGGTTCCACCTCTAGAGAAAAGAATTATTATAGGGTCTAGGTGGTTATACAAAGTAAAATATAATACAAATGGTAGTATTAACAAACATAAAGCTAGACTTGTTGCTAGAGGTTTCACTCAGAAACCTGGTATTGATTATGTTGAGACATTTTCCCTGTAGCTAAAATGAGTACTGTTATGACCTTATTTGCAATTCCGCTCAATTTGGGTGGGAAATCCACCAAATGGATGTGAAAAATGCCTTTTTGAATGGTGATTTAAAAGAATAACTTTAAATGTCTCAACCTAAGGGATTTGAAGAAACTAGTAAGCAAAACTATGTTTGTAAATTGAAAAAATCCTTGTATGGTTTAAAGCAATCTCCTGGAGCTTGGTATGCGAAAATTAATTCTTTCTTTAAACAATTAGGATTTGATAATTTTTCTTCTGAAAATGATCTATTCATTAAGCGAGAATGATCACATATAATCATTATTTGTATATATGTTGATGATTTACTTATGATTTGATAATCCTACTTTAATTTTTAGAATTAAAGAAAAATTGAAACAATAATTTGAAATCACCGATTTAGGTCTCTTACATCATTTTCTTGGCATGGATGTATTTCAAGATAAACATTCTATTGTTGTTTATCAAAAACAATATGCAACCAATGTACTGAAATTTTTAACATGATTGAATATAAACCAATTTCTACTCTTATGGAAGTTGGACTGAAAAAATTGATCCTAAACTCCGCATGCGAAAAATTTAATCCTACTTTATATAGGTAGTTAGTTGGTAGTTTAATATCTCCAACTATCACTAGACCTGATATTTCCTATGCGAGGAATTACTTCTAGGTTTATGCAGGAACCTTATAGAAATAATTGGAATCTTGCAAAAAGGATTCTTAGATATATTAAAGGTATAATCAATTGTGTGTTGCATTACACTAAGAATGAAAATGCTAAATTATATGGATTTTGTGATTCGATTATGTTGGTGATGTATTGGATAGAAAATTTACTTGGTTATGTTTTTAAATTTGGTGCAGGTGTGTCATTACTTGGTGCAACAAAAAGTAGCCAACTATTTGTATCTCTTAAACAAGTTGAGTATAGAAGTGTAATGGAAGCTGCAAAAGAGGCTCTATGACTAAAGAGGTTATTCAATGAGATAAAGATGAAGGATCCATGTAGTGTTCCTTTGTTACGTGAAAACCAAAGCACAATAGCAAATAATCATGTATAACATCGAGTAAGAAGCACATTGAGATACATATACACTTCATCCGTGAGAAGGTGCTAAGTGGTGAGATAGATCTCAAGTTCGTGCTTTGACTAAAGAGTAGGTTGCTTGATATCTTCACAAAGCTCTTGAGCGCTGTAATTTTTTTCACTTTCGTGAAAAGCTTGGATTTTAGAGTTACCATTGAGGGGGAGTGTGCATGAAAATGTCACCTCCTAATGGAACTTAGTTTTTGTAAAAATACCTTCGGGCATTTGTAAAATATACCTTCGAGCAAGTGTAAAAAGACCTTCGGGCATGTATACCTCCTCGGATTCTTTTTTAGAAAGAAGTGTAGAAAGATATTAAAGGTGGTCTTTAGTAAACTCTTTAGTGCTATTGAGTTTACTGGTAAACATCTAGTACAAGCATATTGTTAAGGAGGTCCTTGGTTATAAAAGGATCCTATATGCTTGGGTTCAATAACCTTTTATGAGAACCTATGAGAATATGTAAAAATCACAAATCATACTTAGCCACTGATCATGGGATGATCTTTGGGATTCCAAATCCTTTTGTACCAAAAGGTAACTTGAGTATGATGAATGTGTTATAATTCCTTCACCTGATATGCTAGCCTAAAACCTTTATGGTTTAAGGATTGTAAATCTTGTACCTTGTATAATGGGCGGGTAATCTATTGGCATATGTTATCCCACTTAACATTAAGTGGGAGTGTTGGAACATAATGATTAAGTGTTCTAGCCAACACTTAATTAATATGGTTCCATCACTATTATATAGGTTAAATATTTAATAATATGAAATACTTTTCTATTATTAAATATTTATACCTAGGTAATATACATTAGGTAAGTATTTAATAATGTGAATAATTTATGTTTATATTTATTAAATACACTCACCTAGGTATATATGTTAGCCATTTAGGTTAAAAGGTGGGTCGGGAGACATACCTAATCACCTTATATAAAAAGGACTTTAGGTCCTCATTTTATATATTCGGAAATATATCAAAGGTGTGAAAATCAAGTGATTTAGTTTTACCCTTGGTAAATAGGGTTTTAAGGAGGAGGTGATCTTATTGGATGTAAAATAAGTTCTCTAAAGTAAAAGGTTATTTTCAAAGTGGTTTTTACCCTTTTGGGGTTTTCCACTATAAATATTGTGTCACATGTGTTATTTATTTCCTATAAGTATTTCTTTATTTACTTATGTTATGATGTAATTTTTATTTAAATATTTATTGTAACATTATATAATATGTAAGTTGATTAAATAGTATTTATTAGAATCCTATAATTCTAAAATATTATTCCTCCATATTGTGTATCCATTCCTCAATACTTGCTAGAGTTAACTGGTATGTCTTCATCACGAACCATCCTAAAAATAACTAAAAAAGAGGTCCCGACAACGGAACCAATGATGCAACCTAGAATTTACCAGATAACACCCTAGTTGTGCTGGCACATCACTCAGCCTAGACTAAGCACTCACCCGAAGCATGCAAAGGTACTAGGTCCCTCTTTAGGGTTGTTGTAACAGGATGTTAACATGATGAAGGAAGAAACATATAGATTCATAACTAATCCATCATTTTACAATGCATGCTACCCATAGATCTATGAAAGAACAAGATTTAAACAATAATCATGATTTAACCATTAACATGCACTACTCAATTACACGAATGACACTTAGATTCAACCAATATCTTCCAAAATACGAAGCTCCTTACGGTATTGTAAATATATACCAATGCACGTATGGTCATGTTACACACATTCATACATCCAAAATCATACATATGTCATGCTCTCTACTATGTACCTAACATCATATATATAGGGTGGGGACTTTCCCTTCACTTCTTATCTATTCCAAAATTAGGTCACATGCTATTAATAGCCATACGTCATTTACAATCATAGCCACACATGCAAGTGCACTATCTATAGTCCTCTTGTAGTTAACTGAAGTGTCAATTCTATTCTCATCTTATCTACATACATAAATGCTTCGAGCTACTTCTGTAAATATAGACAATGCATAGTGCACTTGTCTCCAATATCTTCCATATATTAGTAAATACGAAGCTCCTTACAGTATTGTCAATATATACCAATGCATGTATGGTCCTGTTACACAAATTCATACATCCAAAACCATACATACATCGTGCTCTCTACTATGTACCTAACATCATATATATAGGGTGGGGACTTTCCTTCACTGTTTATCTATTATAGAATTAGGTCGCATGTTATTAATAACCTTATGACATTTACAATCATAGCCACACATGCAAGTGCACTATCTATAGTCCTCTTACACTAATCAAGTGTCAATTCTATTCTCATCTTATCTCCATGCATAAATGCTTTGAACTACTTCTCTAAATATAGACAATGCATAGTGTGCTTGTCTCTACATCGTTGATGTGGTCTGCATGCCATCTTCCAAAAATAGATCTTCATGCCCAAAATTGGCTAAGTCCTGAAATCTGAACTTACCTTCCACGTGTGTGGTCCTTCCCCGTCCTTCCGCACCTTTGGTCCCGACATTCTATCTTGTGTGGAATCCTTATGTGATCTTAGAGAAGTATTCCTTGATCAACAATGGATAAGAATGTAAAGGGTGTGACCCTTCTATTGCAAGCCTTAGGTGAATACCAAAGTGTTGAGGATATTAACTCGAGAAGAGGTGGAAGAGTCCAATGAAAACCCAACATCGAGTGAAGGGGAAGATGAAGATGAAGAGGCTATGGAAGTGGTGTAGGGTTTACAGGACCTTAAGAAACATGAGGTCAATAAATTTTTTGTGGAGAATAATGATAAGGGAGAAACCAACCATTGTGAGAGAGGTTAATGTTGATATTTAGGGAAAAAGTTCCTAATTGACATTTAGAGAAAAGAGAAAGTGGAGCAAGGAATATTTTTGGCCAAGGTGCTCGAGGATTTGGAGAACCTTAAGAGTGACACCAGACTCACCAAAATAATGATTCAATTCATTCTCAATGACTGGAATTCCATGAAAACTAAATTTGAAGATGTGGTGCAAATTCTTAGTAATGACAGTGTGGAGATTCTCAAGGAGAAATGTAAGGGGCTGGATAGTGATGTGGAACAACTGAAGACCTTGTTTCAAAATTTCACAAATTGGAGCATTCTACACGTCAAGACTACCATCCAACATCTTCATATCTTGGCCCGAGATCACCAAATTTTACAGGTAGCATGAAGAACAAGATAAATTGAAGAAAAGGAAGATTGAGTTGTTTAAGTCTGAACTGGAAAAACTAGTTACTTCTATTAAGACTCTAAAAAATGAGTGGGCCACTTTGTTGGAAATTATTGACAAAAAGGATGAGTGACAAGGGTTGTTGGATTTTGTGTTTGATGTTGTTAAATAAATGGTTTTACTTATATTTTTGTCAAACGGTGTTATTGTTTTTTCTTTTATGTCATTGAACATCTGTTTTGTATAGGATCTCACTATTGTATGGGGTAGGGTCCCCTCAACCCTCTTTTACCCATGATAAAAAATTGTCCTCATTATCAGATTAAAAATCCAAAGGCCAAACATTTTATAGTTATCATGACATTAATGAACACTGTGACAATGATTGTTATGCTTTACAATGAAAAATCCAACAACTTTAGAATAAGGGATTTATTTTTTTACTTAACACCATTCCGATACACATCTATATCATATTTTCAAATCTCAATGGGTTCCTAAATCTAATTCATCTATGACTCATGAGCATAATTCTATATTGAATGCTTCAACTTATTCTATAATAAAATAACCATCACTTGTACCCGAGTCATTGAACACAACACCAATAATATAAATTGAGCCACCAAAACACTAATATAAGGCCAACATGATAAAAAAATCTACAAATATATCTAATCCTTCAAAACATATTGAGATAAATTCCGAGAACAAAAGTATCAATGAATTACTAAATGATTTATGGATATCCACATGAATGGGCATATATAAGCTAAATCCTAAGTATACTTTATAGAATATTCTTGGAGAATTACATAGATTAATATCATGGGTAGCATTGATTCATCCCTACTACTCAAATATGAAGATGGTGATGATTTTGATCCTACTTCTGTTGGTTGTTCAAACATGCACCCATGTTTCGAGATCTGGAAGATACAAGATGTTTGAGCCCATAATGGAACCGTCACAAAGTTGTGGGACCATGCACGCTTGGGATAATCTTTAGAGAATATTGGTTCCTCTACCTACCTCTAATACTATAGTACTCATAATGCCAAAATAAAATCCTAGACTAAACATGCTAAGGGACTAGGGATAGAAGGATGTGCAAAAGGGGAAATCCTAAGCTAAGGAAGGTGATAGCGCCAGGGAGAGGGTTGATATCTCTCCACAAGTGGTGAAGGAAATAGGGAGGGCACGAAGAAGAGGGAAGACGATTCACACCATAGATCAACATGTAGGCTCAAACTTCTAGTGCATGTAACACATGAACATGGGGACTGCAAGTGGGAAAATGCATAACATGCCGAGAAAATGCAAATATAGAGGCGAGATGTAAATGAAAAATGAGAAAGGGAAGACAAGATTTCCACAAAACATGATTTTATTTCTTAAGGGATGTATGGTCATTTACATATATGATAGGAGGTGAGAATACATTGCAAAGACCATGCCAAGGTCTGAGACCCATGGGAATTCGGCCACCATTTTAGCATGGTTCCGTTCTGAATAAATAGGGATCCTTTTTACAAAGTAGAATTATGTTATTTATAAAAGAAGGAGAGAAGAGGAGGAGAAAGAAAGGGAGACTCGTATTCAAATCTTCAACCACCAACAAAAAGTGATAAATTCTTGTAAATGCACCTCCAGGCTATCATATGCGCTTCCCCATGTCCGTTTGGCATGTACAAGAAGGAATAAAACAAGATCTCGATTGAAATTTGGTGGTTAAGGTTGATTAGATGTGTGCATTGATGATTAGAATGATGTTTCCCTATTTTCTACCTACCAAATACCACATAGATTTGAATTTTAATAGACCAATGTGTAGCTTGTATCAACAGTCTATGAAAAGTCCATGCACATGCCGATTGGAGCTCGTAGTAAAATATACAGGCTGTTGGAAGATGTCGATCCATCTAGGCATGAAAGACACATGGTGTGTGTATATTGACAGAAGAAATCAGCCAACTATTCATCTAATTTTGTCATTTTTTCCACATGTCACTCATCACCGGTGGTTGTCGGGATTAAATACCATTTTTGAACACTTTGATATGTTGCATTTTTCACACTCAAGTTTGACATATGATGTGGCATAATGACTGATGCAAAAGAAGGTGCAAGAACGGAAGAAAAATGTAGGTGTGTGAAAGGAAAATAGAGGGAATGTGTGCATGTAGGAGGAATAAGAGAATACTTGCAGGGGAAAAGTGTGTGGAAAGGGTGTGAGCATTTAACTGAGGAAGGGCACATGATGAAAGAAGAAAAAGGGGTGGGTGAAGGAGTGCAAGGAAAAAGAGGAAGTGCAAGGTGTACAAGTGTGAAGGCATGCAAGGGACTTAGGAAATTTGGAAGGCAAGTCTACAGAGGTGCACACAAGGAGAGTGTGACAAGATAGGAAAGAAAACAGGTGCATAAGAGGAAGGCATAAAGAGGAAATGAAAGGAGATAGTGGAAGGAAGATGGAGAAGTAGGAAGGTGTGAAAGGCGCATGTGGAATAAATGCATCTATGCCAAGCAGTCAAGCTTGAGTACACACAACTTGAAATGTGAGACATCAGAGTTAGAATGAAAATATAAGTTATCCAAATAACTAGGAGAGTTATTTGGATAATAGTTTATGGCACACCTAGTGGGATAAGAGTGAAGAGATTTACGTCTTCATCTCAATAAGTTTGATGTGTTTTGCTTGAGATCCAGGCCCTTTGGAGGCATTTTTAAACACATCCTGGGACTCCACTAATCAAAACGCACCCATTGTTTCATTTCCAGACCACTCTCCCCTCCTTTCATTCATCTTACCTTCTTCCATCGTTCCATTTCCTCGTTTGAAGTTATGTAATCATGACTTATTTCCCTTTATGGAATTCTCATTTCTAGCACTAGAGCTATTTTTCTCCATCCATATAGTTTCAAAATCCTCCTCCAAATTAGTCTTATAAGCCCCATTATCCTAAAAATGCATATGACCCACTTTTTTCTAACCAAACTATTTATGAAGAAATTTTTTATGCAGATGATGGTGGCAAATCCATGGCCGAAGCTGATTTTAAGAAGAAGGTGCAAAAGATAGAGATGGACATGATGCATCCAAGAGTGTAGTGCTCCATAAAGATAACTAAATTTAGCTACAAGGTCCCTTGTCCATGGGTCGGCCATGTACCAAGTTGGTTTAGTGCTTGGCGAAGTGTTACTTTATCACTGAGATGCTACCCCAAATTACAAAGTGGGTGGAATAAATGGAGGCTCAAAAATATAGCACATGGAAACCCTATCAATGGGGTAACCCTGCACTACCATCTTACATCCCTCCCATTCCTTTGCACCATCCTACATCATCTCAACCTACGCCCCATGGTCTCGGCTTCTTGTGTATGCCCCAATTGAGAATTCCCCTCCATCCTCTCACCTTCACTTCTCTTCCATCCCTTTTTCCACATGCACCTCCATTCCTTCAACATGCACACCCCCATCCCTTCGCACCCATCCTTCCATTTCCTTTTGATACCCCTCTCGTATAATTGTACCATAAATGAGAAACCCCCTGCCAATGCACATTTCCCAACAAAAGTCATCATGTTTGATGACTACAAAATAATTGAAGAATGGTATGACTCATACGACTCTAAATGGGAAGAGGAGATCATACGGGTGCCTATTTCAGAGGAAAATTAGTTAGTTCTAGAGGGCACGGTCCTGAAAGCAAATCAAATTTCTTGTAGAGGTAGAACCATGTGCACCTTAGATTTGTGTGACCCTTCCTACAAGTGCTCCCCTTCAAAAGGAGATTCCACAAGAAAATCCCATTTATGGTATTAAGCTTCAAAGTAATGGGAAAATCATAAGGATAAGACCATACCCAATCAGATATCTAGCTAGCTTAGAGACAAAGACACAGTTGTCATCGGTCATGCTCACTTCAAAGCATGACGTAGAGCTTCAGTGTGCCAAATGTCGCAACAACACCTCAACGATCCAAGTGCGAGAACAACTTCGAAAGTATATATTTTGTTTTTTGATACTTTGAGGAGGGTGAAACACCATCTGCAAGGTGGTTTTTCACTCTTGATCTAGACCATCCATTGCTAAATCAGTTACATGGTCACAATTTATGAGGAAGGAAAGCTACTTCTTCCTACCTATTACAGGTTTTACTTGAGTTCCCTATGCCTCTGGTTATTTTAGGTTTTCTTTCAGTAAAACAAATTCTTGTGCACACTCAACATGTTCCTTTTGGGACATGTATGATTTTCAGTTTTATACATAATGTTGTGCTTCGTTTCAACGTGCTCCCTCGCGCCTTTCCTTTCTGTTGCACCCGCGCGCCCATTTTTGTTGCTTCCTGGGATGATAGTTCAATTTTGGTAGAGGAAGTTCTAAAAATTTGCATAGCTTTCACTCTCATCAATCCAATTCAAAATATCTTCATATGAGAGAAGTATTTCGGTTTAGAGTTCGAGACGGAGCTTTGAGTGACTTCAGGGATGTTCTTCAAGTTTAGCACTTGAATCCATGCCCAATGAACTTCTAAGGTTACTAGTCTCTTCATCTAGTAGGAAGATGGCCCCTGAAAGTATCCAAAATTGTTATCCAAATAAATCTCCTAGTTATTTAGATAACTTATATTTTCATTCTGACTTCGATGTCTCACATTTCAGGTTGTGTGCACTCAAGCTTGACCCCTTAGCACAGTTGCAGTTCCTCCGTGCATGCCTTCCTACTTCTCCCTCTATATTCTTATATCTCCTTCCATTTACCCTTTGTTCCTTCCCCCTGCATGCCCACTTTGTTTCCTATCCTGTCACGCATTCCTTATGTTCACCTCTATAGACTTTCCTTCCAAATCAGCTAAGTCCCTCGCATGCCTTCATGCTTGTGCACCTTGCACTTCCTCTTTTTCCTTGCACTCCTTCATGCATCTCTTTTTATTCTATCACCATGTGCCCTTCCTCAGTTGAGTTCTCATGCCACTTCCCTATACTTATCCCCTGTAAGTATTCTCTTATTCCTCCTACGCATGCACTTACATGCATAGCTTCCCTCTGTTTCCTTTTGCGTGCTTACCTTTTTCTTCTCGCATCATTCTCCATCATCTTTGCACCCCCTCTATTTCCTTTTCCACTTATGGAGAGATATTGACCCTCTCCCTAGTGTTATCATCTTCCTTAGCTTAGGATTTCCCTTTCTACAAATCCTTCTATCCTGGTCCTTGGCATGTTTATTCTAGGATTTTATTTCAGAATTAGGAGTAGAAGTAGCATAAGAGGTAGATAGAGGATCCGACCTTCTCTCAAGATCCATCCTAAGTGTGCAAGGTCCCACAACTTGGGGACAGTTCCATTGTGGTCTCAAAAACTTGATTCTTCGAATCCGAGACATGGGTACATGTTTGAATGACCAAAACTTCCTATTGTGATGACTATAAGAACCTTGATGAGTAATCACCAAATATTAATGCTATCAATGAAGAAGATGCAACTATTTCACTAGAAGCATTACAAATTTACTATCATTTAGTTACAATGTATAAAAAAAAAAAAGGAAAAATATAGCATCTAAATGCAATCACACATGTCTTCTAGTATTACTTGAGACACTTGTGCATAGTCATCACATTTTTCTCTAGATAGATCACTTTAGAATTCACATTTGGGGAATCTTATCCCCTCT
Organism: Taxus wallichiana var. yunnanensis; assembly: GCA_018340775.1. Lineage (NCBI taxonomy): Eukaryota > Viridiplantae > Streptophyta > Pinopsida > Cupressales > Taxaceae > Taxus > Taxus wallichiana. The sequence goes on from CM031244.1 coordinate 237,657,216, forward strand.
AACTTACTACCCGATGAAACACTCTTGTTCTAGGTTCATATAAGAATGTTGAGGAACACTTACCTACATGGACCTCACTTTACACACATATAATGTGGGGAAAAATTTCCCCCTCTAATATCTCTGCTTCTATTCCATGTTCACATATTTTAAAATAAGAAAAAATACTAGCTTAGATCTCGATTCAATGTTCTCTTGCTTTCTGTCCTATTCTATGTTTCACATTGTCTACCATGTTATTTTGATTCGAGTATGCTCTATATTTTTCCATGCATATTCCCATTCACATGTTACTCTTGAGGTGAATTAAATTACTTATAGGTTGTTATATGATGCATGATTCTTGGCACTATACCTTACCAATCCTACTAAGGATCCTGGGGCATATATATTTTCCTCTTTCTCTATACTCAAGTTCTATCATTGCAATATCTACTACATTCATTTTTATCTTCAACTATATACATTATGCAAAACTATAAAAAAATTTAATATGCTAATGAGTGATTCATGTGTAGTATTTGTCTTAAAGGCCTACTTATAAACATGTTTATCGATTTTCTTATATCTTTCTTATTGTAAAATTCCCATTTCAAAACTTTAGAAATAAGGGAATTTTTTTTATATATAATGTTCTCTGTTGTAAATAATCATAACTTAGAACACATATTCCATGCCAATCAATTTCATAATAGATAACCATATGCAGCTGTAAATGACTCAGTGAGCTACTGATATCTCATTTCATGACTCGATTAACAACTAATCTCTCATGTTAAGTATTGAATAATTAATGTATACCAAGTATACTTGGTTCTCTTACCCTGTTCTAGGTACTGAGTGTTTTGTTTAAGAAACCTATCTGAATATTTGTTACCAATATTCATCTGAAATCACATTCCTTAAACTAGGTGACATAGGACAATGTAACCAACAACTTGTGATACTTTGGCCAAATATTTCCAACATACTGTTCATGTTACTATTCCTAGATGACATACTCGTCTAATTGGAATACGTCCTTCACCCCACTCATCTATTATCTAGAATGGTCTTCATTGACTTCACAAGTCCACTTGTCCAAGGTTTGACCCTAACACAGGTTAGTGACATAATTTAGAATAGGGAATCACTCACGATGACCTAGGGTATATAGACATACCCAATCGACCTAATTCGATTAGATGTGCCTAGTTATCCCAAGTCATTGGGAGTCACTTCCTATGTTGAATCATAACTCTAATTTGACCTAGAGAGAAACTAAGTTCAAGTTTAAATTCAGGTAAGTCTAGATGAACCAATGCTAAAGGGTGTTGCAACATGTCAACTGCAACCTTGTATCCTCGTGAAGACCCAAGTCTTCATGAAGGTATAGTTCTATAGTTGGTGTGTGCCAACATCCGACAGAACCACTTCATCTCGACATACACACCTCAAAGAGGTCATTTCCACTTAATTAGTTTAGGATTAAGATTCATATTACAACAACCTTACATAACCCTAATTCGACAACCTTTAAGGTTTCCATCCTTATTTGATTTGGTTAACTAATATGGAACTTCATAGAATAAATATTTCTTTATGTTCAATTAAATTTTTACTTAACGTGTAATTAATCAAAAATAGAAACAACATCTATCATAAGATTTAGTTAATGTGCCTCAACCATTTAAGGAATGTATAAGAACCAAAACAGGTTCTGATATAAAATAATTCATAAATATGAAGTCTAAATGGTTATCAAACTCTTATATCATTCGTTTATTTTGCATCCTTTTGAGAAGAGGAGAACCTTCTACATTATGGTTAAGTATTAGGATTTATTATACCCATATCCAATTCACACATCCTGACATTATAACTATATGTTCGTAACATCATAATCAACCATTCAAGATTAAGTAGAGAACATCAATACATACAACTAGTAGGTTGCATTTAAGTAAGGGATATTTTACTAATTCCCATTCATCCAGCCAATTCAAAGACATCGAAATAATTATCCAAATAGATATGAATGACAACATCAAGGATATGTTTACATATTTTCCTTCTTATTATGAATAAGAGAATAGACTTAACCAATTTAAGTAACTCCATTCTTTTCAATTCATCAAATAAAATACACTTCTTTCAAAACTTATGCATTACTAACATATTTCATGTCAATAAGCATCAAGGTCATTTAGGAATACCACTTTTCTTCCTTTAGTACATTTCAACAATACATCATAAAATAATGGTCCGAATTTCAATTAGACCAATACTTCATAAAATTTATTGCCTTCCTTTATCACTTACGAAGTCCATCTCGTTAAAATTTATAAAGACGAGTGCATTCATTGAACTCGAGCATGATAAACACTAAGAATTAAAATGAAATGCTTTCAACTAATTGTTTCATTCAACCAACTCTGCTTAATGAAACAGTGAGGTCAAGCAGACAAATAAATCATAGTAATAACAACCATAAAAGAAGAACAATTAATCAATTTGAATAACATTCAAAGAAATGTCATGATGTAATCAACAATCTACAACATGTTATTAGATAAATACAGTTCCATCCAATACACTTATCCATATCAAATAAAAGTACCTTCTAATTATTTCCTTCACAAATAATCTTAATTAGAAATAAAAATGCAAATAAGAGTCTCACACATTATATGTGGCATCCTAATCCTAAATGCAAGGCATAGCCTAATTTATCAAGTTAGACCATATATCAACATTAAGATAGAATTTACTTAATGTACAACATCTCACATTAGTCTTCTATCACAATTATTAAAATCCTTAACAAAGGTCAAGAGAACAAGCAAGTAGCAATGACGACTAATCAAGGCATTAAGGATAGTAGTGTAAATTATCCAATTAAATCTAATGACCAGATTAACCCAAAGAAGAAGGATGACCATGATGAAACAGTAAGAGATTCCTATATAATTTGGTCAGCCCGGATCCCATACACAACTTCAGAGAAGAGAACACAACCCATAACATCCTATTATTTCCAAAGGGGTAGTGGTCAGAATTCACCTCAAAGAATGAAAGAGAAGGAGTCAAATGTCATGATTAGAAGGGAATTCGACATTCCATCACATGGGAAGAAGGTCACAAAGGAAAATGCAGACCCATGCACTACATCCCTAAACTCCTTTAAAAAAGAAAACGCATAAAAGAAGATATCAACAGAATGTGTGACTGTTGTGGTTGAAACAAATTTAAACATGGTTTCCCATCATGGACAACCAACGACTGTGATATTGAACCCATATCAAAAAGGAGATGCAATGACAAAAGTTGCAAAATGCCATGGGGTAATTACAATCCCCAACAGTCACTCAAGGACGTTAAAGTTTCAGTCAAGATCCATAGACTGACCAATTCCTTCAAGATGGAAATAAGCAATCAGCGAAATAGAATCTCAATCAAATCCTCACGAGAGGTGAGAGAAACATATCTTATGAAGGGACACGAAGGTTCCATCATGATTCAATGCCAAGAAGGTAAAACACAAGATCGACATAGCTTAGCTACAGGTGTATAAACTATCAAAAAAATTATTCCCTCCAATATTTCTTAGAGATCAAAGAATGGAAGAGTCCAGAAAACCCCTTATTTAGAACTAATTTTGATAGTTCAAAAATCAAGAAACGACAATGCAAGTTCAAGAAGCATCCTTAAAGTTCACGATATCCCAATCAAGAGGGGTTTAACAAGTTTACTCAAGAAATATACTCAAGATATTAACCCAGTTTAGGGACAGTTAAACAAAAACCAACAACATCTACTTCAACCAGGAAGAGACAACATGAACAAAATAAAGAAATCTCAAACAGAGCTACAAGAGTAACCCAGCATCGATTCTAGACAAAGACGACCCTCATAATGTCCCCAACCAATAGGGCCTCACCTATGTAACCTTTAGTTCAGTACTCAAGAACTTAAGAAACACAATAAACATATAAGATCAGAAGAAAGACTTCAAACATGGGAATCCCCATCAAGATAGCCTCAAAATCAAAGTGCCCAAGAAAAAAATAACCCATAGTTTCCTTAAAAGAACCTAATTTGAGTACTTAGTTTAAACTGAAAAGTTTAAGAAGTAATAAAACCTTCACTCTTGTTTCCATACAAGAAGAACCCACAAAAAAAGAGATTCCAAACATTCAATAACTACCTAGCTTCCATCACATACCGAATCCAAAGAACACATAGAGTATAGAGAGAGTTCAAGAAGAAGGCACACATTTACTATTTCTATAAACAAATTCGAGACCACACAACTCAGAATCCAAGCATGCATATTCATACAATTCTAACAGGAGAATCATATCTTCCACAAAAAAGAAGCGATGGTGAAGAATATTCATTTACTTTCTCAACCCAAAATACCACTTGGTTCGAAACTTGAAGCACATATTATTTCCATAAAAATCCATTTTCGAACAGATAAAAAATAATCACATATTCACTTCATTACTCATATCACCACAAGATTTAAGGTGGATTTCAACATCAAATAAATAGGAAAACAACTTAATGAATTCCTTTCCAAGCAGAGATTCCTCAATCAGAGAATACAAAAATTAATCAAGCAAGGAAACCAAATAACCATCATAGAAATAAAAACCCATTTATCTCAAGAGAGAAAAGTTGTTTTAATGAAGACACTTAGAGAAAATCATAGTAGCTTAATGGATAGAGCCTATCATGCCTGATAGTTCTTCTGTTAGTTTGAAGAAGATTTCCAGCCAAGCCTTCACAACTCCTTCTCCAAATGAAATCAACAACCAAAAACTTCTTCCTCAAATGCCTCATATACTTCCATTGGATCAAAAATAGTCCAAGAGAGTTAAAAATAACAACAAACTGAAAGTAGAACTGCTGGTTCAAAGAACCAGATAGCTCCATGTAGAGAAAAATCAGAATGCATGAAAGACCAAACAACTCCCAACAAATCCACTCGCATGGTTTCCAAGGTGGTTTTCTCACCAAAAACAATGAAAATTAATGTCATTAATGTAGATTGAGAAACAGGGATGGAAGCCTGTGTAATTTTATTAATCTCAATCAACTAAAAAATTACAGTGAATAGGCTGCAATATTTATAGATATTGCACAGCCAAATACATCTGGGAAAATGAGTTGCACAGGTGCAACCAAATGCCAGAATAAACAAGCTTCCAATAACATTCGGGAAGCAACAATTACATAAAAACAAATATATTGTTGAAAACAATATATCAGTATGCATACAGACAAATATGGTTGATTAACCATATAACAAAATAACAATTTATTATTTAATTAATAAAATTAAATAACTATGCATAATTAAATATTAGGATAATAAATTTTATCCTAACATTCCCCCCCTTAATTGTGCATTGTCTGAAGAGATGAGGAGAGAAATGCTCTGAACAACTCGAACTTGTCACGTGCAAGTGACTTTGTGAAAATATCTACTCGTTGTTCAAATCGTTGGACAAAATCAAGTCGGATGTTGTGCTTCAACACATGTTCGCGTATGAAATGAACCTGAACTTCAATGTGCTTTGTTCTCTCATGAAAAACTGGATTGCGAACAAGTTTGAGAACACCTTCATTGTCAACATACATGGTGGTCGGTTTGTCCTGTGGTATTCCAAGTCCTTCCAAAGATGCGACGTAGCCAAATTGCTTCACAAACAAACTTCTCCTGCAGAACGATACTCAAACAGGGAAGAGTGAGAAACAAAGTGTTGTTTCTTACTTCCCCATGATATTGGTCCAGATCCCATAAAGAATACAAATCCTGAAGTGGATTTTCTATCATCAATATTACCTACATGATCTGAATCCAAATATCCAATCAAGAAGAAGTTTTCGTTCTTCTTGTATTCTAGACCAAGATTCACTGATCCTTTGAGATATCTTAAAATGTGCTTTGCTGCTTTCCAATGACAAATTTTGGGTTCCTGCATGAACCTGGATAGATAGCTCACTGCAAAGCTGATATCTGGTCTAGTGTAGGTCAGGTAAATGAGACTCCCAATCAGCTGCCGATAGAGAGTGGCACTTACCTTAGGAGATGGATCTGAACGAGATAATTGTAATCTGTTCTCCATAGGTGTAGCAATTGGTGTGCAATCCATCATCCTAAACTTCTCGAGCATTGTCTTGGTATATTTCATTTGAGAAACAAAGATATGATTCTCTTTCTGCCATACTTCCACCAAGACAAAGAGTGCATAAGCTTGAGATTTGTCATGTCGAATGATCACTTAAGATCTCTCTTTGTTTCATCAATCATCTTCATTGAACTACCAGTGATGACTAGATCATCAACATAAACTACAACAATCACCATCTCCCCCCCTTGCTTTTTGAGGTAGAGATTGGGATCGTATGGATTTCTGACGAATCCATGTTGTACGAGATGCTCATCAATCTTGATGTACCATGCCCGGGGTGCCTGTTTGAGGCCATACAGAGATTTCTTGAGTCTGCATACCTTTTCTTCTTGACCAGTGTACAACATATCCCTCAAAGTTGAGTCATGTAGACTTCTTCTTGTAAATCTCCATTCGGAAGGCACTTTTACATCCATTTGGTGAACTTTCCATCCAAATCAGTGCAAATAGAGCAAAGATCATCCTAATCATTTTGATCTTAGCCGTGGGAGCAAATGTATCCTCATAGTCAATGCCTTCTTTTTGTGCGTACCCCTTTGCTTCTGAAGTCTTGCTTTGTACTTGTCCACCGTCCCATCTCGCTTTGTACTTAGTTTTGAATATCCATCTCGCATCTAATGGGTTTCTTCCCCGTGGAAGATCAACAAGTTGCCAAGTGTTATTCTTCATCACCGATTGATATTCGTAATCCATGGCATCTTTCCAAGCTTTTGATTGTAGGGCTTCCTAGACTGTAGAGGGCTCATCTGATTCAATAACTCTACTCATCAAAGCAAAGTTAACTTCTTCTCTTGCTTTACTACGAGTCCGTGGTCCAGGGGTGGATGTATCCGATGAAGCATCCAATCTTGCATCTCGTAATGTGCTTGTACACCATTTAGGCATACGTTGACTGTTCCCATGGGTTGTGGTCTTATCTGATCAACACCATCATCCCCATCATCACTTTCATCTTTTGAGGGAACATTAGCTTCAGTTTTTACAACTGGTGAAAAATCTACATCTTGCGAGTCCGGAGGAGTCTCTACTTCCTTCTTCTCGAAAAACTCAACATCTCTGCTTGTGTATACTTTTCTGGTCTTAGGATCCATCAGTATGTACCCAAGAGTCTCTTCATTGTATCCAATGAAGATGAGATTTTGTGACTTCATGTCCAATTTCTTTATGTTCTGTTTGGGTATGTGCATGCTGGCTTTGCACCCAAATACTCTGAGGTGTGCAATGGATGGTTTCCTTTTTGACCATGCTTCTTGTGGTGTAATTCCATCAAGAGTAGTTGTGGGCACTCTGTTTAACAAATACACTGCTGTTTTTTCTGCTTCTGCCCAAAATGTCTTTGCAAGTCCGAATCATCGATCATGCATCGCACCATTTCCATGATAGTACGATTTCTTCTCTCAACAACACCATTTTTCTGCGGTGTGTGTGGAGGAGGCATTTGTCGACGAATCCCGTGAGTTTGTAGGTAGTCTCTGAACTCATCACTGGTGAATTCCCCCCCTCGATCTGAGCGGAGAGTTCTGATGTGACGACCAGTTTCTTTCTCAACTACCACTTTGAACTTTTTGAATGTTTCAAAGGCTTCACTTTTCTTGCGAAGACAAAAAATCCACATTTTGCATGAATAGTCGTCAACACAGAGCATGAAGTACTGGAACCCTGAATGACTTGGCTGCATTGGACCGTACAGATCGGTATGAACTAGGTCAAGTTTACCATGAGCTCGAAAAGTACTCGTTTGGAATGAAACTCTGTGTTGTTTTCCTGCTGAACAGTGAGGACACTTGTCTGTATCCTTCTGAAGAGATGGTAGCCCATGTACCATATTACACCGGCGAAGTGTTTCAAGATATTTGAAACTTACATGACCAAATCTCCGATGCCACAACTAGGCTGAGGTGGAGTTTTTAGCCACAAGTGCTTGATCATTTTTGTGAATGAAATCAAGTTGAAACATTTGTCCCACATTTGAGGCTTTTGCAATTATTTTCAAGCCTCTGGATTTATCTCGAATCAAACACATTTTCTTGCCGGATTGACTATCAAAGTCAATTTTCAGGTTGTGATCTAGGAGTTGACTGACCGAAAGAAGGTTCTTTGTCAACCCAGGGACATATAGAACATCTGATAGTCTGCATTTGCGTGAACCAAGGGGTAGAGAAATGTTTCCAATCCCCTAAACTGTATATGAAGAATCATCTCCCAACGAAAAATGATTTTTCGATGGCGTGTCCCTCATTGAAATAAACCAGTCTCTGTGGCCGGTCATGTGTCGAGTGGCTCCCGAATCAACATACCAGACGTCACTAGATGATGTGGATGGTTCACTTGATCGAGCAGTGAACAAGAAGTCTTCATTGTCTGACTGTTCTTGTTGCTCAAAGAATATTACCTTCTTTGGTGGGGTCTTCTTTTCGGTCCCCTTTTCTCGCCCGTGATAGTTGTTTGAATGTCCCTTGTAAGTTTGTTGTTGTTGTGGTCCGAAGTGCTTGATGAACCTTTCTTATATGTGTTAAACCAACATTCTTACAAGTCATGTCCTCTTTTGCAAATTGGACATCGCTTCTTCTGTTGATTGTCCCCATGATACTGATTCTGATGTGGGGACTTCTGATAGGATTTAGGTTTTCCTTTACCTTTTCCTTTCCATTTTTGATGTGAAGACAGTGCCTGCTCCTCTTCATCATCCTTGTTGTGCATTGCTTCCTCTTGTTGTAGTAGGTTTACTAGCTTGTCAAAACTAATTGTTGTATCTGACAAGTTTAGAGTTGTGAAAAAAATGCGGTAAGAAGAAGGGAGAGCTCTCAGAACAATGGGAATGAGAGATTCATCTTTGACCTCTTCTCCTAGGGCTAGAAGTGAAGCCCTCAACTCTGCAACTCTTCTTAGGAAGGCTTCAATTTTCTCATTCTGTTTGAATTTCAATGTATGTAACTGACTCTGCAAATTGAGTATGACATTCTTGTTCTTGGCCTCATATATTGTGCTCAGCTTATCCCAAGCTTCTTTTGCTGATGTGGCATCTCGAATGTGGGCTTGCACATCGTCGGATACTCCAAACAAGATGATGAGTTTTGCTTTCTGATCTGCTCTATCAAATTGTCATTGTTGTGTTGCATCAGTTGGTGATCTGGTTAAAGTACCAGTCACAACAGGCCAGATTTCTTCAAACTCAAGCTGTGTCTTGATTTTTGTCTTCCAAGCAGCATAGTTGCTTCCTCTGAGAAATTGTGAATCCGGAAGAAAAATTTGGGGGCATTGGTGCCCATTTTGCAGAGATCACTGATAGGGTTTGGCTCTTATCACTCCAGGTATTAGGTCTCCCAATCTATATACCGTCAGTCTGATATACCGAACCTTTCTATATACGCGCCCTTCCGATATACCCGTCGGTACGTGGAAGAAGCTCGCCCTTTCTATATACCGGCGGTACGTGAAAGAGGCATTAACGTACGTGAAAGAATTCAATACATGGTACCAAGATAGTACTGATGGGGTCTATGCGATTATTGACACCGGCTCAAAGAAATATCCTCATACGTGCGCGTAACTTCGCTATATACTCGGATAATTTCTCGGTACGGATTTATGTCTTGTAATCGTTCACAGATGGATGGGATGGTTCATAGTGTGTGCACTGTGACCTTATTACTCCCTATCGATTTATAGGGACGATGCCCAGACAACATTGTTGCAGCTATATTAGGCGTTAAGTGCAGTAGTAGTCACGACGGCTTTACCCGTAAGTGCTTCCCAGAGGCACTGTATATACCAAACGCTGCGAATGAGATCTAGGATCTCGTGAGTGTTACAGAACCAATTTTACTGTTTTTATTACAATTACTCGCCGCTTCGAGCGATTACAAAGTTTTGCAGTTGACTATGGCAACTTGAAATTAGTACAATATGTAGTACAATTTGAATAACAGGCAAAAAATTTCAGTTTCGGGGTCCTGGTGACCTCCTGAGCCCAAGATTTACCCAAAATGCTAGAAATTGCAAAAAAATAGTTGAAAATGCAATTTTTAGGTGGGTCTCCTTTTGCAAAAATGTCCGGAATGAGAAAATGCAGACCGGATGGGAGAAAAAACAAATTTTTTTACCCTAAATTAGGGATTTCTCCGCTAAATTTAGTTAGTTGTAACTAAATTCAAAAAAGCCTGCTAAATTTAGCAGTTCCGCCAAAATTTCTGCCAGATGCAAAAGGAGAGTTTTTGAGTGTTTTTGGTGGGATTTGACCCTCAAACCTCTCACTCCCAAGGCGCATGCACTAGCCAACTTGCCCACTTAGGGCGCTTGGGCTATGAAAGGAAGCAAATTGTATTTAATGATAAGTAAAATTGACTTACCTTTAAAAAAATGTGACTTGGTGAGCCTCCACGTGGCGCATGCTGGTGAAGAGGCATTTTTAGGGTTGTATTTGCCTAAAAATGGATCTGAAGCTTTGTTGTTATTTGTTTGCCTGTGTATGGCCGCATTTCCTTGCTCAGGCCGCATTTCCTTCCTTTGGCCGCATTTTTTAGCTTGGCCGCTGTTTTTTATTTCCTTGCACTTGTCAGCCGCGTTTTTGATGTTGTTTGCTTGTTGTTTGCTTGTACAGGTCGATGGAGGCAAAGAATGGCACGGTTTTTGCTTAAACAAAACGTTTCCTTGCTTGGGCGCGTCTTTTTTTCTGTTCTTCTTTTGTACAGGCCGCTTTTGCTGTGTATTTGTTCGCTGTTCTTCCTCCCTTTCTTTTTCTTTTGTGCAGGTCCGTGGCAGAGTATCAAATAGCTGCTGCCCCCCTTCTTTTATTGTTTTCTTTTCTTATGCAGATCAGAACGTGGAGAGGCCGTTTTTGTAGAGAAAAGACTCGATCCTCAAGCACATGATGTTCAGTTTGATTCATGTAGTAATTTTTGCTCTTTGAGTGCACCAAAGGCAAAAAAATTTGCGTTCCAAACACCTGGAATGAACTGGGGGATGTGGAAAGGCAGAGATGAGGCTGGGAGGTTGCAGGAGGCTGCACAGGCTCTCTATTGCTGCATACTCTTCTCCAATCTTCTCTATTTCTGCTGCATTCTTTTTCCACTCCTTCACAGGGCCAGAATTTCGCTCTGGTACCAAATGTAGATTGAGAAACAGGGACGGAAGCCTGTGTAATTTTATTAATCTCAATCAACTAAAAAATTACAGTGAATAGGCTGCAATATTTATAGATATTGCACAGCCAAATACATCCGGAAAATGAGTTGCACAGGTGCAACCAAATGCCAGAATAAACAAGCTTCCAATAACATCCGGGAAGCAACAATTACATAAAAACAAATATATTGTTGAAAAAAATATATCAGTATGCATACAGACAAATATGGTTGATTAACCATATAACAAAATAACAATTTATTATTTAATTAATAAAATTAAATAACTATGCATAATTAAATATTAGGATAATAAATTTTATCCTAACAATTAATATCCAGTATCCCACTTAAATCTCCACACCACCTCCATCCAAAATTAGCGAGTCCAAATTCAAAAGAATATGCATTGTTAAATTTAGAGATGGTGTCAACTATGATCACCTCCAGTTTCCATGTCCCTATCAAACTAACAATACTTAATGATTTTAAATTCAAAAATCAAATCAAATAAATGACTTAGGAATTATCACCATGCCTTCAACTCACCATACGACCCCTTAGGCCCCTTCTATCCCAACATTATTTTAGGATAGATATCATTAGCTTAGGGTATGAACTTAGGTTAGTTTAGAAAATATTTACCCTAGGTTATCTTAATATTGCCTTAGGTAAATTTTCCACCTTAGGATAGGCCATTCTTTCTACCAATATAGTATTAGGTGATAGGTTAGAAATATACCTATCATCACCTTAGGTTATTTCCAAATCCCTAACTTAGAAAACATGCAACTTAGGTTAGGATGAACAAGATTAGAGTAGGCATAGATATACGATAGATCCAGTTTACCTTAGGTTAGAATCCCGTTAGGATAGATCTTATAGATCTAGGACTTAGGATTTACCCTCAATAGTCCTGAAGTAGGCCTCTTTCCAACTTATGCCATTCAACATTCTGGAGAAGTTGACAAGAAGATATGAGCACATGACTTACAATAGAAAGTACAACATGAACTTCCAAGAAGATCAATGAAATTGTAATCCTACAAAGGCTCAGTCTTTTATTTCCTTCAACCTTTGAATGTCAGTTTTCCATATAGATCAAGTAAGAAGAATTAAAACATACCTTAGATCAATGGAATTGATCCAAGGTTTCATTATTATATAGAGATAAATTTGCAAACAACTTTACCAATTTACAACCTTACTTATCTAAAAAAATGGATTCCTTGCAAGCAATAGTATTTCAGCAATAGAATCCAAGAAAAGAAATAGTTTATCATGGCAATAATGATTTCAATAGTCAAAATAATACACCGTCTTAGGAAAAATCACATGTCAAAGCTTGCATTGCAAAGAGGAGAGAAGTTAACAAGGTGTTACATACTTCCCTACTAAAAAGAATCATCGTCCTAATGATTAACTTATTTAAACAAATTTGCATCAAAGATAATCCATTTATTAACTTTCTTTTCACATGCTCATAACATTTCTATATTTTAAATTTTCCAAAATCGGCATGTACGCAAATTGTTTATTTCAAACAATGAAATATCTCATCCAAAATGGTAGATTTATTGTTATAAAAGAATAAAATCACTAATTTTATCATCAATGAGAATCAATTCTTTCCAAATAAATATGGAAAAGCAATTTTCATATCTTCCATATTTTCCCAGTTGCACTATCCTCGTTAAAGTGGTCACATTGAATTATTTCATGATTTCTTAAATGTAATCGCAAGTTTCCAGCACTCATATAGGCTTAACCACAATTGTTCCTAGGTCATGGACCTACAAGGAATTCAAATTTAACACATGTGATAAATCTGATACGTATTTCTTAAGCAAAGAAATATGGAAAACATCATGCATTTTTGACAAAGCAGGGGGTAATGCTAAATGATAAGCTATAGGGTTGATTAATTCAACAATTTCAAAAGGACCCACATAATGAGGTGATAACTTGGAAGCCTTACCAAAAGTTATAGAACTCTTTTTCGGTTTAACCCAAAGAAATAACTTCTCACCAAGTTCAAATTTCTTATCAACCCCTTTCAAGTCAGCATAACTCTTTTACCTATTTGCTGCTTCTTTCAAAGTGTTCATTAATCATTTTAATTTGTTCCATTTCCATAAGGATTTCAGGTCCAATTACCTCTCTATCCTCAATGTTGTCCCAACTAACATGGGTTCTGCATTTCCTTCCGTATAATGCTTCGAAAGGTGCCATCTTTAGAGAGGCGTGATATGTGTTATTGTATGCAAACTCAACTAATGGAAGGTACTCTTCCCATTTATATTGCTGATCCATACAATACATTCTTAACATATCCTCTAAAACTTGATTAACTCTTTCAGTTTTTCCATCCATTTCTAGATGATACGCAGAACTGAAATTCAGCTTAGTTCCTAAAGTTGTGTTAAGTGTTTTCCAAAACCTTGAAGTCATTCTTGGATCTCTATCAGATATGATTAATTCAGGTACTCCATGTAATCTGAAAATCTCATGAACAAACCTTTTTTCTAAAATAGGTGAATCATCCTTAAGATTACCAACAATAAAGTGTGCTACTTTGGTTAGTTTATCAACAACAACCAGAATAACATCATGCTTATTTCTTGACATAGGAAACCCTTGTACAAAATCCATGCTTATCACTTTGCATTTATACCGCGGTATCTTTGTGAGGAGGAATAAACCAATTGGATGCATATGTTCAACTTTAACATGTTGACATTCTAAGCAATGTGTCACAAACTCAATTATGTCCTTTTTCATCCCCTTCCAGAAATATTGTTGTTTTATATCAGCAAACATCTTTATAATACCAGGGTGTCCAGAAAAAGGTGAATTGTGAAATTCAAATAATAATTTCTTTCTTAAATCCTTTAGCAAAGGTACGTAAACCACTGTTTTCAAATCGTAAGATTCCTTCATTATCAAAGTGAAAACCTTTATATCTCTCATCATTTGGATCTGCAGCAAGTGATGTTCTTACTTGCTAAAAATAAGAATCAGATTCCATAATGCTCTTTACTTCATCTTTGAACTAAGTCATCAACGTTATAAGAGCAGAAATGTGCTTCCTAAAAATTAGAGCATTAGCTACCCTATTCTCCTTGCCTTTAATGTAAATTTTTTCAAAGTCATATTGAGATAAAAAAATCTAACCATATTTGTTGTCTTGCATTCAGATTTTCTTTGAGTAAAAATATACTTCAGTCCAAGATGATCCGTTTTTAATTCAAAAGGTTTACCAAGCAGGTAATGCCTCCAAAATTGAAGTGCATGAACAATGGTAGCAAGCTCTAGATCATGTGGAGCATAATTCAGCTCATGTAACTTAAGTTTTCTACTTTTGTAAGCTATGACATGATAATTTTGTAACAAAATACCTCCAAGACCTTCCTTGGATGCATCCGTTACAATAGTAAAGTCTCCATTAGGGTCAGGGATAGAAAAAATAGGTGCTGAAGTTAACTAATCCTTCAAATTTTTAAATACAGATTCACATTTCTCATTCCACACAAATTTCTTATCCTTTTTCTACAATGAAGTTATTGGTGCAACAAATTTGGAGAAATCTTTAACAAATTTCCTATAGTAACCAACAAGACCCATGAAGCTTTTAACTACATGTACATTCTTTAGTGTAAGATACTCAATTATAGCTATAATTTTAGAAGGGTATACATCTATTCCATATTTTCTTATAACATGACCCAAATAATGCACTTCGTGTCATAGAAATAACATTTAGACAAATTACCAAATAATCATCTTTTTCTCAATATTTCTAAAACTATCTTCAAATGCTCATGGTGTTCCTCAATACTTTTAGAGTATATGAGAATATCATCCAAGAATACAAGCACAAATTTGTCCAAGTATTCTTGAAAAATATTATTCATTAAATTCATAAAACTTGTAGGTGAATTTGTTAATCCAAAAGGTAAAACTGTGAACTCACAATGTCCATACCTTGTTCTAAAATTTGTTTTATGAATGTCCTCATCCTTAATTCATAACTGATGATATCCCGATTGAAGATCTATCTTAGAATATACCGATGCTCCATGCATTTGATCAAATAGATCATCAATTCTAGGAAGTGGATATTTATTCTTAATTGTTGCCTTGTTTAACATTTTGTAATCAATACACAATCTAAGTGTTCCATCTTTCTTTTTCACAAAATTACCAAAGGTGCTCCCAAGGTGAAACACTAAGTCTAATCAAACCTTTAGACAAAATTTCTTATAACTGTGCCTTAAGCTCTACCAATTCAATAGTAGCCATTCAATAAGGTGCCTTAGAAATAGGTTTAGTTCTAGGTTTGATTTCAATTGTGAAGTCAATTTCCCTTTTGGGTGGAAGACATGGTAATTCCTCTGAAAACACATCACTGTAATTTCGTAACAATGGGTAACGTTCTAAGAGATCACTTGTCTTCTTCAGTAGATTCTGAAATTTTTACTGCATACAAGGTACAAACCTTATTTTTGGCCTTTTTAAGTTGCATAGCAGATAATTTCCTAACTAAAATTTCACGTTTTACACCCTGAATCTCTGTTGTTTTCTACAGGTCATCTAAACAACTAATATGTTTTTCAAAATAGTCCACTTTTGCTTTATGATCAACTAGCCAATTAACACCTATGATTACATCATAAGACCCCAAAGGAGCAACATAAAGATCAACTTCAGTGGAAAAACTAGGTAAGTCAAGGACTGCTCCAAAAAGACACATACTAATTATATGAACAACATTATTCCCATAATGTACGTCCATAATTTATCCATTTTTCCATATTTTATTTTTAATTTCGATGTTAATTTAATAGAAATAAAACATTCGGTATCTCCCGTATCAAAAGAATAGTTACAGGTATGTCAAATAACTTACCCGAAACTTCTATGGGTGTGACTTGCTTTTCATCTTGTTTTTCATCTACTGTAGCATGTATCTTTTGCTGCTGATTATGGTCATCACTTTGTAGAGGACATTGGTTCACGTAATGATCCTTGCCATAATTGTAACAGACCTCATATAGGTTCTTTTTAGGCTCAAATTTATTCCCAACCTTAAAGTTATCATTTTGACCTCCATATGACTTCTGTCCATTATTATTGTTCTTGACAAAGTTATTGCGTACATTAGCAACATGCTTATTTGTTGTTTTTTTCTTATTATTATCAGTAGAGAACTTAATTTTCATAGAAAACTTCTTCCATGGTCCTTTCTTAGGTGTCAGAGATGATGAAGAGGAGTTTGGAACTTTCTTTCTTACTTCCTCCTTTTGAGCAGAAATTTCCTTTAATTTCTATTCCTGCCTTATGGATTTTTAAACAGCACCTTTCATAGTGGTTAGGATGTGAACATCTACCTCTCCCCCTATAATGGGATTCAATCCCATGATAAACTTTCATATCTTGAACTTCTCATCAATTTGATATTGAGGTACATACTTAAGGAGTTTAGTAAACCACTCCTAGTACTTTGTTACTGTTAATTTTCCTTGGGTTAAGTTCTGAAACTCAGTCATTTTATGATCATAGTAAATTTTTGGCAGCCATCGTTGCCTAAAATAACTTTTAAATTGATCCCAAGTAATATTATTTTCATCAATGTTCAACTCAGCCTTACGGTTGTCCCACCATGAAGATGCTTCATGGGAAAGATGATATGCTCCCCATATTTCCTTTGTTTCCTCTGAGAAGTTCCTTATTACAAAGTACTTCTCCATTTCACTAAGCCAATTCTCAGCTCCATCTCCTAATGTGGTTCCATCAAACTTAGGTGGAATTATCATTTTTATATCATTAGTGAGTTCAGATGTCATTCTTGCCTTTTTATTTTCTAGATGATCAGACATGTTTACATTGTTATTATCAACACCCAAATTTCCCAAATTGTCATTTTCCATAGGAGTTGGCTGATTGTTATTACCAACATCTTCATCCTCCTTATTTCCCATTACTTGTTGTTTAAGTACAGTCAAACGATCTCTTGTGTCCAACATGGCAACAAGGATCTCATCGAGTTTTTGGGTAGTTGCTTCTTCTCCACTAGGTGGTGGTTTGTTTGCAACATTTCCTCTTATCCTAACCATTTTTTGTTAACAAGAAAATTTAAGTTTTATTAGATTATGGACACAATAGGTCCAACAACTGTAACCTTCAGCTTTGATACCAAGATGTAACATTCCCATTTTAAGACTTTAGAAACAAGGGAATTTTTTTATATATAATGTTCTCTGTTCTAAATAATCATAACTTAGAACACACATTCTGTGCCAATCAATCTCATAAAATATAACCATATCGGCATGTAAATGACTCGGTGAGATATCGATCTCTCATGTTAACTTAAGTATTGAATACTTAATGTATATCAAGTATACTTGGTTATCTTACACTATTTTGGGTACTGAGTGTTCTGTTTAAGAAACCTATCTAAATATTTGTTACCAATATTCATTTGAAATCACATTCCTTAAACTAGGTGACATAGGACAACATTTCCAACAACTTGCGATACTTTGGCCAAATATTTCCAACATACAATTCATGTTACTATTCCTAGATTTCATACTCACTAATCAAAATACATCCTTCACCCCACTCATTTGTTATCTAGAATGGTCTTCACTTACTTCAGTAAGTCCACTTTTCCAAGGTTTGACTCTAACGCAGGTTAGTGACATAATTTAGAATAGGGAATCACTCGCGATGACCTAGGGTATATGTACATACCCAATCAACCTAAGTCGATTGGATGTGCCTAGTTATCCTAAGTCATTGTGAGTCACTTCCTATGCTAAATCATAAATCTAATCAAATCTAGAGAGAAACTAAGTTCAAGTCCAAATTTGGGTAGGTCTAGATGAACCAATGTTGAAGGGTGTTGTAACATATAAACTGTAACTATGTATCCTTGTGAAGACCCAAGTCTTCACAAAGGTATAGTTATGTAGTTGGCATGTGCCAAAATCTGAGAGAACCACTTCATCTCAACATACACACCTCAAAGAGGTCATTTCCACTTAATTAGTTTAGGATTAAGATTCATATTACAACAACCTTACATAACCCTAATTCTGACAACCTTTAAGGTTTCCATCCTTATTTGAGCTGGTTAACCAATATGGAACTTCATAGACTAAATATTTATTTATGTTCAATTAAATTTTTACTTAACATGCAATTAATCGAAAACATAAACAACATGTATCCTAAGATTTAGTTAATGTGCCTCAACTATTCAAGGAGTGTATAAGAACCAAAATAGGTTATGATATAAAAGAACTCATAACTATGAATTCTAAATGGTTATCAAACTCTTATATCATTTGTTTATTTTTCATCCTTTTGAGAAGAGGATAACCTTCCACATTATGGTTAAGTATTAGGATTTATTATACCTATATCTCATTCACACATCCCGACATTATAATTGTACGTTCATAACATCATAATCAACCATTCAAGATTAAGTAAATAACATCAATACATACACCTAGTAAGTTGCATTTAAGTAAGGGAAATTTTACTAATTCCCATTCATCTAGCCAATTCAAAGACATTAGAAATAAGTATCAAATTAGATATGATTACAAATTTTCCTTCTTATTATGAACAAGAGAATAAACTTAATCAATTTAAGTAACTTCAGTCTTTTCAATTCATCAAATAAAATACACTTCTTACAAAACTTATGCATTACTGACATATTTCATGTCAATCAACATCAAGGTCATTTAGGAATACAACTTTTCTTCCTTCAGTACATTTCAATAATAAATCAAAATTCTCTATAATGGTCTAGAATTTTAATTCAACCAATACATCATAAAATTTATTTCCTTCCTTTATCACTTACGAAGTCCATCTGTAAAAATTTCTAGCACGGGTTAGTTCATTGAACTGAGCATGATAAGCACTAAGCATTAAAATGAAATTCTTTCAACTAACTATTTCATTAAACCAACTCTTCTTTAATGAAATAGTGAGGTCAAGTAGAAAAATAAATCATAGTAATAACAACCATAAAATAAGAACAATTAATCAATTTGAATAACATTTAAAGAAATGTCATGATGTAATCAATAATCTACAACATGTTATCAAATAAATAAAATTCCATCCAATACACTTATCCATATCAAATAAAAGTACCTTCTAATTATTTCCTTCACAAATCATCTTAATTAGAAATACAAATGCAAATAAGAGTCTCACACATCAAATGTGGCATCCTAATCCCAAATGCAAGGCATAGCCTAATTTATCAAGTTAGGCCATATATCAACATTAAGATAGAATTTACTCAATGTACAACATCTCACATTAGTCTTCTATAAGAATTATTAAAAGCCTTAACACAAGTCAAGAGAATAAGCAAGTAACAATGACGACTACTCAAGGCATTAAGAATAGTAGTCAAACTGATCCAATTAAATCTAATGACCAGATTTACCCAAAGAAGAAGGATAACTGTGATGAAATAGTAAGAGCTTCCTATATAATTTGATTATCCCGAATCCCATACAAAACTTCAGAGAAGAGAACACAACCCATAACATCCTATTATTTCCAAAGGGGAAGTGGTCAGACTTCACCTTAAAGAATGAAAGAGAAGGATTCAAATTTCATGATCAGAAGGGAATTCGACATTCCATCACATGGGAAGAAGGTCACAAAGGAAAATGCATACCCATGCACTACATCCCCAAACTCCTTTAAAAAGAAAACACATAAAAGAAGAGATCAATAGAATGTGCGACTGTTGTGGTTGAAACAGATTTAAACATGGTTTCCCATCATGGAAAACCAATGACTGTGATATTGAACCCATATCAAAAAGGAGATGTAATGAAAAAGTTGAAAAATTCCATGGGGTAATTACAGTCCCCAACAGTAACTCAAGGACGTTATAGTTTTAGTCAAGATCCATAGACTAACCAATTTATTCAAGATGGAAATAAAACAATCAATGAGATAGACTCTCAATTGAATCCTCATAGAGGTGAGAGAAATATATCTTATGAAGGTATAGAGAAGGTTCCATCACAATTCAATTCCAAGAAGGTACAACCCAAGATCAACATAGCTTAGCTACATGTGTATAAGCTATCAACAAAATTATTCCCTCCAATCTTTCTCAGAGATCAAAGAATGGAAGATTCCAGAAAACCCCTTATTCAGAACTGATTTAAATAGTTCAAAAATCAAGAAACAACAACCACAAGTTCAAAAAGCATCCTTAAAGTTAACGATATCCCAATCAATAGGGGTTTAATAAGTTTACTCAAGCAAGATACTCAAGATATTAACCCACTTCAGGGATAGTTAAACAAAAACCAACAACATCTACTTCGACCGGGAAGAGACAACATGAACAAAATAAAGAAAGCTCAAACAGAGCTACAAGAGTAACCTACATTGATTCAAGTAACCCTCATAATGTCCCCAACCAAATAAGCCTCACTTACGTAGCCTTAGTTCAGTACTCAAGAACTTAAGAAACACAGTATACATATAAGATCATAAGAAAGACTTCAAACACGGGAATCCCCATCAAGATAGCCTCAAAATCAAAGTGCCTAGAAAAAAATAACCCATAGTTTCCTTAAAAGAACCTAATTTGAGTACTCAATTTAAACTAATTTTTTTAAAGAAGTAATAAAACCTTCACTCTTGTTTCCATACAAGAAGAACCCACAAAAAAAAAAAGATTCCAAACATCTAATAACTGCCACTTCCATCGCATACCAAATCCAAAGAATAGATAGAGTATACAAAGAGTTCAAGAAGAAGGCACACATTTACTATTTCTATAAACAAATTTGAGCTCACACAACTCAGAATCCAAGCATGCATATTCATACAATTCCAACAGGAGAATCATAACTTCCACAAAACAAAGAAGTGACAATGAAGGGTATTCATTTACCTTCTGACAACCCAAACTACCACTTGGTTCGAAACTTGAAGCACATATTATTTCCATAAAAATCCATTTTTGAACAAATAAGAAAGAATCATGCATGTACTTCATTACTCATATCACCACAAGATTTAAGGTGGGTTTCAACATCAAATAAATAGGAAAACAACTTAATGACTTCCTTTCCAAGTAGAGATTCCTCAATCAGAGAATACAAAAATTAATCAATCAAGGAAACCAAATAACCATCACAGAAATAAAAACCCATTTATCTCAAGAGAGAAAAGTTGTTTTAATGAAGACACTTAGAGAAAATCATAGCAGCTTAATGGATAGAGCCTATCATGCCTGATAGTTCTTTTTCGGTTTGAAGAAGATTTCGATCGGGCCTTCACAACTCCTCTAAATGAAATCAATAACCAAAAATTCTTCCTCAAATTCCTCATATACTTTCATTGGATCGAAAATAGTCCAAGAGAGTTAAAAATAACAACAAACTAAAAATAGAACCGATCATTTGAAGAACCGATAGCTCCATGTAGAGAAAAATCGAAATGCATGAAAGAGTAAACAACTCCCAACAAATCTGCTTGGATGGTTTCCAAGGTGGTTTTCTCACCAAAAATAATGACAATTAATGTCATTAATTTCTAGTCTCCCACCTAAATCTCCACGCCATCGCCATCCAAAATTTTTGAGTCCAAATTCAAAGAGAACATGCATTGTTAAATTTAGAGATGGTGCCAACTAGGATCATGTTTAGTTTCCATGCCCCTATCAAAATGACAATACGTAATGATTTTAAATTCAAAAATCAAATCAAATAAATGACTTAGGAACTATTGCCATGCCTTCAACTTTCCATACAACCCCTTAGGTCCCCTTCTATCCTCACATTAGTTTAGGATAGATATCATTAGCTTAGGGTATGACCTTAGGTTAGTTTAGAAAATATTTACCTTAGGTTATCTTAATATTTCCTTAGGTAAATTTTCCACCTTAGGATAGGCCATTCTTTCTACCAATATAGTATTAGGTGATAGGTTAGAAATATACCTATCATCACCTTAGGTTATTTCCAAATCCCTAACTTAGAAAACATGCAACTTAGGTTAGGATGAACAAGATTAGAGTAGGCATAGATATACGGTAGATCTAGTTTACCTTAGGTTAGAATCCCGTTAGGATAGGTCTTATAGATCTAGGACTTAGGCTTTACCCTCAATAGTCCTAAAGTAGGCCTCTTTCCAACTTACACCATTTAGTGTTCTGGAGAAGTTGACAAGAATATCTGAGCACATGACTTACAGTAGAATGCACAACATGAACTTCCAAGAAGATCAATGAAATTGTAATCCTACAAAGGTTCAATATTTTATTTCCTTCAACCTCTGAATGTCAGTTTTCCATACAGATCAAGTAAGAAGAATTAAAACATACCTTAGATCAATGGAATTGATCCAAGGTTTCATTATTATATAGAGATAAATTTACAAATAACTTTACCAGTTTACAACCGTACTTATCTCAAACAAAATGGATTCCTTGCAAGCAACAATATTTCAACAATAGAATCCAAGAAAAGAAATAATTTATCCATGGCAAGCATGATTTCAACAATCAAAATAATACACCTTCTTAGGAAAAATCACATGTTAATGCTTGCATTGTAAAGAGGAGAAGTTAACAGTTTATCAAGGTGTTACACTTATGCTTGTATCTTGATTATCATTATTTGTAGGTTATATTTACAGGATTCAAGTGTCTTGTGAAATCTGAGTGGTGTCCCATATATTAAACCAACTACTCACTATGTATTTTTTTCATATTACTACATGTTTTGACTATTTTCTATTGCATTTTGTCATGTTTTCTTGTGATTAAAAATTTTAGCTATCCTTCCACATTGTTTTTCTTGTTCCATAGTTTTCACCATGAAAATTTCTTATCCCCACTACAAGATTCATGTTTCAGATGTGCACATTATTTTCCACTTTCATAATTTGGGCTGTGCTCACCTTAGATCATTTCATGCACCACAAATGAGCGGGGGTAATAATTAGGTAACTATTTCACCCTTTCATTGATACAAAATTCAGATATAAAATGGTAACCAACATAATCACATAGAAGTGAGATAAAAAAATAGGATCATAATCAAAATTGAGCTAAAATCATGGACTTTTGTTTCAATATGCATTTCTATTCTAACATGTACTAAGTTAAAGTTCAATTTCATTTATCATGAGCATTGACTACATTTATCCTTTTTGGTGCGTCCAACCTTACTCTAATGAAAGGAAACACATGAATGAAACAAGGAAAAATCTCAAACACAAGACACTTCAAAAAAGTTAATATCCAAGCAACAAATGCCAACATAATTTTTACTATGCACATGAGGTCATCCTTAGGATCCTTATCCACTTTTATATTCCATGATATGCTCTCTACAATTTTTATTTAACATGATATCAATTACAATCCTCATTTGACATGCTATCAATTACAATGGCCATTAACTCTCCATAAGGTACACTCTTCTTATCTACTTTATGCTAATGAATATTCATTCACCAACATAAAGTTGGGGAAAATGGAGTCATGAAATCATGAACTTTCTACTTGCATCAACACCTCTAAGTATTTCGTTCTGAGACATGATTTATAAGAAATAATACTAGAAATTAACAACCCTTGTTTTACTCTTTCATTGCTTTTATCTTTTTCACACTCTTATTATTTAATTTTATGGAATTATCACTTTACATTTGGAAACTAGACGATATGTGAACCAACTCTTTATTGACCATTATATTTTTGAGCATCCTAAAAACTACTTCTGTTAGGGATATGAGTGCCCCATGTGCTACTATCCGCTTTGGGTACTTCCATCCCTTATCCTCCTTTTCATGACATTGAATCACCACATCATTTGATATATTTTCTAAAGTTTGTTTTATCACATTGGGTTGGAATTTTTGTTTTTAATAATGAAATTCAAACTAGGTCATCACACACACACACACACACACACACACACACACACACACACACACACACACACATATGAATTACTCACCATTATTAGGAGATGGAAAATTTGGGGCTAATTCTTACTATCTACTACTTAGAAAAGAGAAACATTCAAGAAATACATTTGGGATGCATTATTCAATACACAAGATGGGCTATTTATGAATTCCATTTCACATAATTCACATAAACACACACAAACACACACACACACACACTAAAACTACATAGAGTCTGAAATGTAGTGCAATGCTTGATGAAAATCACATTGGGGTGACCACTAAGGTTAGTATGACTCAA
The DNA here is from genome assembly GCA_018340775.1 of Taxus wallichiana var. yunnanensis. Taxonomy (NCBI): domain Eukaryota; kingdom Viridiplantae; phylum Streptophyta; class Pinopsida; order Cupressales; family Taxaceae; genus Taxus; species Taxus wallichiana. The sequence goes on from CM031244.1 coordinate 237,681,809, forward strand.
ACATATGAATTATTTATTTCATCTAATGTTTTCTTGAGATTTGTGCAAGTAGATAGGGTTTGTTTTGCAAGTACATGTGTGACACAATAACCCTACAAAGAATTAGATACAACAGGGAAAAAGGAAGAAGCTAAGTTTAGACCTTGAAAAGATCGAAGAAAACTAGTTACTGGGACATTAGTGTCTAGTTCGGATGCCAACACTTGGGTGGTCCTATCCACATCTAGGTGCTCCCCTTTGAAGAGGTTCTAGATCCTAGTTTCTTAGAAATATCTTGGACATATAAGGTCCAAAATTTCTAGCCTATTTTATAGCGTAGAATCAGTCAAAATATATCATTACAAGCTAAGTCATTGTTATCTCCCTATTGTACACACTTGCTTATTTCTTACACGATAGATATTTCCTATTATTGCTATATTCATTTGATCTCATCGTTATGATAAATATTTTATTTCATTAAATCGAATGTGTGCAACCAAACAAAAAAATGTAAAAGAGAGAGAATAATAAAAAGGAATAAATGCAACCCTATGAAGGAAGAATACCTATTGTTGCAGACTCACAAGACCCCCCACGGATATAGATCAGGCTTCTAGGTTGATCACTCTAGCATCCAGTGTGATTGCACAACATGGAAACCTCTCTCCAAGCGTGGGACTTGTGAAACTGAGAGAGGAATCTCCAGATTAGAGGCTGGTTCCTCAAACTCCTCTGATTTAGATCTAATGCTTGCACAACTACAGAGGTTCAGATCCTAATCCTACTCTAACTTGTAAGGAGACAGGGGTAGAAGTGCAAGAAATTGAAACTAACTAAAGATGGTGATGCACCAAAAGGAGTGGTGAAACATATTTGTCATGCAAATAGACACAGACCAAAGTTCACAACATAAAACATACACAGACTGATAAGGTATAATTTAGGATCTGAAATGAAGCAAATAATACAAACAGAGGACTGAAACCCATTCACAGAGCTTGCATTATCATTTCAGTGTCAAAAACATGCATTACACCCTCAGAGAGGTAAAAGAAAACTATTACAATCTTTGGAGAGGTCTGATCCTTGCATCAATCACTTGCTGGAGGTGAAAGAAGAAGTCTGCTATGCCCAAAAATGTTTTTTTAGAAATGAGCCAAATCTGGCTTTTTACATTGCATGGGTCGAACCCGTGGGGACAAAAACATACAAAACATGAGAGCGCATCCTCCTCATTTGCTCGCAGATGCATTAAAACAGCATGGGGGACCTTACAAACCCATACCCTATCATTTTGACCGAATTACAGGAGAATGCGACCCATTCTGCATTAAATCTGGTCGCTGAAATGTCACTTCTGGCCATGAACATGCGTCAGAGCCATTTCTCAATTTTCTCTCTCAAACTACACCAAAATTCAATATTAACCCTAGAATCACGTAGATAATTTCATAATCTTTCTGTTGATATAAATAACGTGCAAATCCAAGCTCTGGATCAAAAGATATGGAGATCTGAAGATTTAGGGCACAAAACAGGTGAAACAGATTTTTAAATTTCTTCCCGCGCTCTGCCACCTGGATGACACGTGGCATGCATTGATTGGTCGTCGGGGTGCAGGAAGACCTTTGCTTTTAGCTTTTGGGTGAACTTCTTTCCAAATTCTCTAACTCCTTCCCGAGCTCTGCATTCCTTGCTCTATAGGACACGTGTCCTCTTCTGATTGGCTCGGGCTGACCCTTCAAAACTCACCCTTTGACTTTTGGACTTTTTCCCTTGTGACACATGTCGTGATTTGATTGGTTCTCGGGTTTACTAGCTCTTCGCGTCCATCACATCCATTTGTCTTGGATGTCCCAGTGCTGTCTGGGACAAAAACTTCCGATCCGCCCAAAATGGGCTTCCCTGTCCCTTTTCTGCCGGTGACACGTGTCATGATCTGATTGGCTCTCGGCTTTTTCGGCTATCCGCGTCTTCCACATCCCTTTGTCCCACTTGTCCCAGGACTATTTGGGACAAATTCTTCCGATTCACCCGATTCGGCCGGTTCGCGTCCTCACGGCCCAAATGTCCCGAACTGCTTAGTGCGAAAGTTCTCCATTTCGGCCGATCCGGGCGGTTCGCGTCCTTCGCGTCTTCTTGTCCCCAATGTCCCAGAGTAGTTAGTCAATTTTCTTCTCCTTTGGCTGAACCGGCTTTCCGCGTCCCACGCGTCCCCGACACACTGATGTTTCTTTGCCTCTGCAGATCGCTGGCGGAATTTCGACGATTCGCGCCCGACGTCCCAAATGTCCTTTGATTGCGAGGACTAGGACTTAGCCAATTTTCATAATTTTTCTGGCCCAAGCTTGTTTTCTGTAACTTTTTCACATTTTCTCAGAGCTTTCTCTTTCCTTCTTCACCCAGGGGAGTTAGAAAAAATCTGAGGGGACCCTAGAAACATGATTTTTGCCCTGAATCAATCCATTTTCCTGGGACTTGAGAATTCTGATGCATGTTATCAAATTAACCCTGGGGGGTGAATTTGGATAACAATTGGCGACTCAGTGGGGTTACCTACCTGCTAGGTAGAAGATACTAGTAGCCAGAAGCAGTCCATTGGGCATGGAGTTATCAAACATTCAGTTTAGAATCCCAACTGACTAAGAATGTGTAAGGAGGAAGATGGAATATCACCTGATGAAAGCAAAAGACTGCAAAACATCTCCATGGACAGCAAGCTGTGCCAAAGCACTTAGGGAAAACAAAACTAACCTACAGCAAAACAATGTGCACAAGCACTTGGAGGAAAGAAAATCTAATCTAATATTTACAGAGGTAGTGAACTTCCCTCTAGAAGCAACGCTTGAGATAGATTCCATTGACTAGAATCTGTAGTTCTTCACCATCCAATGAGGCCAATTGGAAAGCATTGTTGTTCTTGCACTTTGTGACCATGTATGGGCCACTCCAAATGGCATCAAATTTTGAATGCCTTCCCGGTTTTGCTCTATCCACATCCCATTTCAACACTAGATCTCCAACTTGAAAAGATCTGTCTTTGGCCTTCCTATCAAAGGTCTTCTTGATCAAAGCTTGATCCTTTTCCATTACTTGGGATGCCTGGTTTCTGATCTCTTGCAGCTCCATCAACTCTGCATACCTCACCTCCATGGGCTCAAACTCTAGCAACTCCAACTGCTTCATGAGTTCCAACGTTGGTAACTCAAGTGATATGGGCAAGATCACCTCTCTTCCATAGACAAGCCTGAATGGAGAGCTACCTATGGATCTTTTGGGAGTTATCCTATCAGCCCATAAGGCTGATTTCAGTTTGGTATGCCAAGACCTCTGATTCTCATCAAGAGTCCTCCTAATGATCCTCAACAAGTTCTTGTTTGTAGACTCGGCCTGGCCATTACCCTGAGGGTAATAGTTCGATGAAGTGCTTAGGTAAATACCGTTCTTGACAGCCCACTCAGTCACCCTAGATCCAATGAATGCCAATGCATTATCAGAGATTATTGTAGCAGGTACACCGAATCTGGTCGTTATTCCCTCATAAAAGTCTAAGATGCTAGACTCATTTGCCTCTTTGAGTGCTACTGCTTCTGTCCATTTGGTGAAGTAGTCTGTGGCTATCAAAATCCATTTGTGCCCTTGGCTTGAAATGGGATTAATGACTCCGATGAAGTCCAAACCCCATTGCATGAATGGTTGGTCAACTGAGATTGGATGCAATGGGAGGGCAGCAAGTCTCTCTTTTCTGTGAAGAATTCACAATTCTTACACCTCTTGATCCATGCATAGCAATCATCAAGATTTTAGGCCAATAATAACCATCCTTCATGATTTTTAGAGCTGTCACTCTTGGTGTAAAATGGCCACCAAATGGTCCACCATGAAACTCTTCCAACACCCTTTGAATCTATTTGTGCTAATGCATCTCGAGCACTCCATTCACATCTTTCTTGAACAAAACTCCATCAACAATGGCGTACGGAACAGCTGCGCAACCTGAAGTTTCTCCTTTGGGTCTTGTTCATCTTTCGGGGGCACAGGCCTATACCCAGGAAGTGTATAACGCCTTGGGTCCAGCAGGGAGTGGGGAAAGCATTGTCTTCTTCTTGATTGCCACTTGGCTCATGGCTGTCCTGGACTATCAAAATAGTCTCTTCTTTGTTGCATACTTCTTTTTGCTTCCCCAAAACCAGCTGCTCACACAATCCTTTCCCTCTTACCAGCTTGGTGATCTTGATCTCAATGTCATATTCCATGACACGGGTGATCCAACCTACCCTTTTCTCATTCAAATCCTTGTTGAGGAGGAAGTCCTTAACTCCAGCATGTGAGACCAGCAACTGGACCTTGTTGTTTGAGATTAAATGCTTGAATTTCTTCAAGCTTCGATTAACATAAGCACATGCTTCTCAATAAAAGAGTACCTCACCTCATAGTCATCTAGGCTCGGTGAAGAAAGGCAACTGCGGCTGCTCATCGTTATCTTTGTTCTCGCTATACCAAAATGGCGAAATAGTGTCATTACCTCCAAATGCATAGAGGATGAAATCCTTGGAGAAGTCTAGGTTGATGAAAGTTGGTGCTTGAGAGATAGCTTCTTTGATTGCTTCAAAACTCTCCTTGCCTTCTGCTGTCCATTTGAAAGCCATGCTCTTCTTCAGCATTTTGGTGATGGGCTTGACAAGGGTTGCAAAATCTGGGACAAACCTCCGAACAAAGTTTATCCTTCCCAAGAAACTTTGAAGAGCCTTCTTGTGACTTGGCAATGGTAGTGCTCTTATGGCTTCAACCCTCTCTGGATCAATTGCCAGTCCCTCTTTCGAGACAATATGGCCTAGAAGTTTCCCCTCATGAGCCAGGAATATGCATTTCTTGGGATTCAAAGACACTCCGAACTTTCTACACCTCTAAAACACTTGCTTGAGGTGAAAGAGATGGTCTGCTACATTCTTTGAGAAGACAGTGATATCATCTAGGTATACCAGCACTATCTTGTTGATCAAGCCTTTGAATGCCATGTCCATTTCCCTTTGAAAGGTAGCACCAGCGTTGGACAGCCCAAATGGCATTTTCCTGTAAGCATATGTGCCCCATTTGGTTGTGAAGGCTATCTTGAATTGATCTTCCTCCCTCACCATAATCTGATTGTAGCCTGAGTAGCCATCAAGTAGTGAAAACCTTTCTGAACCAGCTACAACCTGCAATATTTGCTCCATGGAAGGGAGTGGATAATGATCCTTGAGAGAGGCTCTATTCAAATCTCTGAAGTCGACACACAACCTGATCTCTCCATTCTTCTTTCTGACTGGGACTAAGTTGGCGACCCAACTTGAGTGTTTGATGGGGAAGATGATACTGGCCTCAATAAGCTTGCTTAACTCTTTTCTCATGAGAGGTTCAATATGGGGATTCACTGGCCTTTGCTTTTGCCTGACAGGCTTGGATTCCGGATCCAGCTCAATAGTATGTTGTGCCAACTTTGGGTTGAAACCTCTTAGATCTTTGTAAGTCCAAGCAAAGACATCTGGGAACTCTTGACAAAGCTGAACAAAATCAGATTTCTCTTGTGAGGTACTTACTTTGCCAATCTGCAATGTTTTGCCTTCTTCCACTAAAATAGGCTCTGAATCTTCACCCTTTACTTGAATGTTCACTTTCTCCTTCCTGGAACTGATCATTTGGGTTGAAGATTGACTCCAAGGTTATGAGGCCTTTTGGTAATTTGTTAGTTCTCAGCTGCACCACTTGGTCACCATACTGCTGATACAGCTTGTCTTGATTCCTGGCAGAGAACTCAGCTTCTTCTTGTAGGAAATTAACGATTTGTTGATCATTCTCGAAGACTTGCCAACTTGTATTGTTATCCGGAATAGCTGGTCTCACAACCACTTTGATATGAGGTTGAGATTTTTCACTTTTGATACTTTCTACAACATCAAACGCAACCCCAATTGCTGCCAGTCTGTCAGTAGCTTCATTATTTTTTCTTGGGATGGAATTGATGCTAAAAGCTTCAAGATCTTCAATAAGATCCCATACCTGATTTTTGTAGTTCCTCAACAGATCATTTTTGGCAGCATTTTTTCCTTTGACTTGGTTTACGATCAGCTCACTATCACCAAATACTTGTAAATTCCTGATGCCTTTCTTCATTACCCAGTGCAGTCCATGAATTAAGGATTCATACTCACCATGTTGTTTGAACAGGAAAACTGGGAACGAAAGGCTGAGTAATACCTTATACCTTGTGGTGAGATGAGCATAGCTCCTCCTCCTGCACCTTGTCTACTCCTTGACCCATCGAAGAACAATTTCCATACTTCATTCTTGTCTTTGTGATCTGGCTTGGTGATGCTGGGGAGAGGTTGATTCTCTTCATGTAAACAATAAACTCCTAGCGCAGATTCTTCTACTTCTTGATAGGGATCAAAAGCATGTATCTTGTTTTCCCATTCATCAAGAGTTAGATCCGGATACTTCCAACCTTGGTGTCAGCCTCATCAGTGCTAGGGTGATCTTCTTGATCAAATGCTGAGCAATTGGCATTAATCTGACTTGGAGTGTAAGGCTCAATATGGAAGTTTGCAATAGGTTCGGATCTGATTGTGGCCTTAGTTCCATATCTTGTTCTGAATAGCATGTGTGACCAATCAGCGAAAGATAGCCTCCAATTTTAGCAGTGAAGTCCCTTGACAAGCAAAGGGCAAAGAGTGGTGGAAGGTCTATGATTGATACATCTTGTAAAACAACAACATTTGGACATGCATGCAAGGTAAGACTCAAGTTTCTAATCACTGCAATCACATTACTGTTCCATCTAACTGCACTACCCCTTTAGATGTTATTTCATACTGGAGCCCTAGCTGATCAGCTATCTGTTTAGGCATTACTGAGCTACTTGCCCCGGAGTCTATCATGTAATTATGTACTAGCTGATTTCCAATGATTAATGAAACATAGAAAGGAGGGGGCTTCAACATTTTACCTTGTTGTCCTCCATGACTTCCTTTAGGCTGGGCAGCATTTGTAAGCACTTTGTCTTGCATCTGAACCTGCTGATTCGAAGTTGGCCAATCCTTCATGGCAGCTTGCAGCAGATCTCTTTGGCCTGGGATAGATAGGGATTCCCACATTGATATGTTGACGTTTGTCTTCTTCATCTGATCAATGATACTAAATGGTGATGAAGGATCTCTTTACTGTCCCTTGGTTTGCACATTCACTCCTTGCATGTGGGCAGCAACAACTGGCATTTGAGTTGGCCTAGGGGCTATTCTTGGCTGCCCTTGTGCATTTGAAACTGGACTTTGCTTGCCAACCACTTGTGGAACCATGGGAGGTTGTGGATTGGCTGGGGCTAATGGTTGTTCTTCACCCAAATTCCTCCTTTTGACCTTGTGTTGGCTGCAACACCTTGAGAAACTGCTTGATTCATGCCACAGAAATCTTCTGCTTGCCAGTTCACCAATGTGGTGTCATTTGGGGCTGATTGTTGTTGGAATGTTTCTTTTTGTTGACTATTTCCTTGATCGCCTCGCCCTCCACACCAGTAGTTGTCACCATTAGTGCTTGATTGAGAGCACCATTGAAACACATGGATTGGTTATGAGGCTCATTGCATGGAAAACACCAATCATATTCCTGAGCAATGTTGTTCTGTGTTGGCACTAATGCCTTAGAGGTAGATATGGCATTTGGATTATAGGGCTGGAATGGTCTATTGGCAGGAGGCCTTGTTTGATTCATATTTGCAGCTAGATTAGGTGGTCTTTGTGGTTGGTATGGCTACCTATTAGGCTGAGCTTGGGGTTGATAAGAAGGTCTGAAACCTTGGGCTTGTTGCCTCTTGAGAGTAACTAGCTCATTGCCTAGGTTTTGCAATTGCTTCATGACCTCTTGAAGCTCATTTGGGGCACTTGGAGATGAAGTGGAAGCTTCATTTGAACTCTGATTTCTAGGAGTGGGAGAGGGAGCCAAATTAGGTGCTTGATGGGTGTTTAGGCTCTCTAAACTTGGAAACAATGGCATGGGAGGTCTAGGGGCAAGTTTTCCAGCTTGGATTAAACAATTTTCAGCCCTAATGGCAATGCTATAAGCCATAGGGATAGTTATGCCTCCCATGGACTGAATCAACATAGAAATATCAGAATTTAAAGCTTTGAGATAGTATAGAAAAGCACCTTCTGCTATTGGCCTGACTGCCACTGGAATCCTCTCCCAAGTTTTTGAAATCAAGTTGAAATCGACCACCGCTCATTGGGAGCCCTCTTGATGGTTGTTAGCTGCTCCAAAAGAGACAAGTTGTCTCCCTTCTCTCCAAATTGCTCATGAAGTGCAATACACAGCTGATTCCAGTTTGTGATAGAACCAACTCCAAGGCTCCTAAACCATTGTAATGCTTTACCCTTGAAGGAAGATGCCAGTAACTTGACAGCCACTTGCATTTCATTGATTTCATGAATTGCACAAAGGTTAGCAATATATTTAATGTGATCATCTGGAGTAGTCTGATTTTCTCCAGTGAAGTAGGGAATGTTCTTCAAGGCTGCAATAAGAACTGGATGTTGTGCATTGAGAGCAAGTGGGCTGCTGCCTGTGAAGTTGACGTAGGGATTGTTTTGAGCCATTCTAATCGGTCTTAAAACCCTTGTTGACTGAATGAAAGGCCTACCAGGTGGAGGAGTTGAGAGAGTTCTATTTGGTGGAGATGGAAACCTTTGAATCCTTCTTCCTCTTTGCCTTCTTCTTGGAGATAATTGTAGGTATTCAAACAACACTTCTTCTTCTCCAACTCTTGACCTTGTGGTGATTCTTCTCATGAGTTTTCAGGCCTGCACTTGGAACCAGCTGGTTCTTCCCCTTGGAGTCACCAGATATGCAAATAATAGCTCTTTTAAGCAAGAAAATTGCAGTAGATGCACATCAACTTTGCTACAATAAAAATGAGACCTCTAGGTCCCACTGGCGTGCCAAAACTATTGTTGCAGACTCACAACACCCCTGGATGCAGATCAGGCTTCTAGGTTGATCACTCTAGCATCCAGTGTGATTACACAACATGGAAACCTCTCTCCAAGCGTGGGACTCATGAAAATGAGAGAGTAATCTCTAGATTAGAGGCTGGCTCCTCAAACTCCTCCGATTTAGATCTAATGCTTACACAACTACAGAGGTTCAGATCCTAATCCTACTCTAACTTGCAAGGAGACAGGGGTAGAAGTGCAAGAAATTGAAACTAACTAAAGATGGTGATGCACCAAAAGGAGTGGTGAAACATATTTGTCATGCAAATAGACACAGACCAAAGTTCACAATATAAAACATACACAAACTGATAAGGTATAATTTAGGATCTAAAATGAAGCAAATAATACAAACAGAGGACTGAAACCCATTCACAGAGCTTGCATTATCATTTCAGTGTCAAAAACATGCATTACACCCTCAGAGAGGTAAAAGAAAACTATTACAATATTTGGAGAGGTCTGATCCTTGCATCAATCACTTGCTGGAGGTGAAAGAAGAAGTTTGCTATGCCCAAAAATATTTTTTTTAGAAATGAGCCAAATCTGGCTTTTTACATTGCATGGGTCGAACCCAGGGACGAAAAAACGTACAAAACATGAGAGCCCATCCCTCCTCGACTGCAGATGCATTAAAATGGCATGGGGGACCTTACAAACCCATACCCTATCATTTTGACTAAATTACAGGAGAATGCGACCCATTCTGCATTAAATGTGGTCACTGAAATGTCACTTCTAGCCATGAACACGCGTCAGAGCTGTTTCTCAATTTTCTCTCTCCAGACTGCACCAAAATTAAATATTAACCCTAGAATCACGTATATAATTTCATAAGCTTTTCGTTGATATAAAGAACGTGCAAATCCGAGCTCTGGATCAAAAGATATGGAGATCTGAAGATTTAGGGCACAAAACAGTGAAATGGATTTTTAAATTTCTTCCCGCGCTCTGCCACCTGGATGACACGTGGCATGCATTGATTGGTCGTCAGGGGTGCAGGGCAGACCTTTGCTTTTAGCTTTTGGGTGAACTTCTTTCCAAATTCTCTAACTCCTTCCCGAGCTCCGCATTCCTTGCTCCATAGGACACGTGTCCTCTTCTGATTGGCTCGGGCTGACCCTTCAAAACTCGCCCTTTGACTTTTGGAATTTTTCCCTTGTGACACGTGTCATGATTTGATTGGTTCTTAGGCCTGCCAGATTTTTGCGTCCATCATGTCCATTTGTCCCGGATGTCCCAGTGCTGTCTGGGACAAAAACTTCCGATCCGCCCGAAATGGGCTTCCCTGTCCCTTTTCTGCTGGTGACACGTGTCGTGATTTGATTGGCTCTCGGATTTTTCGGCTATCCGCGTCTTCCGCATCCCTTTGTCCCACTTGTCCCAGACTGTTTGGGACAAATTCTTCGATTCACCCGATTCGGCCAGTTCGCGTCCTTACGGCCCAAATGTCCCGAACTGCTTAGTGCAAAAGTTCTCCATTTCGGCCGATCCGGTGGTTCGCGTCCTTCGCGTCTTCTTGTCCCCAATGTCCCAGAGTAGTTAGTTGATTTTCTTCTCCTTCGGCCGAACCGGCTTTCCACGTCCCACGCATCCCGACGGCCTGGATGTTTCTTTGCCCTGCAGACTACCTGGCGGCCTTTCGGCCGATTCGCGCCCCGACGTCCCAAATGTCCCGACTGTTGCGAGGACTAGGACTTAGCCAATTTTCACAATTTTTCCTGGCCCAAGCTTGTTTTCTGCAACTTTTTCACATTTTCTCAGAGCTTGCTCTTTCCTTCTTCAGCCAGGGGAGTTAGAAAAAATATGAGGGGACCCTAGAAACATGATTTTTGCCCTGAATCAATTCATTTTCCTGGGACTTGAGAATTCTGATGCATGTTATCAAATTAACCCTGGGGGGTGAATTTGGATAACAATACCATATACCAAATTTATTCAAAAAAAAATAGTATCTACCTATTTAAATGTTAGGAGAGGAAAAATTACCAAAAATATCTTAGCTAATTATCTATCTTCCATAACCCCATAGATCACAAAATTGTAGATAGATTTAGACCCAAATTTACAAATGAAAACATATAACACAAAAAGAATAGGTGCCCTAAAATCTCCCCATATACCAATAAATAAGCATGAACTGAATAAATGCTGAAATATGTTGAAAATGTGCTAACAACATTGAACTAGGAAGGAGATACATACCCCCAAGATTCAAAAACTAATCCTAAAGCTAAGTGTTAATGCGAAGAAGGAATGAAAAATTTCATGCCCCCTATACTAATTTTAACTAAGTAGTCTGGAGATGAATTTTTTTAGATAACTCCGTATACATAGGTAAACATTTGAAAATGCTAAAAACCTACTAAAATTTCTCCCTAGTCAAAACATTTGGGGGTAGGACTATACCATATGGTTTTGACGAAAGTGTATGGTTTTGACCTTGTGTTATTTTTACAAAAAAATTATGTATGACTTGGTGTTTATACCATATTTGTACCAACATTTACCCCTAAAATTCTACCTAGATCTATTAAAAATGTAGAATAAACTTATAAATATGCCCCCTCTTTTGAGACAGGTGCAAAAAACATGTTGAGCATGTGGATAAAGAGAAATAGATGTGTACCATTGAAGGATATGTCTAGGGAGTTGTGTAAAGTGATGAAGAAGTAATCACCTTAAAGAACCTATACCTATAAAGGGAAAGGTGTTTGTGCATGGTGGAAACCATGGTACACAAAAAAATACTAGATGTAAACAATGATAGTAGAAACTAAAGCAATCAGTAGGAAAAATGCATGTAGGAGTAAACAAGAATATGATCAATTGATTTGATTGCAAACAATGCCATATAAAAACATACAAAAACATACAAAAGGATTTGGGTCCTACAAACATGGGACACCCATAGTGTTACAAAAAAATCAAGGCCTATATGCCTGTAATTAAGAGAAAGTAATTACAAATAATATATACATGATCTGCAAATATGGGACACCCACAATGTCACAAAAATCAAGGCACATATGCCATAAGTAAAGAAAACAAACAAGCAATAACATACACACACAAGCAAGTATGCATGAAAAAAACTTGATAATATGATTTAGTAGCCAACATGAGTAAAACATGTGAAATATAGATGTCAAATCTGCATAAGATATATGTGTTAGTCCCATGAGTCCAAAAATTAGAAAGTACAAAATCTATATAATTGAGTGTAAATGAACTATGATAGAATAATAACAAGTACAAAATGTGGAGGCAAAGGTTTCCCCACCGATGAGAATATTAGGAAATGTGATGGATCCTATAATCATGTACTAATCTATGTATCATGAATCTAACTCAATATACCTAATAAACACATGTGTGTGTAAAAAATAAAGCATGTTATCTATTAAACCAAAGTGATGAACAAAATCAGTAATGTAAAGTGCTAATGATGCAAGCAAGATGCATAGGACCTGAATTTTTTTTGCACATTTTTTCATATTTTTGTATTAGCTTAGTGCCTAGATATGTACAAAAATGGATAGCAAGAGAGATATATAATGAGCACTTTATGAGGAAGTGAAGAAGCTACCATATAATATGGACATTCGGACATCATTGGTGACACAAATATTAGTGGGACTATTGTAATTGTTGGAGTTTGTAATTTTAAGTGGGAAACCACTTAATTAAAAACCCACAAAAGACTAATAAATTTGGCTTATAACTTATGTTTAAAATATAAAGGTGGCAGATCCCCATACCACATTGGCGATGTTTAAATTTAAATTATAAGAGTGACCCATACAATGGGCCACCCACCTTGTATAAAATAAGGTGATCTCATTTGAGATTGGTGTGACATACACACACATGATGAATGATGCAAGGTATATGTGAATAGAATCAATAAACATGAATGAAAAAATATTAAATCTAGTACTCCTCATTGAGAAAATGTTGTTTTCAAATTTTAATGCCTTTGGTAAGGTGTAACTGTTGGGGATCTATGGAAATAGTGGGAGTGTTGGGTGAAATTCAATTCTCAATAAAGATACATGATATTTTAGTGGGTTTTTTTATCGAAATATTTTCACACTTAAATCATTTATTATGTGTTCACTATTATGTGTTATGGGCTCTTTAATTTCACTTTTATTACTATAATATATGGTTTAATTTATTAGACATATGCCATAATCCTTGGTAAATTTATGGTGGATATCTAATTTGTTATGATTTTTATCCTCACTTTCCTAACATGGTATTAGAGATAGATGTTTTTCATTGTGCAGGATAAATATGTTTTGTTAGGGAAAATTCATTTATAGATTGGTTTAAAGAATATTTCTTGTAAGATTTCAAAATCCGCAAAAACCCTATTTTTCTTTGTGGGTTTTTAAGGTCTACTAGTGCAAAAATCCAATTATTTATGAAATAAGTTAAATTTAGAAGTTTTGTAAGTTTTAAATAATTGAGGAAGATAAAATTCATGTATTTTTTGTTTATATCTTTTGAATCCTTATGAATGATTGAAATTGTGTTTTTTTGTCATCTACGGCCTTCCTCAGCATTTTTCTTGTCTTGTGCAAACTTTTCTTCGCTATGTGACATTATGCGGTTTATGTGACAATTTTTTTGTTTCTAATTTATTATTCACTCTTTGACATTGTGCTTTGTTTTGTGGCATGATTTATTTCTTATTGTGATGAAATCCTTTTTTAGTGATTTTTTCACATTTTTTGTTTCACAAAATTTCTTTAGTTTAGAAACAGGAATGACAACTACCAATTCGTCAGCTAATATATTCCCAAAAAGTCGAAAACTAAGTGATAGAGGTTTTGTAAAATCTTCTAATATATTAATTGGTAAAAGTATTGGGGTTGGTTGAATATATCTCCCAAAATAGCCTAAACCCTTCTTTTTTATGGAATTTTCCTTTATTTCACGGATTTTTCCTTGTTTCGTAGAGTGCACTTTAAATTTCCAAAAACACTTGTTTGGAAGCCTTTACTTAGTCGTATTATTTGTTTTATGGATTTTACCTTAAAATCATATAGAACACTAAAAGTTAAAAAAGACCCGTGAAACACTAATCCTTTATTCTACTGCTTCCAAACTTGATTTTTAAAATCTTTTTCCTCTTGCTTCACAACTTCTCGTGACTTGTATTTTTCTTTTGTTATTTCTTTGCTTAAGATACCTTGTCATATCCTCCCCTTTTTTCTTAAGCTCCCTTTTCAATCTAGATACGCCTTCCAAGAAATCCATTCTTTGTGCCACCAGCGACCCCAAATCCTCTATTCATATTTCATGCAGCTCCTTGCTACCTTAAGAGCATTGTGCTTCTTTGCAACCATATCCAATTTATCTTCTCTCCTAGAGACTCATCCTTATGGGTTGCTAGTAATTCATTATCCTATTTGATTTTGTATACCTTAAGGATTTTCTTAGGATCCTTGAAATTGTTTAGTGCCCAATTTGACTTCTTTATTTCATCTTTCAATTTATGCAACATGACATCATATTCCACAATCCCGCACACTATGATTCCCTTATTCTTCTCCTTCCTGCCATAGTTTCTTCTTCATTTCCCCCTACATGGTCAGCCTCTCCCTAAGAAGAAAGTGAACCAAGTCTTGCAAACAATGAATGGTCAACGGGTATGTCTTTTGTGTCTATTCATTAAATTCTAGGCACACCTCCAAAAATTCACTTCCGATGTCTACAAAAAAATCTAGAATATCCTTCTTACACTTCACTACTCTTTTGTGTGCTTCAGCTTAATTTATAGATTTCATTTTCCTTATTATTATTATCCTTCAATAGTGTCCTCATCATGACCACCTTATCTAGATTCCTCTTAGTCACCTCTGCTACCATTTTTTGACAAGGCATTACTTACCTTCTCATCTATAAATTCTATCAGCTTCACCATGATATGGGTGGAATTGGGTTCCTTCTTCATTCTCTGTCATATGTATGCCTCCTCACTGATGTCAAAATCTATTTCATCCATATGTGTTTGCATCATCTAGCTCAACATCTTCCTTGTTTGCATATTTGCACCTTTTGGGTCAATTATCTCCCACCCATAAAACAGGTCATTAAAAAGGGTGCTTTGGAACCTCGCATGGATGATCTTAGAAGGGTCATGTACATACCCCGGATATCACGTATCTATAATTTATTCTCCCTTTTTCCTCTCAGATGACTTACCTTTGGGTATATGTGTCTCTGCTCCTCGAGTTATATCTTCTCTTGTACCCTCATACTCACATGATAATTCCCATGAATCCTTCTCTTCTTCTTCCTCGCTCCCATAGGGCCTTCCTCCTCATGCTTAGTAAGAACTTCCATGTCATATTGGGATTCCTCTTCTCTATAATCCTCTTATTCTTCCACATTGATAACTGATGAGGACCCCGTATTTCACACAACTTCTTCGAAAACTCCTCTTCCTCACTATCCTCTTGGGTTACGATCATGTGACTTCTTTCTTTCTTCTTCTCGTGGGCTTGGATTTACCACGCTAGTCCTCGAAATCTCCTCACCGGCATGCAGAGGGTCTTGCAATAGTTCTCTTTGTCTTAGGATTTATCCTAAAATTTATTCTATAACCCTACTTTGAACCACACTTGTCCTCTTCTTTTTCTATCTCCTCGCCTTCATGATGAATCCTTACCTCTTCTTCTTCCTTCCCGGAGGAATATATTCAAGTTTCCTTTTGATTCCTATAGTTGGAAATATTCTAACACCATGATCTAGCACATTGCTATATTCCATCTCAACATCATCATCCTTTGTCTCTTCTTCCTCATCATCCCTAGGAGGAGTGGGCTCGAGCTCATGCCTGGTACCAATTGTATGCTTTCCTTTGGCAAATCTAGGAATTTCAATTCATCTTCAATCTACTTCCCATTCACCAATCTAGGATTAAGGTATATGTATACCTTATCCACATAAATATCCATTACTACCAAAGTCATAGAATTTATAATGATATCATCTAATATCATAGTATCGATGTAAGAATACTTACCCGTATACACATAAGTTTTACAAAGTGTATGGTAGTCACAATCTACCTTATCCGCATCAGACCTAAGATTTCACATGTTTTAAAATATGTTCAATGAGGCCTAGAAATATCATGTTGTAAATGCATAAGGAAACTTGCATCATGGGCTCCACTTACCAATATTCATGTAAAACCTCCCAATGTAGTAGTGTTGGTAGACCACAAACTCTACCTTCCCATCCACCATTATAGGAAAGTTTCTCAGTATGTGCCATTCATGCTCAAAATCCTCACGTATTCTTCTATACCAAATCTCCAACATGATTTTGTAAGTGCCACTTGTGACTCTATCACAAGTTTATTTTTTAAATCTCTTAGCCAATAACTTCTTTTATGGCAAGTAATGCCACATTTTGTCCTTTCTACCATCTCTACCCCAATCTCTGTAAAAAGAATTAACAAAAGGATCACTCCCCAACTAATATTATCACCCTTATGCGCCTCCTCAATAATGCCTTCTGCTATGAATGCAACAAGGTTATAGACAATGCCCTCCGACATCTTCTTTGTAATGTGGAGCCACTTCTTGTTTAATTTGCCATAACGCTCCCGGTTATTAAAATTTGTAAAGAGGTGTGTGAAAATTTTAACCATAGGGTAAAATAGCTTTAATACATCCATTGTTTTCCCTCATTTCTAATAAGCTAACTCAACTATAGTGGCATCCATACCTACTTCATCATCGGTATCCCGAGTGATCTTTATACCCAAGCTCCATAATCATGTAAGTCACCCAATTAGTGGTGCGGTGATTCGTACTCACCTTCCTATGAAGTATGAGAAGTCCTCATTGAATATTGACATCAGCCATTTACAGATTCTTTCGAGGTTGTTGAATTATGGAACCTCGTAAATCTACAAGACTCCATCTTTCTCCAAATTCTTGTATCCTTCATCATCGTAGATTGGTTTGTCATATTCAGTTCACAAATTAGTATTATTTATCATTTCCTTCTACATATGACCTTTGTTTTCATTAGTGTGATGGTTATAATCACTTAATTTACTTCTAAAATGCGGGATTCCCAATCATGCCCCATGATTATGCCCTCGGGATAATGCATTTCTAAAAACCTTTCCTTAGGCGCTCCTACTTCTTCCTCTAGTTCCTTCTACTTCTTGCTCCTTGTGGCCACTCTAGATTCTCTTTTTGATGTATTTACTAATGTACACAATTTATTCTTGTATTTTTATGCCTTCTACTACCTCTTCCACCCCCCAAATACGTGTGCCCTAGATGCAATTTTTTTAATTAAAATAAACTATCTCTTCAAACCCTACTCTTCACACCTTTAACCTTCTCTCACACTTCCTACAAAGAAGCTCCACTATGGCCATGGAAAAATTAAACTGGTTCAATGTAATTCTCATATTTAATCACACTTTTCACTCATTTGCACTTCAAATCACTCTTCAAGGCTCAAAAACTCAAACATGCAAGGTAAAAATGAAGTCGCATGTATCCCTTTTATAGTTTTTTTTTCACAATTTCCCGCATTAATATCTCCCCACCTACCACCATACCCGAATTTATTGAATCTTTTTTATTTTTCAAAAAAATTTCTACTTTATTACACATCCTATTCCTAACCTTCTAGTGCACCTATTACTTCTTAGCGATAAACCTCCTTATGCGCGCCTTCATGCAATCAAGTACATAATCCTCTATGCCTTATGCCAAGTAGTTCACCATGCCACTACCTACCTTGCCTTACCTTGAATGATCCTTTTCTTACATGTGGTCTTCATCTAAGAAATTTCCCTTATGAGAACCATCACCTTAGCACTTGTAGAACATCTTTTTCAAATAGCATTCATACATCAAACTTGTACTTGTGTCATCCTTCCTAATGCACCAACATGTATATAGCTCTAACACCAACAATTTTCTTTTCTTATTTCACGCACTTGTACCTGATTCACCCCACACTAAAAGGATGCATGGTCATTTGTGCATGAAATCAATAGATAGTAATCAGCTTCTAGCACGCAAGCATGCTTATTACAACAAAACAAGGAAATATAAAATAACAAAGCATAATAATGATTGAAAATAAACACATGAAATGTAAATCTAATCTAAATGGAAATACTTCCTTATTACAAACACTAGGAATATTTTTTCATGGTAGGGCTTCAACCTAATATGATTGAAGTAACTGGGAAACATGGTGTGATCCAATGCCTATAGCTGACATGTGAGTGATTTAAGTTTCTAGGTTACTACAAAGGTCCCAACCAATGTACCTTAAATTTTCCTAGGTGGCGCAAAACTTGGAGTCATAGAGAAGGACCATATTTCCAACCTCAAAGGTCTTCTTCTTAATGTTCATATCATGCCGTGATTTCTATCTTTCATTCTCAATATATTGGCTCCAACACAAAATGGCGCACCTCTCATCTAACTACATTAGTTTGTCAATGTGATCTTAAACATCCTGTTCATCATCTATTCCACTGCATGCGCAATATGTGGGGATGGTAACATGAATTGAAATGGTAGTAATACTTCCATGTTATACATAAAATGAAATGGTGTGGCCTTATTTAATCATTTATAAGTGTTCCCGTAAGCCCAAAGTACAGATGACACTTTATCATCCCAATCTTTCCTTCCAACATCAAATTTTTTTGTCAAGGTCTGTCCCAAAATCTTGTTGAAAGATTCTATATTACCATTAACTTGAGGTGATAAGGATTAGTTTCATGGTGTGCCACCATAAACTTTTCTAAAATAATTCTTATCATCTCATTCAGAAAATGAGTTCCTCTATCACTTGTAAGGCTTTGTGAACAACCATACCTACTATTGTAACATTCCAATTTTAAGATTTTAGAACAAGGATTTTTTTATCATACATAATATTCTTTGTTCTAAATTAACATAATTTATAACACACATTCTAATGCTAATCCATCTCATTAAAAAAACCATATGCAATTGTAATGACTTAGTGAAACACCGATCTCTCATTTCATGACTCGGTAATAAACCAATCTCTCATGTTAACTCAATGATGTGTATATAACATATAATTGATTATTTTACCCTTTTATGGGTACCCAAGTGTTTTGTCTAAGATTCCTATCTAAATATTTTTTTATCGATATTCATCTAAAATCTCACTTTTAAACTAGGTGACATATGATAACGCAACCAAGAGCTTGTGATACATTGGCCAAAGTTTTTAAACATGTTTATAATGTTTATATTCATTGACGAAATACTTGTCAAATGGAATAAGTCCCTCACCAAACTTGTTCTATTATTTAGAGTGGTGTTTCTTGACTTTTATCAATCCAATCTATTTAAAGGTTTCATACTAGACAAGGGTAACAACATACACTAGTGTGGAATACTGCTCATGGTGACTAATGGTATATATACATACTCAATCAACATAAGTTGATTGGGTGTGTTTAGTTATCCTAATTCAATAGGAGTTGAACTTGATACTAGGTCATGTTCCTATCCTCCGTATAGGATAGAACTGTAATCCAATCTTCCATTTATGTTAATCAAGTTAAACAAACTGAGTGGGGTGTTGAGACATATAAACTACATCATAGTATCCTATGATGAACCCTATCATTACAAATGTACTACACTGTATTTTTCATGTGCCAATATCCAACTGAGATTCCTCAACTAGACTAGCATACCTTAGATTATGATTTTATTGCCCCATTGATAATTGTCTTTAAGATTAATTACAACAATGCATAAAGATTTATCTAGATCATTTAACATATAAGGTTACAAGTTGAAATTACATGTGAGGTAGGTATGTAGGTAAAATATGCTTCCTAACCATTTTGTTACATGCTTAATTTTATCTTTAAATGAAACATCTTGCATTATATCATGACATGATTGATCTCGAAGTTAAGAAGGTGTGTTAATTAATTGCTTACTTATTTCAGCCCTAGCTTAAATAAGTTCCTTATAAAACATTTATTTTATACTTCATGGAGATGAAGTCTAAAATCCATTTATTTTATTTCTAAGCATTCCAAATTTTGATTAAGGAAATATTCTTAAGGAAGTACACATTAAACCGCTCCTTATTATATTCATAAAACTTTAACAAAATCTTAAGCCATGATTCCATGATTGATTTCAATTGGATTATTCTTTTTCTTATATTATGGAATAATTTCCATTTATGAAAACCGGTTTCATATGTTCCAAATACATCAAGAGTTCATACATATATATCATTCAATCATGATTCCTTTCCATTGTTCTAAGAATATTATTTAAGAGTGTCAACTTATTAGTTGCATCTATTTTATGTGATAACATCCAACTAATATTTCAGATCCCCAAACAAGTCCCATACTACTTAAGTATATAAATTTCACTCCTATAATTAACATAATACTTAATAATACATCCCAATTCATGACAAAGAAGGTATTACAAAAAGTATAATTTTATAGACATCACATCATTTATTTATCAAAGAGGAATAATACATTCACAATCCGTAAGTATCTCAAAGATTACAAAGTGTCTTAAAAACATTATAAAACTAGTTTTTGTTACAACTTACTTTTCTAAAAAAGTACATCTCAAGTAATGATGCTACATAACCATCATAATAAAGATTTAATTTCTTTAGTAAAACAAATGTAACTTTCTATATAACTTTATCCTCTCATATTTTACGAAATCCATCTACAAAAGTATTAGCACGAGTCAGTTCATTTGAACTAAGCATGATAAGCACTATAGCATTAAAATGTTGTGCTTTTATCTAATTGTTTCATTAAAATAACCATGTTGTTTGTGAAACAGTTCTAAAAAATCAACGATAAAACAAAAATATTTTTCCTTAAAATATTACAACCAAGAAGGAGAGAAAGGTTTAAAGTTTCTAATGTGTAAATAAGATTCAATTAATCAACATATCAACCTTAAATTTTCATCATAAAAATATTTTCAACATGTTGGAAATAAAATGACAGACTTAAAGAAAATAAATTCTTATTTCTTCCTAACTTTACCTTCTCATTCATGTATCCAAATTAAGTTCCTCCAAACAACTAGTTTTAACCTTACAAGAAGTAATACAAGATATATATAAAACTATCTAAATTGTTTGGACAACAAATAAGCATTACATTCCAATTACATATCATTCTATCTCAAGCTCATCCTAGTGCCTAAGGATTATATTGATAATGACTGAGTCAAAATATCCCAAGTAAGGATAACTTAATTAATAGAAACAATCAAAGTAATTTAAGGTTCACATTCACTCGTTCTACATTCATATCCAACTCCTAACTCAAACATACCAATCCTAATATCATCATGTAAACCTTAAGACATCAGCAACTGAAGGTTCATTAATTCACAATGAGGGAACATGAACTAAATTTGGGTACTTCCAAACTCAACTGTAATTCCTTTTTCAAGTAAAGAACATGGAACTAAAAGATCAAAACAATACAAGTACAATATCATTCCCATTTTATCAAAAGTTTGAGTTCATACAAATGGAATGATTATAAAGATAATGTAACAATGATTCAGAATTGAAACAAAATCCATTCAAACAAGGGATATTCTCAAGAAACTCTTGAGTACCAATGTCTCTTAAGACATCAAAGTAACTTAAAGATTCGAGACATAAAATAGTTACAGTGAAAGGTAGACATATATACACCATGCAGATCCAGTTTCCCAAACTCCAATAAAGGAAGAAACTCATCAAGAGAAACAATAAATTGACAAAACCTCCCTTTATACAAAATCGATAAGGCATTTAAGCATGATAAGGAGGAATACACAACCATTCACTATTTCACAAGCTAAATAGCCACTCCATGCAAACATGGACAAAACAAAAGGAACAGACTCCTTCAAAGAAAGGAAGGAACAAATTTGAATGTCCAAAATATATCAAAATCACACACCTAAAACACCATTATAACTCGGGGTTTGATAACCACATAGAACAAAGTGAAGAACATAAACCCTTAATTTCCAAAGAGTAGAGTAGTCTGTCCTTCTTCCATAAAAGAAAAATCATGTTGCAATACACAATTCAAATGATTAATACAAGAATTGATTCAGCTTAAGAAAATCAGTGATGGAGGGAAGGAGAACTATTAGACCTAATCTGAAATGGGTCTAAAAATAATTTGAAACCGTCAACAAGAAGACATGTAACTCATTGGAAGAAAATTATTTTCAGTTAAGAGTTCATCAATAGTTAACCTCATGTGAAAACTATCCAAGATGAAAAGATATTAACAGAAACCAAAATCCCAAAGTGGGTTTAAGAGAATAAAAATAATACACCACAAAAAAATCAACTTTCCCAGGACATTCATTCCTACACAATTTTAAGTAAATTTTAAAGAATTGATACGATACCCAATAAGAGTTTCAAATATTTAAACAAGAACTTGTATTCCAATCGGAAAAAAATACAATCACGAACCAAGTTGAACAAAAAAATGGTCTCCAATTTTATTATCAAGGAAACTACCCAAAAAGAAGAACCCATTTTAACTTGAACAATGGCATAGTGATAAAATGGAGACTCGTGCTAACTAGGTTTCCATGAAAAAAATGAAGTGGTATAAAATTTAAGATCTATAGCTTTCCATGCGCCATGTAACTTTTAAAAGCATTTAAAACATCCACATAAGTTTTCAATCAGTCCGAGAACCACATAAACTTGTTTCAATAGCAAAAAGGTCCGAATTATAAGCAAGCTAGCATTAAAGTCATAGTTCACACTTCTAGATTTTTTTTCAAAAATGAAGAACCAATATCATCCAAAGAAACAAAACAACATTTCAATGAAGCAATAATATAAATCATAAAGAGTATAGTTAATGGATAGGGCCTAGTTTATGAAGCATTTAAGTAAAAGTAAAAGACTTAATTGATAGGGCCTATCATGCCTAATAGAGCTCCTATCTTAATTTTTTCATAGAAATTCTTCAAGCAGAGCTTTGATTCCTTTCCAAAAATGCCAAAAACTCCTAAAAACCTTCTTCTCCTTATTCTTATAGTTTCTCAGTGGTATTTTCTTCACTTTCACCACCATGCAAGGATTTGAATTGTGGGTTCAAAGATAAAAAACCACATGTAGAGCTAAAGCTCACAAAATACCAAATGACCAAAATAGAACCAAAACCAACCCTTTTTCCATCTTCCTTCTTCTTAGGAATTTTTTTGCCATTTCTAAAAATATTAATTGTTAAATAGGACTAATAGTCCTTCAACTTATCCCGTCACCACCAACTTGTGTTTGGCTAGATCTAAATTTAATTTTCCATGCAAAAATCACTTTGGCGGAGGTGCCAACTCAACCCCCTATCTTTCTTCATGCATTCACCAAATTTGGCAACATCAAAGAGATAAGACTATATTAATCTCTCATAAATATCTAGATATTGATGCCATCAACCTTCCCTTTTCCATGTTGTCCAATAGGCCCATTTTAGGTTATCCAAACATTAGGTTAGGTTCAACATTATTTTAGGAATTAACTTAGGTCCTTAGGTCTAAGTCTAAAGTTTTAGTCTTAGGTATTTAAATTATTAACATCACACATTAATAAAAATAACATAGTAACTTTAGGATAGGTTAAAACTCTAGGATAGGTTACAACTTTAGGATAGGGTTACCAATTTAGGAACATAAATTTAATTAGGTTACTTTGTTTATAGAAACAATTGTGTCATCATATAAATTACTAACGAAGGATCATAAAACCATCTAAGTTCACTTACGAAGTAGGGGACAAAAAGATCACCCGTGACTTCAAGAGATTCGAGTTCAAAGATCCTTTGATTTGTCCATCTTGGTCAATATGACCACAAGGTCATGAATTAGAAGCATACCTTGGATCAATGAAATTGATCCAAGGTATTGCTATTCTGCATCCAAAAATTATGAAAACTGAAGCAAAAATTTGAGTGCAACAAAGACTCATGAATTAGTTTAACTAAATCAATTTCTTATTTCCCAAGAAGTGAATTATTCAGAATAAGAAGAGATGAATTAATTCATTTTCTATTCAGCATAAACATGGCATAATTATATCTATTTCAGTAGATAACCTATTATCCACAACAAACATGATTTCATAGTTCATAAGAGTACATCATCTTAAGAAAAGAATCACATATCAACATTTACAACTTCCAAAATAGAAGTCATCATAGATATCAACCATGTTAGAGGCACTACATACCTCCCTCCTAAAAGCATCATCGTCCCGATGATTAACTTAGTCAACATTCTCAATAAGAAAAATAATCATAATTATATTTCTTCCATTCATTAGTTCACAAACAGATACCATACGGATTTGATAATTTCCAATTTTCATAATTTATTACAACATTAAAAAATTTGTTCCAAGATCTTATTGAATATAGTACTTTCCTAAAATGGCAAAATTATTGATAAGTTAAAAACAAAGTCTTTAATTGTTATCAATTAACAGAACTAATTCTATTCAAATAAATGAGGAAAAACAATTTTCATGTCCTCAAGGTTTTCCTATGTTGCACTTTCTTCATTGAACTGGTCCCACTGAACCTTAAATTGACTAATTTCACGATTTCTCAAGTGAAATTGGTGAGTTTTGAGTACTCTAATGGGTTCAACCATGATTATTCCTAGGTCTTGGACCTGCAAGGAATTCCAATTTAACACATGTGTTAAATGAAACATATTTCTTAAGCAAAGAAATATGGAAAACATCATGAATTTGTGACTAAGAAAGGGGTAATGCTAAACGATAAGCTACATGATTGATTAATTCAAAAATCTCAAAAGGTCCCGCATAATGAGGTGATAACTTAGTTTCCTTTCCAAAGATTGTAGAAATATTTTTCGGCTTAACCCGTAAAAAGACCTTTTTACCAAGTTCAAATTTCTTATCAACGCCTTTGATATCTGCATAAATTTTTACTTATCTTCTATTTCTTTTAAATGCTCACAAATCATTTTAACTTGTTCCATTTCGGTATGGATTTCAGGTCCAATTACCTCTCTCTTCAATGTTATCCCAACTAATTGGGATTCTACATTTCCTTTAAATACAATGCTTCAAAATGTACCATTTCTAAAGAGTCATGATATGTATTGTTGTAAGAAAATTTAACTAAAGGAAGGTACTCTTCCCATTTTTACTACTTGATCCATGTAATACATTCGTAACATATATTCAAAAACATGGTTCACTCTTTCATTTTGACCATCTATTTCTAGATGGTATGTAGAACTAAAATTTGTTTTAGTTTCTAACCGCATTAAGCATTTTCTAAAAATGAGATGTCATTCTAGGGTCTCTATTAGATATAATCAATTCGAGTTACTCCATGTAATTTGAAAATTCCATGCACAAATATTTTTTCTAAAACAAGTGAATCATCGTTAAGATTACCAATAGTAATATTTTTATGAGTGAAAATATACTTCAGCCCAAGATGATCAATATTTAATTCAAAAGGTCTTCCTAAAAGATAATGTCTCCATACTTGAAGTGCATGAACCATGACAGAAATATCTAGGTAACGGGAGCATAATTCAACTCATGTAACTTGAGTTTTCTACTCTCATATGTTATAACATGTTCATTTTGTAACAGAATACCTTTGAGTCCTTCTCTGGAAGCATCTGTAACTACCGTAAAGTTTCCATTTGGATAAGGTATAGCCAAAATAGGTACATATGTTAATTGATCCTCAATATTTTTAAATGCTTGATTCACATTTTTCACTCCACACAAATTTCTTATCTTTCTTTTGTAATGAAGTTATCGGTGCAACAACTTTTGAAAATTCCTTAACAAACTTTCTATAGTAACCAACAAGACCCATGAAGCTTCTGACTTCATGTACATTCTTAGGTGTAGGCCACTCAGTTATTGCAATAATATTTGATGGATCAACTGCTATTCCATCCTTACTTATGACATGTCCTAGGTAGTTCACTTGTTTCATAGAAGGAACATTTGGACAACTTGCCATACAATCTTCTTTTTCTTAAGATTTCAAGTAATATTTTGAAATGTTCATGACGCTCATCAATGATTTTAGAGTAGATAATAATATCATCCAAGAATACAAGTACAAACTTTTCCAAGTATTCTTGAAAGATATTATTCATTAAATTCATAAAATTTGTAGGTGCATTTGTAAAATCAAGGTAAAACTGTAAATTCATAGTGTCCATACCTTGTCCTAAAGGTTGTTTTATGAATATCTTCATCTTTGATTCTTAACTAGATGATACCTAGAACAAAGATCTATCTTAGAATATACTGATGCACCACACATATGATCAAACAAATAATCAATTATAGGAAGTGGATATATGTTTTTGATTGTTGCTTTGTTTAACATCCTATAATCAATACACAGTCTAAGTGTTCCATCTTTCTTTTTCACAAAAATTATTGATGCTCCCCAAGGTGAGACACTTGGTCTAATCAATTATTTAGACAAAAATTCTTGTAACTTTTCCTTAATATCTACTATTTCAATGGTATTCATTTGATACGGTTCCTTGGAAATGGGCTCAGTTCTTGGTTTGATTTCAATTGTGGAGTCAAACTCCCATTTGGGCCAAAGACCGGGTAGTTATTTCGAAAGACATTGCTGAAATATCTTTAAAATGGATATTTTTGAATAAATCACTATCCCCTTTAGTTGTTTCAGAAATTTTTATTGCATACAAGGTGCAACCTATGTTGTTTACCCTTTTAAGTTGCATAGCTGATAGTTTCCTAACTGAAATTTTTCATTTTATCTCTTGAATGACTGTTGTTTTCTTCAAATCATCAAGACAACTAATGTGTTTTTCAAAATAGTCTACTTTTTCTTTATGTTAACCAAGCTAGTTAACACCCATTAGTACATCATAAGACCCTAAAGGAGCAACATAATTATCAACTTCAGTGGAAAAAATAGGTAATTCAAGAGCTGCTCCAAAGAGACACATACTAACTGTGTGGACAACATTATTT
Organism: Taxus wallichiana var. yunnanensis; assembly: GCA_018340775.1. Classification (NCBI taxonomy): domain Eukaryota; kingdom Viridiplantae; phylum Streptophyta; class Pinopsida; order Cupressales; family Taxaceae; genus Taxus; species Taxus wallichiana. The sequence goes on from CM031244.1 coordinate 237,708,898, forward strand.
TCATAATGCACAACCCATTATTTTTCTATTTTTCCATATTTTATATTTAGTTTAGTAGCTAATTTACTAGAAATAAACCAATCAATAGCTCGAGTGTCAAAAATTATAGTAACATGCATACCAAATAATTTACCTGGCACTTCTATAGGCGTAACTTGATTTTCAACTTATTTATCAGCTACTGCAACATGTATCTTATGTTTGTTGATTGTTGTCATCCTTCCTTAGAGGGCACTGATTTGCATAATGATCTTTTCCATAGTCGTAACACCCCCTATAGGTCCTTTTTTAGGTTCAAATTTATTTCTAGCCCTGAAATTGTTGTTTTGTCCTCCATAGGACTTTTGTCCATTATTATTGTTCTTTATGAAATTATTTCATACATTTGTAGCAAGTTTATTTGCTGATTTTTCTTACCATTATTTGCAAAAAAATTATTTTTGGTACCAAACTTCTTCCACGCCCCCTTTTTGGGTGCAAGAGATGAAGAAGAAGTAGGAATTTTATTTATGTTTTCTTCCGTATGGGAAAAAATTGCTTTCAATTTATGTTCTTATCGAATGGCCTTTTCTACTACCCCTTCCATGGTGGTTGGGTTATTAACATCTACCTCACCCCCTATGATAGGGTTTAATCCCATAATTAATTTTTGTATTCTGAACTTCTCATCAATTTGATATTGAGGTACATACTTAAGAAGTTTAGTGAACCTCTCACAATATCTAGTACAGCTTAACTTTTCCTGAGTTAAGTTTGGAAATTCAATTATCTTCTACTCATAATAAAGTTGTGGTAGCTAGTATTTCTGAAAATAATTCTTAAATCAATCCCAAGTGATGTTTGTTTCATCAATGTTTAGTTCAACCTTAAGGTGTCCCACCAGAAGATGCCTCATGGGAAAGTTGATAATCTCCCCATACTACTTTAGTTTCCTTTGAGAAGTTCCTTATTGCAAAGAACTTCTCCATTTTGTTGAGCCAATTCTCAGCTCCATCCCCTAGTGTAGTGACATAAAACTTGGGTGGAATTATCCTTTTTATATCATTTGTAAGTTCAACTCCTAACCTTTCCTTTTATTTTCAGGATGATTGGGTACATTTGCATTAGAATTTGCAACATTATTATTATCAACACCCAAATTTCCAACATTGGCGTTGTCCACAAGAGGTGGTTGATTTTTATTACCAACATCTTCCTCCTCCTCATTACCCACAACTTTTTATTCAAGTAAATCTAGACGATCTCTTGTGTCTAACAAGGCAACAAGGATCTCATCAATTTTTTTGTGTGGTAGCTACTTCTCCACCCGAGGTGGGTTATTTCTAGCATCTCCCTTGTTCTAACAATTTTTTGTTAACAAGAAAATTAAGTTTTCATCAGATTATGGACTTAATAGGTCCAAGAGCTGCAACCTTTAGCTCTAATACCAAGATGTAACATTCCCATTTTAAGACTTTAGAACAAGGAATTTTTTTCATCATACATAACAATGTTCTCTATTCTAAATCAACATAATTTAGAACACACATTCTAATGCCAATCCATCTCATAATAGAAAACCATATGTAGCTATAATGACTCGGTGAAACACCGATCTCTCATTTCATGAATCAATAATAAAATAGTCTCTTATGATTACTCAATAATGTGTATACAATGTATACTTGGTTCTTTTACCCTTTTAGGGGTACTAAAGTGTTTTTTCTAAGAGGCTTATCTAAATATCTATTATTGCTATTCATCTAAAATCCTTCTTCTTAAACCAGGTGACATAGGACAACACAAGAAACAACTTACGATACTTTGGTCAAAGTTTTTAAACATGTTTATCATGTTTACATTCCTTGACGGCATACTCATCAAATGGAATAATTCCCTCACCACACTTGTTCTATTATCTAGAGTGGTCTTTCCTAACTTTTTTCAGTCCAATCTGTTTCAAGGTTTCATACTAGACAAGGGAAACAACATGCACTAGTGTGGAAGACTACTCATGGTGACTAATGGTACATAGACATACTCAATCAACATAAGTCAATTGGGTGTGTCTAGTTATCCTAAGTCAACAAGAGTTGACATCGACACTAGATCATGTTCCTATCCTTGTATACGATAGAATCGTGATCCATTCTTATATTTATGTCAATCAAGTTAAAAAACTGAGTGGGGTGTTGAGACATATCAACTGCATCATAGTATCTTGTGATGAACCCTTTCATTATGAAGGTACTACACTATGGTTGATGTGTGCCAACATCCAATTAAGTTTCCTTAACTGGACTAGCATACCTTAAATTATGAGTTTATTAACCCATTGATCATTGTCTTTAAGATTAATTATAACAACATATAATGATTCATCTATAGATCATTTAACCTATAAGGTTACAAGTTGAAATTACATGTGAGGTAGGTATGCAAGTAAAATATGCTTCCTATCCATTTACATGGTTAAGTTTGTCTTTAAATGAAACATCTTGCATTATATCATAACATGATTGATCTTGAAGTTAAGAAAGTGTGTTAATTAATTCCTTACTTATTTCAGCCCTAGCTTAAATAAGTTCCTTATAAACCCTTTATTTTAGACTTCATGGAGATGAATTATAAATTCCATTTAATTTCTTTCTAAGCATTCCAAATTTTGATTAAGGAAATATTCTAAGTAAGTACACATTAAACCAATCACTTATTATATTCATAAAAACTTTAATGAGATCATAAGCCATGATTCCATGATTCATTTCAATTGGATTATTATTTTTCCTATATTATGGACTAATTTTCATTTATGAAAATTGATTTCATATGTTCCAAATAAATCAAGAGTTTACACACACACACACACACACACACACACACACACACACACACAATTCAATCATGATTCCTTTCCATTGTTCTAAGGATCTTATTTAAGAGTTTAAACTTATTATTTGAATCTCTTTTATGTGATAAAAACAAACTAATATTTTAGATCTCCAAACCATTCCCATATAACTTAAGTATATAAACTACACTTCCTACATTTAAGATAATACTTAATAATACATCCCAATTCATGACAAAAAGGTATTACAATAAAGTAGAATTTTAGGGACATCAAATAATTTATTCATAAAAGAGGAGTAATACATTCACTAAATCAAAAGTCTCTCGTATATTACAAAGTTCTATAACAACAATACAAAACAGTTTTTGTTATAACTTTCTTTTCGAAAAAGTACATCTCAAGTAATGACACTACATAACCATCATAATATAGATGTAATTTCTTTAGTAAAACAGATGTAACTTTCTATGTCTTTCTCCTTTCATCTTTTATGAAATCCATCTACAAAATTATTAGCATGAGTGATTTCATTTAAACTGAGCATGATAAGTACTATAACATTAAAACATTGTGCTTTTATCTAACTATTTCATAAAAATAACCTTATTGTTTATAAAATAGTTCTAAAAACAAAACCATAAAACAAAAATATTTTTCCTTAAAATATTTCAACCAAGAAGGAGAGAAAGGTTTAAAGTTTCTAATGTGTAAATAAGATTCAATTAATCAACATATCAACCTTAAGTTTTCATCCTAAAATGATAGAATTAAAGAAAATAAATTCTTCTTTCTTCCTAACTTTACCTTCTCATTCATGTATCCAAATTAAATTCCTCCAAACAACAAGTTTTAACCTTTCAAGTAATAATACAAGATATATATAAAACTATCTAAATTTTTAGACAACAAATAAGCATTACATTCTAGTTACATATCATTCTATCCTGGTTCATCCTAGTACCTAAGGATTATATTGATAATGAATGAGTCAAAATACCCTAGGTAAGGATAACTTAATTAATATAAACAATCAAAGTAATTTAAGGTTCACATTTACTTCTTTCTACATTCATGTCCAACTCATAACCCCAAACATACCAATCCTAATATCATCATGTAAACCTTAAGACATCAACAACTGAAGGTTCATTAATTCACAACGAGGGAACACAAAATAACTTTGGGTACTTCCCAACTCAATCCTCATTCCTATTTCAAGTAAAGAATAGGGAACTAAAAGATCAAAACAATACAAGTACAATATCATTCCCATTTTATCAAAAGTTTGAGTTCATCCGAATGGAATGATTATAAAGAGAATGTAACAATGATTCAAAATTGAAACAAACTCCATTCAAACAAGGGATGTTCTCAAGAAACTCTTCAATACAACTGTCTCTTAAGACATTAAAGTAACTTAAAGATTTGAGACATAAAATAGTTGCTTAAAGGTAGACAGATATACACCATGTAGATCTAGTTTCCCAAATTCTAATAAAGGAATAAACTCATCAAGAGAAACAATAAATATAAAAACTTCCCATTATACAAAATTGATAAGGTAGCACAATAAGGGAGGAAATCACAACCATTCCCTTTTCACAAGGTAATCAGTCACTCCATGCAATCATGGAAAAAACAAAAAGGGAATAGACTCCTTCAGAGAAAGGAATGAAAAAATTTGAAGGTCCCAAAAATATCAACAATCACAAACCTGAAACATCATTATAACTCGGGTTGGATAACCTCAACGAACAAAGAAAAGAACAAAAACCCTTAACATCCAAAGAGTAGAGTAGTCTATTATTCTTCCATAAAATAAAAATCACCATAAATAATTCAAATGATTGATAAAAGAATAAATTCAATTCTAAGAAACTCAACGATGTAGGGAAGGAGAACAATCAGACCTAATCTAAAATGGGTCTCAAAAATAATTTGTAACCATCAACAAGAATATAGGTAACTCATTCAAAAAAAAAAAAATCCTTTGAGTCAAGAGTTCATCAATAGTTAACCTTATGTGAAAACTTTCCAAGATGAAAAGATTTGAACAGGAAACCAAAATCCCAAATTGGGTTTAAGAGAATATGAATAATACACCACATAACAAAATCAATTTTCCTAGATATTAATTCTTACAATTTCAACAAAATGAGCAAAGACTTGATATGATACCCAATAAGAGTTTTCCATATTTAAACAAGAATTGGGTATTCCATTCGAAATAAAATATAGTCATGAACCATGTTGAAAAGAACAATGGTCTCCACTTCTATTATCAAGGAAACTACCCAAAATGAAGAACCCACATTAACCTGAACAATGGCGTAATGCCAAAATGGAGACTCATGCTAGCTAGGTTTCCTATGACAATAGTAAAGTGGCATGTAAGTTAAGATCTACATATTTCCACAATCCATGTAACTGTTAAAAGAATTTAAAACCTCCACATAAGTTTTCAATCAGTCAGAGAACCACATAAACTTGTTTCAATAGCAAGAAGGTCTGAATTACAAGCAAGCTAGCATTATAGTCATAGTTCACACTTCTAGATTTTGTTTTCAACAATGAAGAACTAATAACATCCGAAGAAACAAAAAAATCATCAATGAAGCAAGAATAATCAATCATAAAATTAGAACCAGAATATTTCCACAAAGAGCAGAGTTGTTTTTATGAAGCATTTAAGTAAAAGCAAAAGACTTAATGGATAGGGCCTATCATGCCTAATAGAGCTCCTGTCTTCACTTTTCACAGAAATTCTTCAAGAAGAGCTTTGATTCCTTTCCACAAAATGCCAAAAAACTCCTCAAAACCTTCTTCTCCTTCTTCTTATAGTTTCTTAATGGTATTTTCTTCACTTTCACCATGCCATGCAAGGAAAAACACATGTAAGGATTCGAACTATGGGTTTGAAGAGAAAAAACCACATGTAGAGATAAAGCTCAAAAATACTCAAATGAACAAAACAAAACTTTTTCCATCTTCCTTCTTCCTAGGTGGTTTTTTGCCATTTCCAAAAATATTAATTGCCAAACAGGACTAATAGTCCTTCAAATTCTCCCGCCACACCAACTTATGTTTGGCTAGATCTAAATTTAAATTTCTTTCTAACAATCACTTTGGCGGAGGTTCCAACTCAACCCCTTATCTTTCTTCATGCATTCACCAAATTTGGAAACATCAAAGAGATAAGACCACATTAATCTCTCATAAATTTCTAGAGATTGTCGTCCAACCTTCCCCTTTGCATTTCATCCTTATGCCCTTTTAGGTTAGTAAAACATTAGGTTAGGTTCAACATTAGTTTAGGAATTAAATTAGGTCCTTAGGTCTAAGTCTAAGGTTTTAGTCTTAGGTCCTTTAATTATTAACATCACACATTAATAAAAGAACATAGTAACTTTAGGATAGGGTTACCAATTTAGGAACATAAATTTAATTAGGTTCCTTTGTTTATAGAAATAATTGTATCATCTAACTTACCAACAGAAGGATCAAATAACCATCCAAGATTACTTATGAAGCAGAGACAACAGAGATCACTTGTGACTTCAAGATAGTCGAGTTCGAGATCCTTTGATCTACCTAACTTGGTCAATATGACCATAAGGTCATGGATTAGAAGCATACCTTGGATCAATGAAATTGATCCAAGGTATTACTATTCTCCATCCAAAAATTATGAAAACTGAAGCACAAATTTGAGTGCAACAAAGAATCATGAATTAGTTTAACTGAATCAATTTCCTATTTCCCAAGTAGTTAATTATTCATAATAAGAAGAGATGAATTCCTTCATTTTCTATTCCGCATAAACATGGCATAATTGTACCTTTTTCAAGAGATAACGTATGATCCACAAAAACATGATATCATAGTTCATAAGAGTACACTGTCTTAATACAAGAATCACATATCAACATTTGCAACTTCCAATTTAGAATTCATCATAGATATCAACCATGATAGAGGTGTTATAACTAATGATATTCTCCCATAAGAACTTTTTTGTTGTGGTTGTTGTACAATAATTCTAGCTTTTACCACTTCCCACTATGTAAGATAATTTGTATAAGTAATAATATAATGAGCTCCACCCTATGTGCGGGTGGTGAGATAGGACCTACATGATTCAATAACCCACTACTCAAAATGATTTGCACTTGCATTAGGTTGCAATGACATCTCATCTCTATATACATGCTTTCTATGGCGCTGAAAATAATCACATGCCTTCACATACTCCTTGGTATCCTTGTACAATGTTTCCCAACAAAGTATTGCCATAAGAATCTTGAGCACAAGTGGCATCACAATGAAATTTCCTCCTAATATTCCACTACGAGCCTCATCCATACAACGTTACACTCATGTTCAAGAAAAAAATAACACAAAACTTAATCACGACCCAAATTTTACAAGTATCTATTATTAACTAATAATCCGTCAGTGTGTATTGCAAGTTTCTTATTTTCTAATGTCTTCATTCCTTCATAAACCATGCCATTGCATAAGAACATTGCAATATCTTCCAATTTTATGGGTGTGCAGCTCAATCTAAAAATGGTGCATAAGGCATAATATATTCAATGCTCTACATATCCTCACTAGAGTTAATCAATGATAAATGATTAGGCCATGGATCGTTTTACCTATTTTTACAAAAATGGTGAAATCAAACTCCTGAAACTAAAGTATCCATATGCATATTGGCCCTTACAAAATATGCTTGTTGACCAAGTACTTGAGTGCCATATGATCTCGTATAAAAATAAACGGGGTTTCCAACAAGTATTTTCCTTACAAGTCCAAAACCTAGGAATAATCATGGTTAAACCCATTTGAGTGTTGGAAACTCGCTAGCTGCACTTAAGAAATCATGAAATAAGTCAATGCAAGGTCCAATGAGACCAATTTAATGAAGAAAGTGCAACATGGGAAAACCTCGAAGATATGAAAACTACTTTTCCACATTTATTTGAATATAGTTGATTTTGTTGATTGATAAAACTTGAATATTTTATTCTTATTATATCAATAAATCATTAGTTTTGGGAAGATAC